>PUQB01000188.1:0-215237 GCA_003024785.1 Selaginella tamariscina
CAGAGACATTTAGTGGTGTGCACATGCCCTTGTCAAGCTCTTTGTTTTGCAAACTCTTAACTCAAATTGCGAGATCTGGTGCGTGTGTGCATACGTGCGTGCGTGCGTGCGTCCGTGTGTTTTGGCCTCCCTCCTGTACATGGGAACCCACCCTGACAGTCCTTACTTGTTTGAATGAATTACGATGGTCATGAAAGTGTGTATGAAGAAGACTTACATGTTTGCATATTCATTTACAATGTATATCATATAAATAATTGCATGTATTTTTAGATGTATGTACATTTACTTGTATTGTATATGTGGAAGATTATGTGTGAATAATGTCAATATAAACGATATCATACATTTAGCACATGTATATGATATACATCTATTCATTTAACATCAATATGCATACACCACTAACTTATATTATATACGTCTCTCTCTCTCTCTCTCTGCCATGGCTTGATGCGAGAAATGGTCTTATTCATAAAGAACAACCTCAAACTGGTACATCTGGTCATCAAGAAGGTATTCTCTACTTAAAAGACAGTTTTCATGCATATACATATATATAGTGTGTGGGTGTGGGTGTGTGTGTGTGTGAAATCTTAAGAATCCTATGTTTCTGCTTAAATATCATTTAAACAGATGTATGTGCAAAAAACATTCTCTCTATATATACGCATTGGGAAGTTCACCCATGCAGTGGGTATATCCCAGAGAAGCGTGCATGTCCCCTTGCGTAAGGCAGATGAGCTTCTCACAAATTGTATAAACAGCACAGACGTCAGTCATGTACGAGTTCAAGAGACAGGTACATATACACACAATACAATACAATACAATACAATACATATATATATATATATATATAGAGAGAGAGAGAGAGAGAGAGAGAAGAGAGAGAGAGAGACGGATGGATGCAAATGTATACCCGGCTTTTATAGGTGTTGGCCAAATGGAATTTCTGCTGGCAGAGGACCTAGCTTGCACTCAAACCCCACCCCATTAGGAGAACTTTTGGAAGGTCTCTCTCACACATTCACACGCACACACACACGCACGCGCTCAGATGTGCTGAGAATATGCTAAATCCTTTTCGGTTTATTCTTTGTGGTAAAGATGCGATTTCAGTGGCAGTCTTGTCAAAAAAAGCATGTTCTGATAACTAGACATCACTCGGTAAATTTCAAGGCAGCCATGCGTACGTGTTTCTAAACAAAGTTTACACAACGCACACGCACACACAACACATATGTATATATCTGCGTGTGTGTGTGTTTATAAAACATTGATATAAAAAATATCTCAGGCGAGAAAAAAATGCTATATCTTTATTTTTTTAATATGAATACGTTTGTTTATTACATATTTTTTAAATATAAAATGATTGTGTGTGTTAAAAATATTATATGTGCATATTATAGAATATATTAATAATATTAATAATAATATATTAAAATAAAGGTTAAGTTAATGTAATACTATGATTAAAGTCAAAGAGAGAGTACGTATAATATATACATATAATTACCTACATTAGCTTGGTAAGCTTGACCGAACAAATTCTTTGTAACTTTTAATGAATATAATATACATTGCAAGAATAAATAAATAGTCTCCCTGCCACGTAGCACACATGTGACACGTGATACACCCACGTGCATGTATTATATATACATTACTTGCGTTTATAGAAATTCTTCACAGTCCTTATTGAATTACTGTGGTGTATGAAGGGTGGGAGTTGTAAATATAAAGACTTACATGTGTGTATATATACATTTTCAAATACATGTACAACATATGTACATCCATGTAGATGTATTATAATTGTGAACTGTGTCTATTGTTAAAATTAAATAAATCGACTTTAATGAGTTATTAACTCTTCTCTCTCTCTCTCTCTCTCTCTCTCTCTCACACACACACACACACACACACACACACACACACACACACAATGCATGCGTGTAGTGTATGTATAGTAAACACGTCATATACTTTGTGGTAAAGAACGCGGTGTAACGACGAGTATAAAGTTCGTACTAGTGGTCCACATTGCGACAGTCGTGTCCAATAGAATATATAATTTCAGTGGCGGTCTTGTCGAAAAAGAATGTTCTGATAGCGCATGTCTCAATTATTGCTATCGAATCATAATAATAAAGTATTTATAATAAAATATTTAAATAATATAAATTAATTTTTTTAATAATAAGGTAATTAAACAATAATAGTAAAGTTAGAATTATTATAAGAAAGAAGCATTAAGAAAAACATTTTTTTTTTAATTGATTTGCCGTAGCACCATCGGAATTCGTATAAGTGCATATACTTATATGAGAAAACGTGTGTTAAAACGGAACTAGGTTATTCTTTAAATATATTATGTCTGCATAATATTTATTGAAGAAATAATTGAAATAATAATTCAATTCTAAGGTACTAAGGGCGTTTCCCCGCCAACCCCACACTCAGTAACACTCCAAATTAGGAGTGCTATGGGGTAAATTTCCCCCACACCAACCCCATAGTGCTATGGGGTGCCTTGACTGGTAAGTGAGGTTGTCCCCACACCACCTTAGGCACCCCAAGCCACACGTGTGTTCATTTGTGTGGCTATGGGTGCCTAAGGTAGTGAAAAAATGTAAAAAGAATGAATATAATTAATGTTAATAAATGCCTTATATAAAATACATTAACTTCGTATTTTAAAAGTGTGGGCACATCATAAATATGTCTACATTAGTATCTATGAACAATATGCAAACGAACACATGATATATATAGATGCATGTGTGTGTAATTGCGATTTGGGTACATTTTTTTTAATTTGAAACTTATTGCATGAACAATTTGAGTATTGGGAAATGTTGATCTATGTAAAAGACAAATGGAAAACTTACTCTAGCAATCCCTTTACCTTGTGACCAACAAATTGAATTTTTAATAAATATCTAGACTTCACATGCTTTTAATTTATCTACCCTCCCTTGTTATTAGAACATCTTTAGAGGGGTGTAATTGAAATGTTTAACATGGTCCCTATGGGAGTGCATTTGTAGGTAAAGGAATCACTAACCATAAGAAGAGAGAATCTTGCTGCATTAAAAATTCGATCTCCTCTTGTATTAAATCTATGTCTTTTGCGATCAGTCAAGGCTCATGTAAATCCTTAGAAACTCTATTCACATGTTTTTTAAACTGGTAAATATAGATGATATTACATGAAATAAGAATCCATCATTCAATGAACTAGCCCAAATCAATAGGATATATACAATAGTAAGGCACAACTAATTAACACATGAACAATGCAATACCATACCATAACATGCTTTAGATTGACATAATCACCCCAATCCAAAATACTAAAAAAGGTGCCAAGGACTCTTTTATCTGTTGTTTGCTGAAGTACAATTAGCAAAATGGTTAAACAATATGTATTCAATGAATAAGCACTATAAATGTAATTGTAATAAAAATTGTACTTAGCACTGAGACATGACTTTAGCATCGAGACATGACTTTAAAGCTATAAAATTTAAATTTATATTTATTATTTTAATTATGTCCTTGGCGTCAAGGAATGATTTAAAAAACAAACATCAAAGCAAGTTTTTATTGCATGAGAGATAAACCTCGAATTATAATTACAAAATGAAAGATGAGAAATTAAAAATACATGGACAAGTCTGAACAAGTTGGTATTTTTGTTTTGCTCATCATTGAATAACACTCATAAACCTTAGAGCTGATACACCTCATAAACCTAAAAGACAAATCAATGCTTCACAAGTAAAGTTAAATGTAAACTAATATCTTAGCATTTTGTTTTACTAATATAACATTTTATTGCCAATCTTTGTCCTTAATAATTTTTATACCATCATTCTCTTCTAGTTTTGGAACTTGTCAAAACTTAATTTTGTCATGATTGAGAAATGTTCCTTACAGTATTCTTGTGATTGTGTGTACTTGTACTCTGGCCTATGAAAGTTTTGTGCTTCTTGGGCTGGACAAAGTTCTCTTTCAGTGTTTAATTTCCTTCTCAATCACTTGGGCTTTAAGTGAAATATGTATTTCACATGAAACATCCTTAATCAAGTTAATTATGTTCGACGGTATTATCTTAGTGTTAGAACTTGTAAAATACTTTGTAATCAAATCATTCTTTAATGGTCATGTCCCACTATGTTGTCCCACCGATGATGCATGACCTCTCAAATATTATAAAACACATTCATAAGGTGTAGATGAGTGACCTCAACAATGTCCACCTTCATCAGCATTATGTGTTAATTGGAATAGCCTAGTTCAACAAAGTTTGTTATTGATACCATAGATTTTTATTCTTTTAACTTTGTTAACATCAATGTATAGTAAAACTTAAATAAGGAAACTTCATTTATGTACTTGCAACATATGTTTGTTCTAATGATTCTTTCATTCCATGCCAAGTGTTCAACTTTGGAAGGTCTTTTTTGACGCATTTCCAACAACCTAAAATAAATGTACCATTTCTGAAATCTTCAACTACTCTTCAATTGTGTTTCTTTTGATAAGCATCTTAAACAGCTTCATATGTTCATTATAGGAGAAGGATGTATCTACTTTTTCATTGTTGTGGAAGGTTCATACTGAAATGAAAAGAGTAACCACTCAAAAATACATAATTTCTTATGATAATCTAGCATGCACAGCCTCATCTCTCATGAATCTAATTTGAAACTTTAAAATTAACCGAACACAAAAGTTGACTAATTTTCTTTAATAAAGTTCGTGTGTTTAACATCTTCCATTTTCATTTTACATACTACCACTCTCAATATTGATTTTATGATGCCAGCAAGTCTTATGTCAAAAACTCAATCAAATGTGCAACACTCATGATCATAAATGAAGATGTCATTTTACTCTAATTATAAACTCTATGAGTGTGATCAAAAAGGTAGGTGTCTTGAAGATCTCCATTTAGCCACAATCTATTTATGAGATGGACACTTGAGTTTTGTTCACTAAAGACATCTTGAAACATAGAACTTCTAAAGAACTCTAGTAAAAAAAGATGAATAAATTTAAGAAAGACCATTGCAAACATTTTTTTTTAAATGCAGTATCCTTATGATGCATTAGTTGCCCTTTTTTTTTGCATTGTAAACAACATTCTCTTATTCTACAAAGCAAGAACTCTTAGATACAGGATAAATAAATTCCACAATGCCGAGAATGTAAATCAGCCCTTGGTCAATGTTGTTGGCTATGAAATGCAAAACAAAGAAAATAGACACCATACATTTAATATAGGAATGACAAAACAACGTCATAAAGGAAACCTTAGCACTGAGGGCAAGAGGTAAGAATTCAAAATCTCAACAAAGGACTATATATAACTTAATTATATATAATTGTTTGTCAACGAAATAAATTCTTTCAGAATATCTTTCAATTTAGCCCTGTTATTTGGCGGCTTCGAATACACTATTTTCCATTATGTATTCAAATATGATGTCAAATGCAACATCCATTGTAACAGAACTTGCAAAAGCTTTGAGAGTGAGTGCAACACATTCTTTTACCTTTTTCATCAATGCTTCATTAATGATGACATGTAGAAATGGGTGTTTTGTGGGTATCAATATGAATAACTAAATGAAGCATTGTAGTGTCTACAGAGACCATGATATTTTGTGGCATCGCATGTACTTTGGCATTCAAGTTGCAAAGCAAAGTACAAAGCTTCTCTTTCTTCAGAGTTATCAGGCCCACTTTTAGCCTCGACTACAAAGTATACCTCAAGACATGTTCATTATGTTGTTGATTGTGATTAGGTTCACACATGTAGATGTTCTCCATAACAACTAATTCGAACTGTATTAGTAAAAGCTTCCACTCTGACTCATTGCTCTTTGTCTAGACATGACCATCATATTTGTGCCTCATGCCATAAGATGTATGTGACCCTACACATGATAAAGGTGAAAATTTGAACATAATGTTATTGTTATAGGTAGAAGGGACTTTTTTGTATGAATATTTTTAATAAATGCTCAGTATTGCCTTGCTAGTTTATTCTTCTTTAGCAAATGGTTAATAGTGAATGTCATTATATAGACTTGTGACTTTTGCTTAATGCTTCCTAAGACAAAGCATTTAATAAAAAGATGTGCCAAAATGAAATGTGCAATGCTCACCTTTAGCATTTTGGGTATTTGATAGCTATTCTGTTTCACTCAATGTGGTATCCTATGTCAATGATTTCATTCCATGTAATAAAAATTCACGCCCAAGTGATGGATCCAGAATGTATATTTTGGACTTAGCAAGAATTACCCTCGCAAAATCATCATTCACATGTTGTGTTACATCTAATGTGTTATGGTTAGGAATGGTGAAATCTGCTTGCAAAATAGATCTATAAATTAAAGAAGAGTTCCCTCAATATAATTATATTGCCAGGAAGAATTTTTACTGGAAATACTAATGTGGACCATAATAAATGCACAAAATGAATGATATAAAATAAAAGATTATTACTTATAAGAATTTTCAAAATATCACCCTTCATTAAAATGATGTAATATATAAATTTTTTGTCAGTATGGTGTTAGGAAAATTAAATTTATTGTGAATATTAATAATTACAACTAGTTAGTCGTGAGATAAACAATTGACTACTAAAAAATTATTGTTTCATGTTAGAGTTGAATATATCTGTTATTTTAATAATTAAAGACAAGATAGCAAGTGCTTACATAATTATAACATCACTAACCATATGTGTTGCCCTAAACCTAGATCTAAATAACCTTATAAAATGAATTTTACATTAGGAACACATATCAGATTGCATAGTTTAAAGCTTCATGCAATCATTTTCCTTTGTTTTTGCAGCTCACTCTTTAACTCGCTCTTCATGGTGATTTACTTCTTCCTTAAGGCACATCCTTATTCTTCATGTTGCACCCTTTATTCATAGTTATCACATTTTTGTCTTCTTTTCTTATTTATTCACAATTTGTCTCTATTCCTTCTACCCATTTCTTCACAAATTTTGTTCATTTGTTTACTCCTCTTCGAGAGGGTTAGGTGAAAGTTAGTCTCTTTGTACAAACACATACATGATTTTTTACGGCTAAATCTCAACGTAAAGCATATATACATGTAGTTACATTTTTTTGCATAGTGTATTATAAATATGTCTATGTCTCTCTGCAATGAATTTGACATGCACATGCACAAACATACAACTCCCTTTCTTTCTTGTTTACAAAATTGTCTTTAATCATGTTAAATCCACACACATATTTAAGATTTTTAATAGCTTAATGATTTCGGCATTGACGTTCTCGTAGGGTAGGGTTGGAAAACCGTTGGGATTGGGAAACCTCAGCAACAAGGTTTGCATGTTTTAAAATGTTGCCAATAGCAAACTCCACTTTTTTATTTCATCAATCCTCAATGCCAAAGTTTATGGCTTCCATGATTTGAAAGTATTATTCTAAATTGTGTTTACATTAAATCCTCGTGTCAAGGTTTCTTAAGTTAAAGCCTTATTAATTGATTGTAGTCCTAAGTTGGCAAATGAATGCACAACAATTTGGATATATGGTGAAAAGATGTGCTTAATCAGTAGCACAACTCGCCACACTACATCCACCCGTTCCACACGATAAGAAAGTTTAATAAGGATAGGAGCAAGCTCAATTGTATGCGAAATTTACAAAGACACCATTATTTGATTGCTTGACAGTTTGAAGAGGAATGGTGGTAATGAAAGTCTTTGGCATCGAGAAGAGCACATTAAATTCCCGATGCCAAGGATCTTTATTCAATGTCTTTGGGGTCGAGGATATATTGTAGAAAATCCTTCACTAGTTAACCAAGCCTCAAAAAGCTAGGGTTTAAAAAGACATTATCTTGGCCCCAATACATTACAAAAATCCTCAATCCGAGGATCTTCTATAATGTACTTATAAACATTCTTGAATGAGTCATTAATCAATTCAAAATTCTACATTGTCTAACTTTATACTCATATGTCTATGCAATGTGTTGATTTGCATTTGGTAGTGATGGTATAAGTGACAACACAATGGTTAAGAACATTAAATATCAAAAAATGAGAGATGGAAAATGTTGGTAAGTGAAAGCTAATATACATGGCTCTCATATAAACTCAATTCCTTTCTTGAAATAGGCAATGGGGTCAAAGAAATTTGCCCATCTTTTACTAAAATCTTATTGATTCTAAAGACTTATAATTACATCTTGGACTTGTTCGTGGGTATTGCTTAGGCTACAACAAGGAAGAATGTTTTTAGAGTGGATGTGAACAAATAATTTACTTGCATGTGAAAGATAAGGTACTAACAAACCTGCTTAAGTTATTGCATTTCAAAAAATTGTTGAATAAGAAAAAAAACCGAGCAAAAGTTTTACTATTGGCTTGGATGTTAAGGATGAGAAGATGACAATGATAATGGGAAAAAAATAACAAAGAGTCGGAACCAAAACATTTAAACAAATATGCACTAAAGAGGATGGCAAGGACTTAGAAATAAAGGAAATTTACAAAACGAGAAGTCAAAGAGAAGTAAGTAGAAACATAAGAGGTACAAACACCCAACTTGCTGTTTTAATCTTTAGAAATTGAGGAAGAGATTTCACACAAGAAAAAGAAGAAGAAAGTAATTTAAATACATTAGGTTAAGATTCATGAAAAACACGATTAACAAAAACCAACAAAATCAAAAAAGACAAAAACGGCTATCCAGAAAAGAATAAATGAAAGAACACTATATTTTTTGTAATCTAATGTATTTACCTCGTGTCAACACATATTACAATACACTTTCAAAAATTAATTGGATGGCATTATTTACAAGATTGTTTAAGTGCATTTAAAAAAAAAAAAGATCAAGAAATATTGAATGATCAAAACATGAATCGTTGAATTCCAGAAACTCCCATTTAAAACAGCTTTTCATAAACATGAAAATAAAGTTAACACTCCGAGAAGAACGTAACCAAACTATTATTTAGTGTGTGAAATTGTTTTAGAGTCTTAGGTGCTGAGGATTTGCAACATGAATATTCAAAGAATCTTTGGTACTAAGGCATACACCGCCATTAGTATCTTAACAACCTACGGTTTAAAATAGTGATATTTATGAGATTTAATAAAATAAATTTGTTAATGTAATTCTATAGGGAGTATATAATGAATCACCTACATATTAATATATAAATCACCTACATGCGATTCGTGGCACAGACACATGGAGGCTGAGTTATCCCCATGTGTACTATGTGCATGTGTGGACTGTATATATTATATATACACCCGTGTATGTATCACTAAAAACCAAACAAAGCTTTGATATAATCTGCCAATACAAATTAGCAGGCGTGATTCACAGATTTGGCTGTACGGTACTAGCTGCCAAGCTGGCTGCTCTTGTTCAAAACAATCTGTCGTCTTTCCGTGCTTAAAAGATGGGAGCAGAGCAGCTACCCTCGTTATCTCGGCCACCATGAGCGGTGGAGCGGACAGGGGCGGTGGATATGTGAAGTTTGTGTTAGCAGGGGGAAGACTATTCAGGTGCGAGGTCCGGTGCGGGCTGGAGATGTAATGCAGAGCACAGGTTATTATGTTACAAGGCCAGATGTGTTCCGTGTTCCTCCTCACTCTGCGCTCATTGATCCCAAAGCAATCTTGATGCCCGGCCTTAAATTTTACCTCATCTCCTTCCACACCATGGTAAGTCTATTATCATCCTCTGCTCGCACTCCCCCAAGCCCCTCTCCTCCCCCAAGCCCTCAAGTAAAAAATACAACTTGCTGGCCATGGATTCCGAGCAGTAACAAAGAAAATAGCAACCAAAACTCGCAGCCAGAGATCGGTACCCTCGAGAGAAAGAAGAAGACTGTACAGACTCCTCCAGTTAGTACTAGTCTTTGGATCCCTCCCATCAATCGTTGGCCAAGGAGACCTCGGCCATTCAGACCGGCGCTTACACCGGTCATGGAGTCTTCTCAATGAAAAAACGTTCTGTTTATATATCATGTGTGAAGTTTCTTACATGTCTGATCAATCAAAACTAATCATGTCCTGTGAAGTGGCTAGCACCGAATCAATGTACTCTCTGTAACACTGCCTGAAAGCCGAGTTTCCAAGAACAAACTTAGCAATGCCTCGGATCCTCCGTCCGAACGCTTGTAACGTAGCTTTCCTCACTGCCTCCATGCTCGAGTCCTCCACGGACACATATGACACCATGTCAGCTAAGTATTCCTGCTCGGCCCCTTCCAAGTTCGCAGCCTGCATTTGGCACTCGAGAACCTCCAAAGGATCGTAACAAACAAATCCTTCGCTTACTTTTCGCTCCAGTTCCCTAACCTTGCCGTCGGACGAAGAGTGCAGCAAGAAGTTGAGTATGGTTAACGCTACAACGTCTACCGACAGCTTGTTGTCGTCTACAAGTCCCTTCTCCAGCAGCAGTTGCCCTTTCTCTCTCCCGGCACTCGACTGCATGAACTCAAGCAGCTTCTCCAAGTTGAACTCACCAATCTGATGATGAACAGTAACACCTTCGGTGCTTGTGTTATTAGTATTGAAACTCTCCTTGCTCTTCCGGTGATAAGTCGGCCTTGGAAGACACGAGCCTTCCCCGAGATTCACCATGTCATTCTTTTCTCATCATACTCCGAGATTGCAGCAACCACATGTCTGAGTCCGCAACGGATGGACCCTTCCTTGTAAGCCACCACTCCGGAATACACACCTTTCTTGAAGCTGTAAGCAACTGCGCAAGGGATTGCAGCAGCAACTCGGACTGGCCAAAGAAGTAGAATCGCACCGGTGATCGGCAGGCAAATCACCCTCGGACACCCTTCTTCTGCCGCACAATTCTCCATACCCACAATCTGTTTCTTCCATCCCTTGAACAACATCACCGGCAGCTTGGAAATAGCGATCCCGGTCATCGCTGGAACATCTAAAACCGCGCCTGCTAAACCGACTCCGACGCAGCCCACAAGGCGTGCGGCACTCACAGTTGCTTTCTTTGCACTGCCCATGACCATCTCTTTGCATCAAATGCTTCGCTTCGATCTCTTCTTCAACCGACGATACTGTGGTATTCGGAATCCACAGGTCAGCAACGCGGATTTGCTTTATTCATAAGGGTCAACTAGGGCTAGCTAGTCAACAAGGACACCTCGTCATGCCCTAAGTCAAAAGACAAGTTTCTGCCTCCGCTGCTGCGCATGTGCAGCTCGGAAGATATTAATGTAAGAATTAATTCGTGAGTTTGATTTTTATAAATTTTAAATTCTAATAAGTTTAATTACCATTGTAAAGTAATTATGAAGGTTAATCATGATATATTCTAGAAGTTATTGGAGATAATAAGTTTAATTACCATTGTAAAGTAATTACGAAGGTTAATCATGGTATATTTTAGAAATTATTGGAGATATTTATGATGTAGCTAAATTCCTTTATAGGATAATTCAAATATAATTAGAATATACTTTTTCTTTTTGTATATATAAACTTGACTTTGAATACAAAATACAAAGGATATCAGAGTTTTTTGTGTTTTCGTATATTTATTGTGTTGTGTCTTAGGGTTCTCACACTGGTGGAAAAGTCGGGCAATTTGTGAAAGAAGTTTCTTTTGATTTTCTTTTCTTTTATTTCTTTTCATTTTTTTTTTTAATTTTTAATTTTTAATTTTATTTTTTGGCTTTCTCATACGGTTCTTATGGACCAACAACTTGTAAAAAACTAATTCGCATCATACACTAGTATGAACAGTTCCTTCAAAGCTTGCAAGTTCTAGTTCTAGTTCCTCTTCAATTAAACCCACGTGTGCAGCCTCAACCTTTTTGCGGTGTGCCAGGTGCAGATGTTCACCATTGTTGGCTCATTTCATCAATATTGCCACATATCATAGGTGAACAACTATGCATTGCCTTCGCAAGTTTCCAACGTGTCTTTTAATATTGCTCTCCAGTTGTATAATAGTCGTTCACCACTAACATGTTTATTCACGGATGAGCACTGCTAGTTCACTCTTCAAGTGAAGTTTAAATTAGCTTTTGGGAAAGCAGAAGATTCTAATGATACTTTCAACAACTCTATAATTTGAAGTAAGCACCAAATGAATCTGTCATGCAATTTGATCTCTTCATGCAAGGTGATCCCACCATGTCCAAGCGTAACAAATTAGGGATGTTATGGCCTACTCTTCGACTGGATCTTGTTGGTTATGTTCGGGCACTGGGTCCTATCACTTTGGAAGAGGCTTTCACTCATGCACAACGTTTTGAAGCGGCTCCAAGAGTACAATTACCCATTTTAGAGGCCATCATTCCTCCAACTTTCAATCCTCCTGCTGGTCCTATACCTATGGAGGTGGAAGCTGCTCGCATTAATGGTGCCAAGGACAAAGACGATGACGATTGTTTTGTTGGGCTTGTGGTGTATTTGGTCACACTTATCACATTATCGGTGATTTCCCGATTGGCGACCACCATATCCAAGTTGGCGTCCATGTCAGAATCAATCGGTTGTTGTTGTGGATGTTGCTCTTGTGGAGGCAGGAAACGAGTAAGTGTGCTGGGTACGAAGGCACCTAACACCTTTCCTTCATCTCCTAGTCCTCCATCTTTTCTTTCTTTTTCACCTCGAGCTTCACGAACTCCCTCTAAGGTTTCGTACATAGTACCCATGTAACTGTTCTTATTGATACTTGTTTTAGTATTTCTTTGATTTCTACTAATATGGTTACACGTTGTGCTTTGATAGCGGTGCCAAGTAAGGAAACTTTACATATTTTGTATGGTGATGGATGTACTCAAGCTGCTTCATCTACACTTCCTCAAGTACCTTTGCAGTTTGGAACTTATGCAAACGAGTTGCAACTCCATGTATTCTCACACACAAGATTTTTAACATTATTCTTGTGTGTACTTGGCTAGATGCATGTAAGACAAGTTGCTAATTTGGGCCTCGGTGGTTGATACTTTCATGTCATTCACCTTTTCCTTTGGATAAACTCCCTCACAAGCGATGTGGAGCCTTGATTCAATGCGTCTAGCCATGCACTGTAAATGAACCTGATTAGCCTCGGGAAGCAACCACAGTCCTCTAACAATATTTTCAGATGCGTCTGACATTCTTCAAAACGGTTATCCTTGATAGACATATTTAGTATCATATCCAAAGGAGGTACTGTGATGTTCACCTTAAGCCAATCGAACACCCAATTTTGTCAAGTGCCATCATGCATGAGCCAAATGTTTCAACAATGGTGTCTTCGGTGTCAAGGAACTCTGGAAATGTATAAGTGGCAACTAAACCAGCTTCTTCTCAATGAGAGTTTCAGGTACAACAATTATTGAAGAAATATTCAAATCTTTTCTCTACAAATATCACCCTACTGCTAAGGTCGCACACAACATCACATTCAAAAGGGGATGCTTTACCTTCTAAAGCTGTTGTTCGAAGGCTTCAAAAGAATTGGCCATTATACAAAATGTGTGTCAGAGTTGCTGGAGAAGAAGTGGCTCGCCTTCTTTCAGTCATGGGCATCAGAGCCCCATTTGGTGGATAAACCTGATGGATCTAAGCGGTTCACGGTGGATTACTCCTCAATGCTGTTACAGAACCAGATATCCAAACACACAGGATTTGTAGATCAATTGGGTAAGAGTCGTTGGTTTACTAAATTGGATCTTGCTTCAGGTTATTGGCAAATTCCTATGGCTCCCGAAGATTCCCAAAACAGCATTCCGAACTCCTTTTGGTTTATATGAGTTCCTTGTTATGCCTTTTGGTTTAGTCTGCTCCTGCCACATTTCAGCATGATGGATGAAGTTTTTAATGATGAGTTTTGGAGACAGTTGCAAAGTACTTGGATGACATTTGGTTCATACTCAGGATCTTGGAAGATCATCTCAAGGAAGTAGCTCGTGTGTTTGATCGTTTACGGGAGTATGGGCTCAAGTTGAAGAAGCCAAGTGTGTTTTTGGCACAGTTGAAACTACGTATTTGGGTACATGGTTTCTCGTGAGGGGTTACGTGTGGATCCATCCAAGGTGGAGGCTGTGGCGAAATTTCCTCGTCCAACAGATGTACGGTCTTTACGACGATTTCTTGGTAAGGTCACATATTTAGGACGTTTTATACCTCGTTTGGCTGATGTCAATGCTCCTTTGCGAGCTTTGTTGCATGAGGATGTTCCTTTTGTGTGGACTGACGATTGTGAAGATTCTTTTTGTAAGCTACGAAAGTATTTGACGTCCCCTCCGGTGCTTCATTATCCGGATTTTTCTCGTCCTTTTATATTACGAACGGATGCTTCTTCCGTAGGTATTGGTGGAGTCCTAATGCAGACTGAGGTATGTGATGAGTCCGTTCGACATCCCATTGCATATGTGAGTAGGGCATTGCAAGGCCCTGAAAACAACTATTGTGCTTCAGATCTTGAGTGCTTAGCTGCAGTGTGGGCTTTTGAGCGTCTTCATGTATATCTCCATGGATCTCATACGCTTTTGGAGTGTGATCATGCAGCTGTTTCTGCCTTACTGAAGAACATGAAGTTGCTTGGACGATCTGCCAGATGGGCACTTCGGCTCCAAATGTATGACTTTGAGGTCAAACATCGTCCCGGGGATAGTATGGTGGATGTGATGCTCTTTCTAGGGCTCCTTGTGCAGTTATGGCCATCAATCATCTTACAATTCCATCTCTTGCAGAGGTCTCAAGGGCTCAGAAACAATGCTTGGATTCAACCTATTCGTTTGGCACTAACCAATCCTTCTCAACCATCCAACTCTTGTTTTTCTTCATTTGTGGCACAATTTCACATATATGACGGTGTGGTTTATTTATTGGCACAGATGTTGCAACTTCACCGTTTGGCAATTCCAACCACTTTTGTTCCTAGGTATCTTGCAGCATATCATGATTCACCACTTTCTGGGACATTTTGGTTATCGAAGAACTTTGGACAGCTTACAACGTTCTTTTTACTGGAATATGTGACAGATGTGATCCAGTACGTACAAGTTGTTCATTGTGTCAGACTCGGAACTCCTCACGATCAATTGGTGCTTTAAAATCTATATAGGTAGAACAGCCATTCGAACTTGTAACATGGGATTTAATCAGTTCTTTTCACCTTCGCTGCAGACAACTGATATGTTATAGTTTTAACAGATTATTTAAACGTCGGGTGGAGGTTGGAGCTTTACCAGATGTCATGGCCCATAGTATTGCTGATTTTTTACTCACTCAGGTAATTTTGCGCCATTCATGTCCAAAATGAATTTTATCAGATAATAAACCCGCCTTTATTGCTGAAGTTTTGAAGGTTCTTACTTTATAGATAAGAATTCAACAATCTTCACACCTTCCTTTCATTCACAAACAGATGGGTTAGTCGAGCGTTTGAATCGGACTTTCAAAGATATGATTTCTAAGTATGTAAATCCTATTCAGAATGATTGGGATTGGTATTTGCGATACTTAGAATTTGCATACAACACTTGCATTTAGAGTTCCATTGGTATGTCTCCATTCAAAGCATTGTATGGGCGAGACCCTCGAATGCCTCTAGAAGTTGATTTGGCTTCTCACAAATTTAAGTATGCTGAAGCTCAATATTAGGCAACTTACTTAAATCGAGCTCTTCCTTTATTAGGTGGTCGATGATGAGAATTATAATCTTGTTGTTGTTGAATTTGTGTCCGACCCAAATGTTCTGCAAATGCACAAGAACAAGGTCACTAATAGAAAATTGACCTTGTTCTTGTGCATTTTCCAAAACTTCATTAAAAAGGACTCACTTCAGATTTTATGTGGAAATGGCTTGGTCCTTATAAGATTCTTCGTTAAGTTGGTCCTCAAGTTTACTATGTACAAGATGTTGAGTCTTAAAAGCACCTTTGGTTACTCACGTTTTATAATTGAAAAAGTTTTTCTTACGAGAGGGATAATGTAAGGTAATTACGAAGGTTAATCATGATATATTCTAGAAGTTACTAGAGATATTTATGGTGTGGCTAAATCCTTTATAAGATAGTTCAAATATAGTTAGAATATATCTTTTACTTTATATATATAAACCCTAACCTTGAATAAAAAGGATATCAAAATTCTTTTGCATTTCCATATATTTATTGTGTTGTTTGTCAGAGTTCTCACGTCAATTTTCTACCAGTAACAAATGATTAGTATTTACTGATTTTATGATTAATCTCAAAATGTATCTTTCTATTTTTAAATTATTTTATATAATTTAATAAAAAAATTATATATATTAAATTTTAAATAAAATTATATTATTACTTTTAAAATTAAATTTATAGATTAAAATTTAAATATTTTAACTTTATTTTAAAATTAATAATAAGATTTTCATGTGTAAATTTAAATTCTAATACTAATTTAAACATTAAAATTAAAATATATTTTAATTTATAAACTTGGTGAATTCACTTTGTTGCTATTTTCAACATTATTTAATTTGCCTTAGTGTTCTATTAGTTAATTTTTATCTTCATATTTTTTTATAACAATGCTTTCTTCATGTCTTTATAACGATGGAATATTATTGTCTTTATAAACCACAAAAAACATAATATAAAGATTTTTTAAAACATATATAAATATTTATTTTCAAACCTTGTATCACAAAAGTCAATTTAAAACTTTCTCTTTACTACGATGAATTAATTATTTTTAATTTATATTACTCCTAGTAACATTCTCAAGCCTTTCAAATGCCCAATCCTAATAATCATAATAAAAGAATGTTCTGTATAGCTATTCTCTGTGTACTTCTTTTAAGACATTATTACATTAATTAATTCATAATTAACAATATTGTTATTCATTTAATTTAAATATAAATTTATAGATTTGAATTTTAATGTCCGTTAAATTTTCCGTTTGGAGTGGAATCTTAAAAATTTAATTAATAAATTTAATTTTAAATCAACAATGTGATTTTAATATAATATAATATTAAATAAAAAAGATATACGCTTGTGTTAAAATATCATAAGTTAATCAGACAGAGCTCTTTTGCCAACGGAACTACTAGACTCCACTGCCTGTTATATATGTAATTTATGAGGTTGCTCACCCCAGTTGTTGCAAAGAGGGTGCCGAGCTGTCTAAATTCTAGATATTCCCTGACATAACAATAACAAGCCACCAAACTTGACTGGTTCTGGTGGAGCAAATCTCTCAAATTGTCACTCTAACAAACCACATGGAACAGAGTAGAATGTGGCCATTTTTATTGCTGATGTTCCTCCAATTTGCAAGCGTTCCAGAAGCAACGCAGAGTAGGCTCTTTGTTCCTCAATTCAGACACGTAACTCATTCGTACTCTGTTTCCCAGATCGTGCAAGACACAGCAGCATTGGGGTCGACTACGGCCAGCTTGGGAACAACCTTCCCTCCCCCGTCCAGGCCGTGAAGCTCATCCGCAGAATGAGAATCGGCAAGGTAAAGCTGTACGACGCGAATCCCCGTATCCTGACTGCCTTATCCAACACAAGCATCAAAGTAACAGTCATGGTTCCCAACCAGCAAATCCCAACTATCGGAGCGAGCAAAGCAGCTGCATACGACTGGGTCAAACACAACGTCACTCCTTTCCTCGGTAGCACACGCATCCGGACAGTCCTGGTCGGGAACGAGATACTGTCCGACTTCACCACCCGGCAAACCATTTGGCCGATGCTGGTCCCTGCAATGAAGAACATCCACACCGCACTCAGAAGACTCGGACTTCAACGTAGAATCAAAGTAAGCACTACCCACGCTATAAATGTCCTTGACGTCCGTCAAAGCTACATTTTCCCTCCCTCAAATGGCACTTTCCGACCGGACATCTCCCACTCAATCATGCTGCCAATGCTCGAGTTTCTAAGTACCACCAACTCGGATTTCTTCATCGACGCCTATCCGTTCTTCACGTGGCAGTACAACCGGCTCAACATCTCGCTAGAGTTCGCGTTGTTCGATGGTTGCTATACTGATCCCCACAACGGACTGCTCTACAACAGCTTGCTTACCGTCCAGCTCGATGCGGTCGTGGCAGCGATGAGCAGGCTTGGGTATGATGACATTAACTTGGTCCTCAGCGAGACCGGCTGGCCAACAAAGGGCGGAGTGGATGAGCGCGGTGCCAACTTCTATAATGCAGCACTGTACAACCGTCGTCTAGTCCGGAGAGTTTTAGCGAAACCACCGTTTGGTACACCACGGCGACCGCACAGACCTCTCCCCACGTTTATATTCGCACTCTTTAATGAGAATCTCAAGCCGGGACCGGTGACAGAACGGAACTGGGGGCTCCTCACCGTCACTTCCTCAAACGGGACCGTCCGTCCGAGTTATCAAATCGATTTAACCGGACAACTCGGCGAAGATGAATACCAGCCGATTGCAAAGCCACCTCCGGATCCATCACCCGGCACTGTGAGACTGTGGTGCATTGCTAATGAGAGCTATACAGATATCACAGCTATACTGGGTGGAGTGAATTATGCATGTGGAGCTGCCGGTGTGGACTGTGAATCCATAAAAATTGGGAGACCGTGTTTTCTTCCCAACACGACATACTCACATGCTTCGTTCGTATTCAATAGTTACTACTTGAATCAGAGAGTGAATGGAGCAAGCTGTGATTTCAGCGGAGCTGCATATCTGACCACCCGCGACCCAAGTACGTATTCAACTTATAAAACACTCCCAGATTTACTAATTCCTGTACTTGAACAGGTTATGGATCTTGCAAGTATCCAGCAACAGTTATTTAGAAAGAAGCGTTCACTAATGTGGCACAAGAATGCGCTTGAACAGTTCAATGTGTATGTATAGACTAATAATAAAAGAACATCTTCATGTAAAACAAACGTGCAACTTACATGGGCTGCTCGTCTCAGTCAACTTTGTCCGCCGCGCGGTAGTCGGTTTTTCCTCTCCGGGAACCGCCAGCTTCCGAAGTCTCCTTAGCAGCCTTGTTATCCAAAGTCTTTCTCGAACCGCCCTTGCCGCCGGCATCGGAAGACTTAGTCTTGAACATCTTCCGCATGTCATAAGCATCCTCGCTATCGGCGTAGTACTTGGCCTCGACATCGTTGATCTTGTAACCGAGCGTCTCCGTGTAGAGATGAAACGCAGCCCTGTTTCGTGTAAACTCAAATCTCAGTAGACGGTAATGTGATTGAAATTACCTGTTGCTCTCGCGGACGTGAAGCGAGACATACTCAGCGCCAAAAACCTCCTGCATCGCCCGCTGCGCCGCGGTCATGAGTTTTGTGGCGAGCCCCAATTTGCGGTGGGTTCGCAGAACGGCCAGCGACGTGATGTGGCCGTGGCATTCGGTGCTCTCCTCTTCCATTTTAGCTAGCACGTACCCAACAATCTTCTTGTTGTCCTCGGCGACGTACAGCAGCTGCGGCCACGACAGGATGTGGTAGAAGTAGTACTTCATCTGGTAATTCTCCGGCAGGCACATCAGATTGCAGCTCTGCATCTCCAGCAGATCCTCCACCGTCGCCTGCCGTATGCACACCATGCCGCCCAAACCCTAAAAAATCGCAAGCAACCCTAAAAAAATCGATAACTACACACACACACGTACATATAACACTTCTGAAATGAGATGATATCGTATTAAGGATGTAATAAGCTCACTAGTCACCGCGGTAAACAGGACTCCGCTTCTCAACAAAAGCTGTTAAGCCTTCGAGCCTGTCTTTAGACTGCAAAACTTGTCCATAGCACGCTTCTTCAATTACAAGTCCTGACGATGCATCTACTTCGCTACCACGGTCAATTGCAATCTTTGCCATCTTAATTGCTAATGGACCCTGCATAAATAAGTGTGTGTGTGTGTGTGTGTGTGTGTGTGTGTGTGTGTACGCGTGTGTTAAAACACATACTTCACACAAATACAATCATGTATGAATCATGTGAATGATATACATGTGCAGAAGCACAAAAACATATCTTACAAAACACACACACACGTATCTTTATGTGCTTCCCATATACACATTATGCATGCATTGTGCGTGTGTGTGTGAGAGAGAGAGAGAGAGAGTAATACTTGCTGGATGATTTTCCTGGCAATCTTGAGAGCTTCCTCGTATGCATCACCAGCTGGGGTTAGATACTCTACTAAACCTGTAAACGTGAAGATGATTAATACTAAGAATCGTTAATGTTTTGAATAATACTCACCGTATGATTTTGCTTCTTCTGCACTGACTCTACGGCCCGTAAAAACCATCTCTTTTGCTCGTGACCTTCCTATTAACCGTGGAAGCCTCACTGTGCCACCAGCCCTGTAAATTCTTTATATATAACCATATACGTATTATATATAATACATCAATAGACCAGTGTACGCCTCGTAATATATAAAGTTTTGGAAAGATACCCTGGAATAATAGCAAGGCCTGTTTCCGGCATTCCAAATGCAGCATCGGAACCTAATACAAGAGTATAGATATATATATACATACACACACACACACACACATACACATTTATACGTGTGTGTCTATACACATATCTATATATACCTACAAAATCACCATTTTTACGAACCACATATACGTAGATCACAGGCAAGGGCAAGTTCTAGTCCTCCCCAACGCAAGGTCTTCAATCGCAGCAATTGTTGGCATAGACAATACCTGCATTTATTATAAGCTTATACTAACTACACTCGCAAGCATGTGTGCGCGCGCGTGCGCGTGCGTGCGAACACTGATATAAACAATGACTTAGATAATAGATACTTATCTCTCTCTCTCTCTCTCTCTCTCTCTCTATATATATATATATATATATATGTGTGTGTGTGTGTGTGTGTGTGTGTTACCTCGAGTGCTGAAAATGTTGAGCGTAGAGTCCTCACGAACTTCTGAGCTTCAGGAACTGTCATTTTCCTCCTTTCCTGTTTGTTTATTTACAAGGTTGACATAGTTATACATACATACACTGTACGTACATACATGTATACGTGTGTATGTATAAATATAACCTTAAGATCAGCTCCAGCACAGAAGATACCGGGTACAAGGCTACAGACAATCACAACACGTGCATCCATATCATATTGTAGCTTTTCAAGTATACTCTGAAGCTTCTTGAGCATTTCAACTCCAATTGCATTCCTTGACTGGGGTCTATTCAATCCCATTACCATAATACCTTAATCATATTTTAAATAATTTAGTATATATGTATATATGTGTACATATATTCAAACCTGCATCGGAACCAGCGAGAGGATGCAAAACAACCTCATCGGATGAAGCTTCAACAAAGAGATGCCTTTCAGCTCCAAATTTCCAGGGAATTCGAAATCTTCCATCTATTTCGACAATACACACTTTACCATTGTGCGTGCGTGCGTGCGTGTGTGTTTTCATACCTTGATAACTTCCTACGCTTGTATTCCCACAACGGGGGGCACCAAATTCCCATATACATCTTCTCACAAGTGCAGATCTTATGCATCTCAGAGACGCCATGACTAGAAACCCTTGTACAAATCTACATACGTACGTACATGACGTATAAAAAAAACAAAAACCAAAAAGCTTCACATTTTTCAACCAGCTTTATCTTCCATATCTTTCACGTTCGATCGTTGTTTTATGCAGATGAATGTTTTTTGAACGTAAAAAAACTATATAAACGGTATTTTTATTTATTTAAATGAAACGAATATTCTCTTGCTGATTCCCCTTTACAGTTTTGCTGGAAGCTCCTAGTCCATTCAACAAGGATCTCTGTCCACATTTATTATAATAATTTATAGTTAATAAAATTAATTGTTAGTTGGAATTTCAATTTAATTTAGATATTATGTACAATTACTTACTAGAGATCACAAAACAATCATGAATCTCTAAACTAATATGTTAACTATAGCTCCAAATAGATGGCTCCTCTGTATCTTCTTCCTCAGCGTCCTCCCTGTTTCCCAATGTGGGAGGAGGCAGGAGCATTGCTTGCGCCATATCATTGACAACATTGGGCATATTGAAGATCATATCTTCGTCCACATATGGAGCCACTGAAGGCACAACTGAGATCGTGTTAGCTAATGAAGAAGAATTCTCTAAGGATGCACTTGGATGAATGCTCTCCCGCGGTTCTTTTCTGGGAGACGATGAAGAAGAAAGAGAACATGAACTGAATGCAGCTGCGGCAGCTGCTGCCGCCTGCTGAATAGACTTCGGAGAGATGGTTGCCAGCTGCGGGAGTGTGTCTGCCAATTCGGGGAAATTCAGAACTGCATTGGGTCCCTTGAGACTGATTGCAGCCACATCGTATGCACGAGCAGCCATCTCCGGTGTTGGGAACGAGCCTAACCAAATGCGTGTCTTCTTCTTGGGCTCGCGTATCTCCGACACCCATTTCCCCCAGCTCCTTCTCCGGATCCCCCTGTACAAAGGATGCTGTGTCTCCTCCGAATGCTGCTGGGAGACAGAAGAGTCTGGAAGTCCTGATGATTCTTGAGAAATCTCTACATGTGTTGCACCTGAGGAGCATCCATACATCATATCTACAGCGAAGAGCGAGTTAGAGCGAGCAAGATGCAGACTTGTTGTAGAATTACCATTATTATGTTCCTCTTCTGACGAATTCTTCCTGCGGCGACGCCTGCTTCTCTCTCCTTCCTCGCTCTCCGAGCTTGTACCTGGTGAAGAAATCGCAGTCGGACAATGCCGGCCATTCTTCCTGCGATTGCTTCTGAATCCAATTGCCTCGCAACACACAGTGGTTGAGAGTCTATCAGACAGCGAAACATCACCATAACTTGAGCAAGACGAAGACCATGAACAGGAGGAGCTTCCGGCATCCCTAAAGTTAGAAAACCCTAGAGATGGCTCAGTGAAATGCATGACTTTGTCCAAATGTAGCGAAGATTTTAATTAGTAGCGGGAAGTTTGAATTTTAGAATCCAGTGTTTTTAGGGTTTAGTGCAAGGGTTACAAGAGTGTATATATAAGGAGCAGCGGAACGCGTCTGAACGAACAGTACCACCCCCACGCGCCAGGGAGTGTGTATGGATAATCGCCCTGCTTTTGTAATGACAGTTGGGATATGGGGCCATCCCCTGTCTCAGGTTTTTTTTTGACTTAAGTTTTCTGGTGGGACAAGTGAAAAGTATAAAACACATGTGTTCGTGTGCGTGCGTGTTATCTGGTTGGCTTCGAGCTGTTAAAAAAGAGATGACAAATATATAACTAAGAAAAGAAGAAAATGACACGTGTCTTTCCAGGATTTTACAGACATCACACGCTGTAAGAACTGTACCCGCGACTGGACCTAATCTATGGGTCAGGTGTCAAAGTGCCTTTTTATATATGACGCAAATATTCCAACTGAAGATATGTCTGAGTGGAAGTATACAGTTTATTGAAGTAAATGAATACAGTCACTCTACCTATATACTAGGCTTTCTTGAGGAACTTTTGATCACCAATGTATTTAATATGTACCTACTTATCACTAGAATATTCGAGTATTTTTTTTAATCAGTTGGGCCCCTTGCATGTATACATTTGCGTATGAAAGAGCTGGATTTTAGCACGTAGAAGATCAAGGTGGACGGTTTGAAGATACGATTGATTTGTTTATAATAAGAGTTACTGGGCCTACATCTTGTTTGGTGTATATATAGTAATATACAAGTTGTATTTACGTGTAGACGCGCGTATGGAAACGGATGGACTCATACTATTGCACGTATAAACCGTGTGTAAGATCTCTCAATCCAGTGCAGCCAGCTTATATTGGCTGTCCAAGTTTGCACTTTTGATCGACAATGTTCTTTTTTTTCCACCCCAGAGTTGACATCACAGACATACAATTATATATATATATATATATATATGGCTCAGAAAGATTTGGGGAGTCGTGATTCGTGGAAGCAAAGTTGGACAAATAGAAAAGGCAGACAGCTCGTCAAGCACTAATTAGAGAGTATATTCCTGCAGTTAACATGGATGTGCTTGTTTGGCTGGAAGGAACCAAGCAATATTCTGACGGCTGGATCAGACGGTCGCACGAGTAAAACGCAACCGGAAGTAACCAGGCAATATTGGATCGGACGGTCTCGCACGAGTAAAACGCAACTCAAGTAAGAAGCAGTTGCGAAACAACGTTATCCGCTTATTTGTTTCATATATTTTACAGAAATAGTCTAAAGATAGACCCTTTCCATGATTCCTTGTGTCCCACTGTACCGAGTGAGATATATAAAACTGGACAGCGAATGAACGTAGTTTCTCATGCATGCACGTTGTTACCGAAAAGAGCTGTTTTGTTGTCTTCTAGAGTAAGCAATTATGCAATATTTCCGGATGACCCAATCGGATTTGTAGACTATATACTCTTATATTTTCAATTGTATTTCGTATGAAAATATTATATTAGAAATAAATTATTTATAACATTTACGTATACGGTAATGAACAGTTGACGTAACCAAAATAAAAGACTAGTTTGCATTCCAATACTTTTTAAAAAGAATTTAATGTATTACTGTTATGACATAAAAAGGAAAATAAAATTAAATATGCATTTCTAATGGATTAAAAAATGCATTTTTAAATTAATATATTTTCTTATTTAAATGCATATGTGAATAGGTTTTCACGTATGTTAATTGAAAAAAACCCTTTAGAATTAAGGAAAATATTAATTGCCTTTTAATTTCTTATACACGTGGGTCCCATTATGTAAGTGTTCCAATTCAAAAATACAAGCATAATGCATAAGAAAGAAAATATCATATCATTAATTATTAAAGAGAGATTAGAAAAAAAAATTAATAAAGAGTAAACACATTATAAGAATAATAAATTAAATTTAAAATGTAAATTTATAAATTTTAATATTTAAATTTGTAATTTATAAATGTGATTTTAAAATTTACATTATCATTTCACAAATTATAATGTGATTTTAATATAATACAAATATTTAATTTTGAGTACGGCAAATTAGGTTTCTTTTTTTTATAAATGCCCACGATGCAATGCAACACGTCGGAGGGCCTGTGTGTTAAATGAGATATGTGACATATTAATCAGTAATTTAATTATTATTAAGTTTATAATTTTAAAAGAAATTAATTAGATAATATATTATTTAAGGTAAATTAAGCTTACAAATGTGAAAAAAAAAAATATATATATATATATACATGCATGTGTACGTACATGTATGGCATATAATATAAAGATTTAATGTATTGATTAATTCATATAAGTGCAAAATTGTACATTTTTTTATGTTTTATCTATATAAATAAATTTATGTTAAATTTTTTTCAATAACAAAAAAGTTTTAGTACTCAATTTATAAGACAATGATTCAATATAAAGCATATTACAAATTGTTTTAAATTTTTGACTTAGTATATTATTTAAATTAGATTTATTTTATTCAAATTTAACATTATAATAATATAATGGAAAAAACTTACAAGTTAAGCTCCTTGCTTTTTTAATTTATTTTCATAATTATATTTTTTCAATTCTTAAATTTATTTTTATACTTTTTACATTTTCACATTAGTTTATGAATTAAAAAAAAATTACTTTTTATTGCATAAAAACTAAATTATTATCTTTTTAATTAATTTAAGCTTTCTCATTCGTATCAAATATGGAAAAAAAAATATAGATTTAAATTAAATCATTTTTAAAAACCTAGACTATGGTATAAACGTGAGCAACTTATTAATTAAATTAAGAAAAAAAAATTTTAAAATGTTAAATTTGAATAAGAATGATCTTATAGTATATTAAATTAAATCATTTAAAATACTTTTAAATATATAGTGGCAATGAATTGAGTATGGAAACATTTTTAATATTCAAATAAATTTATTTGAACATAGATATTTAAATAAAAAGAAAAATGTGTGATTTTAAACTTACATGTATTTATTATATTATTTAAAATTAAACTCTATAACATGTTAAGGTATTAAATAGAAAAAAATTCCTTTTAAAAAAAAATAATTTTGCATGTATAAAAATAACTATAAATTAAAATTTTACTTATTATTTATTACTTATGACATATCAGAATGGTTAAAAGGCACATTAATAATAATAAGAATATAATACATATAATACCCATATACATAATCTTCAAATTTAAATTTTTTATTATATATCTTAATTATACCACTACAATTATTATTATTATTATTACACCTTTTCACCTATATTAATGCATCATGTTTCCCAATTATTCAATTTAAATTTACAAATTAAAGACTTCAAATGTTAAAGGTAAGTATTATAATTCTTGTAGTTAACATAATATAAATTTTACCCATTATATTATATTACATATCACATCTTTATTATCTTATAATTTTTAAAAAAAAACATGAAGTAACATAAAAAAAATAATAATTAAATTTGTTAATCACTGTTATGATTTGTATGTATTAAAGACCATATGAGAAACGATAATATTTTCTACTTTAAAATAAAATAATAAAGCATATTTTAATTAATAAACAATATCACATACACATGAGATTAAAAAAAATTGTAAGTTTACGTATGTGATTTTATACATTGAGTAATTTACATATAAAAAGTTAATATATAAAATATATTTATTAACTATCATATTTATATTTACACAAGAATATTTTATAACTTACTCTCATGAGATCAAAAATTGAATTACGTCTTGCAAATCAAATCTATTGTGAACATTAAAAAAAGTAGTATTCAATTTAATAATTAAATAAAAGAAATTAAAAATAATAAAAATTTATTAAACGACATATGAACATGTATATTACAAGTTGTGTTTATACATAATATATATTTTATGGTATATAGTGATGGTTCTTGTTAAATTTATGTAATTTACAACTCAAATCTAAATTAAATATATAAAGATTATGCATGTCTTTTAATATATTTAAATGTAATATATCCGTATAAATTGAAACTTTTTGTGATAAAAAAGTTAATTGTTTTTACATTATCTTAAGTTATTTAATAATAAAAACTTAATATTTTCATACAGTATAATATTTTGGTAGTTATGTGTAAAATCAAATTAGTTATAATAATGATTAAAAAATAAAATTTAAAATATAAATATATAATACTTTCATACTTTATATACTTGGAATATATGTTTCTATATAGATTATACACTTTTGTATGCAACAAATAATAACTAGTTGTGTGTGTGTGTTGGATGTGTTCCACTTTTAATTTATTTTCTTAAATAGAATTATATCGTAAATAATAAAAGATGTTTAAGTTAATGTTTTGCGTGTTTATAGTAGTATCAATGTATAACTTACATTTAAATATTCTTATACATTTGCAAATAAATGCAACTACAGTAAGTTTTATAAATATAATATTTCTTTTTATATTTGGTATTGACATAACTATATACTTATGTACAATATTTATTTACAAGTTATTATTTAAATATAACCCCATAAAATTGTATACATATCAACAAGTAAACGATTAATCTAATGTTTACCTTCTTTAACCATTAAATTTTAAGATTTGATCTGAACCATTTTAAATGTTTATAAAAATTAATTATATACATAAGTACCTATTACGATTATTTCTTAAAAACCATTAGCAATGCTAATGCCATATATTATATATTTATACATACATGTAATAAAATACACACATGTAAATTCATATACATATATAAATGTTATATAAAATATCGCATTTTAAACTTACTATAGTGATAATTTCTTAAATAGAATATACAATTAAAAATTAAAACCCGTTCATTTAAAAAATATTTTTAACAATATACTTCGTTCTCGCTACCTCGAACCCCTTATTTGAAATATAAAATAAGTTTTCTTAAATATAATTTAAGTGAAACTTATTTTCAGATATATTATATCATAAATAGAAATAACAATAAAGAATATTATAAATTAGATGTTAATAAAACTAAATAATATTAGTGCATGTAAACTTAATTATCTTTGTATGTTTAATATTGTTTATTAATGCTATAGTTTAAGATTTGAATATAAATATACATATATGTGTTTCAAATATGAGAGAGTCAGTCGCAATCAACGACAAGCAGTTGCAAAAACTTGTGATATATAAATTTTCACGGTCTCTTGACCCACCTTGATATATACTGAACGTAGCTTTCACATAAAATAAACAAAACAAATATTTAAAAAAATAAATAAATTTAAAATAAATTAAAAAACTATAGTGACGTCTAATATTTCAGTCATTATCATTGATCGTTGCGCACAGGAACACATAACATCGGAGCAGAATCTGATCTAGTGAAGTAATGTCTGTTGGCGGTAGAAAGAAACACGGCTGTGCTGACGTCACTGGTCCTACATTGTTATTATCCACGTATATCCATGTTTATACGTCGACAACACACACACACACATAGCAGTACCATCAGCATATATACATATTACGCATTAATATACAAGCAGCTGCTGCATCTTCATTTTCACCACTCACCAATGCATCGAAAGCAACTCTGCCCACGTGTACGTCTTGCCATTTCCTGCAGGCCCCAGCAGACTGGTCCAGGTGACACTGTCGGCCCTGTACGGCATGCTATTGACAAGAGACAGTGCCTCGTCCAGTCTATTAGCTCTCCCCAGCATATCAACCATGCAAGTATAGTGTTCCAGAGACGGACTAACACCGTACCTTACCATAGACTCGAAATACATAATCCCCTCTTCCACCCTGCCTGCCACGCTGCACGTCCTCAGTATACATATGAACATCACCCCGTCCAACCGCACGTCACACTCGTGGATCTCTCTGGCGAGACTGAACACCCGGGACGCGTCCCCGATCGAGCTGTACCCTGTCAATAAGGAGCTCCACGCCTCTACATCCGGTAAACGCATGCTATTCACCAAGTGCACAGCCGCGTCCATGCACCCACACTTGCCGTAAAAGTCCACCAAGGCAGTTGCTAACACTCGATCCTCTTCGAGTCCGAGCTCGCAAACTCTTGCATGAATCCCTCGTCCGGTGGTCACATCGACGAGGCCCGTGCATGCTTTGAGTGCGGCAAATACGTGAAATCCGTACGCTCGCAGTCCATATCCGCGAGCAAGTCCATAGCTACCTGGTACTCCCCACATCTCGCATATCCCAGGATGAGACAGTTCCATGCAACCGCATCCTTACGGACCAGCCCCTCGAAGGCTTCGTGGGCGAGCGGCATGTTCCCACACTTGCTATACATGTCCACAAGCGCACTCCCCACGACTACGTCACAGTTGTATCCGTGCTTCCTCACCTGTTCGTGAACGAGCATCCCTCTCTCCAGACACACGCTGCCTAAGCTTGCGCACGCCTTCAGTGCGGCAACATACGTGGCAACCGTTGGTGCACAGTCCATACTCAGAAAAAACTCCAGTGCGACCGAGTACTCCTCACTTCTAACGTATCCCAGGATGAGACAGGTCCATGTAACAACATTCTTATGAACCATCCTATCGAAGACTTCCTCTGCAAGTTGCATACTCCCGCATTTCCCATACATATCTACCAGTGTGTTCGCCACAGTTATGTTCGTCTCGAACCCGTACTTCTTCACAAGTTCATGTACGGCTCTCCCTCTCTGCAGACAGCCCAAGCTTGCACATGCCTTAAGTGCAGCAAGATACGTAACATGCGTTCCTTCGCAATCCATTCTTGTAAAGAGCTCCAAAGCTATCAGGCACTCACCATTCTCCACGTATCCCAGAATGAGACAGGTCCAAGTAACTGCATCCTTACGAGTCATCCTCTCAAAGACTTGTCGGGCTACCGGCATGCTCCCACACTTGCTATACATCTCCACCAGAGTATCTGCCACAAGCTTCTCCGACTCGAATCCATACTCCTTAATCTTTTCATGAATAGCAGTTCCCCTGTCAAGACAGAGTTGCTTCTCCGACCGAGCTAAACCAGCACACGCCTTGAGTGCAGCAACATATGTAAGAGAGTCTGGTTTACAGTCCATTCTAGCAAAAAACTCCATTGCCACTGTGCATTCCCCCCGTTTTACGTATCCCAGAATGAGACAGGTCCATGTAACAACATTCTTATGAACCATCTTATTGAAGACTTCCTGGGCAAGTTGCATGCTCCCGCATTTCCCATACATGTCCACCAAAGTGTTCGCAACAGCTACATCCGATCCAAAACCACACTCCTTTACCTAAGTGTGTGTGTGTGTATGTACATATATATATATATATATATATATATATATATATATAGAGAGAGAGAGAGAGAGAGAGAGAGAGAGAGAGAGGGAGAGAGAGGTTTACCTGTTGGTGAATGGCTATTCCCTTCTGTAGACAAGCTTCTCTAGGTAACTCTCTCTCAGCGGCCAAGCTTCCACACGCCTTGAGAGCAGCAAGATATGTGATATGAGTTGGTTTGCAGTCCATGCATGTAAACAGATCCAGAGCTTTCAATCTCTCCCCATCCTCCACGTATCCCAGAATAAGAGATGTCCATATAACAACATCTTTCTGAACCATCCCATCAAAGACTTCCCTTGCGAGCGACATGCTCCTGCATTTTCTATACATTGTAATTAAGGAAGAAGCTACGTACTTATCCGTGTGGCAGCCTGATGCAACTGCTTCCATGTGTACTATTTTCCCGCCTTCTAAGTCCCTTGTCTTGGTACATTGTTTTAGAGCCGTAACAAAGTCCCAAGCATTCCTGAAGTAGTTCTTGACCACTGTTAAGCAAATGAAATTCAGCAATCGCTTACAAGGATATTCCAAAAGAAACTCACATTTTTGCACCACCATGAAAAAGCTCAATCCACTTCACTGCTTTACGATGGTACGCATACGTATAAGACTGACATCCAACACACGCATTCCTATAATACATGAGTATAGGGCTTTGTACAATATATATATGTGTGTGTGTGTGTGTGTGTTGTGTGTGTGTAAATATATATGTTATACCGTAGTGAGAGAACGATTATCCTTGATTAATCTTGCTGCACACCACGCTTCCTATACATGTCACCCATCAGTACACAGGCAGCAGCAGCGTCTTCTTCACTGCAACCCAGTAATGCATCAAATGCAACCTTAGCAACTTCTAAGTTATTCAAGTTTCTACACGCCTGTAGTAGAGTCGTCCATACAACACTGTCAGCTTCAAATGGCATGCTCTGTACAATCGATAACGCTTCCTGCAATCTATTAGCTCTCCCCAGCATATCAACCATGCAAGTGTAATGTTCCATAGTTGGAACTATACCATACCTATGCATTGCGTCGAAGTACTTCTTGCCTTCTTTCACCATCCCAACATGCTTACAAGCAGTAAGAAGATGGAGCAAAGTAATGCCATTCATCTGTAAACCACTATCGTGTGCACTGCTTACCAGACTGAACACCTGTGAGATCTCCCCAAGAAAGCCGTACCCTGCTATCAAGGCATTCCAAGACACTATGTTATGTGAACGCATCTTGTTAAACACCAGCTGAGCAGCTGCCATCTTGCTACACTTCCCGTAGAAATCAACTAAGGAGCTCGCTATAACTTGGTCGTGTTCTAGTCCAAGCCTACAAACTTGAGCATGAACCTCTCGTCCAGCTGCCAATGCTCCTGCACTCGCACAGGCTTTGAGTACAGCTAGAAATGTAAGAGGATCCGGCTTACACTCCATCTCCATGAACAGCTCCATAGATACAAGACTTTGCCCATCTTCCACGTATCCAATGACAAGGCTCGTCCACGAAGCAACATTCGGATGCACCATGTCGTCAAAGACAACCTGAGCATCCCACATACTCCCGCACTTGGTATACATATCGATCAAGCTGTTCGCCACCACAATCTCTTTATCATAACCAAGCTGTCTTACTTGCCTATGAATGACCATCCCTTTCTCTAAACAAAACTGCCTCTCTGAGTGTTTCTCGACAGCCCGTGCCGTGCACGCTTTCAGTGCAGCAACATATGTAACATAATCCGGTTCACAGTCCATGTCCATGAATAAGTCCAATGCTATCAAGCTCTGCCCGCTCTCAATGTATCCAGATAGCAGACTCGCCCAAGATACAGCGTTCCGCTGAGGCATATTATCAAATATAGCCCGTGCATCTTCCATACAACCGCACTTGCTATACATATCCACCAAGGTGTTTGCTACATATATATTTCCATCAAAGCCACGTTCCTTGGCTCGTTTATGAAGTGCCATGCCTTTCTCCAGACACAGCCTCGGTTTCTCATTAGCAAGACCTGTGCATGCCCTGAGTGCAGCTACAAATGTAACACAGTTCGATTCGCAGTCCATTCTTGTGAATAACTCCATTGCTACAAAGCTCTGCCATTCTCCACGTATCCAAGAATGAGGCTTGTCCATGAAACAACATTCCGACAGTCCATGCTGTCGAAAACAGCCTGTGCATCGCGCATACTCCCGCACTTGCAGTACATATCCACCAGGTTGGTCGACACAAAGACGTTTGTCTCAAGTCCACGCTCTCTAGCTTGCTTGTGAATGGCCATTCCCTTCTCTAAACAAGACCGTCTGTCACAGTGTTTCTCTGTAGCCAGGCCTACACATGCCTTGAGCGCTCCAACAAACGTGATAGTGCTCGGTTCATAATCCATCCTTAGAAAGAGCTCCATAGCTACTAAGCTCTTCCCGCACTCCACGTATCCAAGAATGAGAATGTTCCATGACACAACATCTCTCTCAACCATGCTTTCAAAGACATCCCGAACATCATCCATGCTCCCACACTTGCTATACATTGTCATGAGAGCATTACCAACGTATCTGTTTGTATAGCATCCAGTTTCAACTGCATCCACATGTAGAGCTTTCCCTTGTTCTAAGCTTCTTGGACTCACACATTGCTTCAATGCAGCAAGCAATGAGGATACATTCTTCTCTTTTCCTTGGCTCTTGTAATACACTCTCATCCCTCTTCCTCTTGCAGTCTCTCCCAAGATCGCAAGCTTTGCATGTAACCATCTTGGACAGGTCTTGATCTGCAGAGTTTCACCCGTAGCTGCATGCTTGAAATGGGGATACTTGCATCCATAGACAGTTAGTAAGTACGTAATGAATACTCAAGAGAAGAAGCACTCACATGTTTCTCTCTGTTGTCCCACCATATGGATGGATCTTTAAAAAACTGGATCCACCTCTCTTCCAACTTGTTATCACCATGATTCTCCAAAGGAAGAACGGGAGCGGCTAAGGTACACATCGTCTTCATAGCTACATTGTCACCTGCTAACACCCATAAGTCTTTCCGAACATATATAGTGCTTTCTCTCTCGTTCACAGCATACAAGTTAGCAAGTAAAACGTACCCTGCACCATTTCCTGCAGTATTTAACTGGAACAAGGAGTTGGTAACACAAGCTCCATAGTTCACGTTACTGTGGTTCCTGCAGGCATTAAGAATCGAAGTTACATCTAATCCGTCAGGCACGAAAGGCATGTTGTATACTAAATCCTGTGCATCTCTTAAGTACCCAGCACGTCCCAACATATCCACCATGCACGTGAAATGATACTTGGAGGGTTCAATGCCGAAATCCACCTGCATAGAGACGAAGCAACATCTTCCCTCGTACACTCTCCCTGCATTGCAATATGTCAGCATTGCTAAACAGAAGCAAGTCTCATCTGGCTTAAACAGAAACTTAATCAGCTGGAACATGTTTATAGCTTCTATAGTATGCCCGTTCTGGGCATATCCTGCAAGCATTACAGTCCATGAAATAAGATTTACTTCAACCATTCTATGAAGTAGTTCATTAGCCAGTGTTATAAAACCATTTTGTATATACATTGAGAAGCACCGTAAATGAAACCTCATCGTGGACAGGCATTTTCTCGAAGAACTCTCTCGTTTCCTGCATATGCCCAGACTGGGCATATATAGTGAGTATTGAGTTCCAGGAGACTAAGTTATGCTCTGGCATTTGGTGGAAAGCCAATATAGCGTCTTCCAGATGACCCATTTGAGCATGCACATAGAGTAATGTATTCCATGATATTACATTCTTCTCGGGCATGATGTTGAACATCTCCATTGCTTGATCACCATTAAGCATCATATTCCACGAAACCATGTCCCATAGAGGCATCGATTCAAATATGTTTCTTGCGTCGTTGTACTGTCGGTTTTGTATGTAAGCAGCGAGCATAATGTTACATGATACCAAGTTTCTTTCAGGCATTTTATTGAAGAGGTTCACGCATTTCTGCAGTTGCCCCTTATGGGCATATGCAGAAAGCATTGCAGTTGTAAGGAGAAGATCGGAAATAGGTGTCTCGTCGAACAAATGCTTTGCTTCCTTAACACTTCCTTGCTGGGAGAACACACTTAACATCGAAGTTGAAGAAACTAAGTCCCATTCGGGCATTAAAGAATGTATAGACATAGCCTCGTCGATATGCCCGTTCTGGGCATATGCAGAGAGAATGGCATTCCAAGTAATTAAGTTCCTTTGTGGCATTCTTTCGAAGAGGTTCTTTGTGTCATGTAAGCGTCCTTCTCTTGGGTATGCAGATAGCATGCAATTCCAGGAAGTAAGATTACGGAAAGGTATCGTATTGAAGAAGTGTTCAGCTAACTGCAGATGCCCGTTCTGGGTATATGCAGTGAGCATGCATTCCAGGTAACAGTGTCTTTCTCTGGCATGTTGTCAAAGAGCCGTTTTGCCTCGATCAAGTTCCCTTTCTGGGCATGTCTTGTGAGCATGGTTGTCGTATAGAACAAGCTTGGATCCGATGCACTGCCCATCTTTAGATATTCACATTCGAGTTCAGCTATGAAGGTAACATGTGTGTTCTACATTTTGTGTGTATTACATATTATGCAACATTTTTAAATATTCTGAAGATTAAATTTTCATAAAATGAGAAATATAAACGATTATAAATAGTTATCATTCTCCAATTTAGTTAATTTCATTGTATAAATGTGAACAAATCATATAATGTAAACTTGGTTGTGTAACTATATGCAATAATTATATATAGTAAATATAATTATAGGTTTAATTATACGTGGTTATTATCTTTTCAATAAGCAAGCGGTGGAGTGTATGAACATTAATATGTACATCACATGTACACGTATGTGAGTATAATGTATGTGAGAAAATTTTAATATTCGGTATGTATCTTAATATGAATTTTTATATACACCTTACTTAGCCCTTACACTCAGTATGTATCTTAATTATGAATTTTCTTACACTAGTACGCTATGAATACGTAATATCACTAAATAATAAGGAATTTAAGTGTTTTTACATAATGAATTAATGAATATTTTTAAATTTTTTTAATTAAAATATAATTTATTTTTTTAAATATAATTTGCTTTTTGGTCCTATTTCCTCTCAAGAGATGGATTTCATATTAAAACATTAGAAAATCATATGTATTATAGTTCACCTAGATTTAATTTACATAAGCTATATGATTTTGTATTCCTTAACAATATATTCTGTGTTAAATTATTATATATATATATATATATATTATAATTTAAAGCAAATAGAACCGTATATACACAAATGGACTTTTAAACATTATGGTTCGCATTTCATGAAAGCTCATGCAAGAACACTAGCAAAAGTCTTAATTAACAGTAATAGAATAATATGGTAGTTATTAATTTTGTTTATTTTTGTAAGTTTTAATTCTTTGTTTAACTTATAGGAGCAGTTGATTAAGAGATAAAACTTGCTAAGTAAATAATACTTATTTACAATGTTTATTTTCTAATCTATTTGAGACAATTACAATAATTTTTATATTAAATAAAGTGTATCAAGTTGTATTTAGTGGACAGTGGAAGGATGATGATGTTTTATATGCTATATACAACTGTTAAGCGTTTTTTCTGTTTTTGATCCCCTAGTTTGTTTGTACGTGTGTATATATGTACATACGTTTTTATAAAGCAAACACAATTGTTTATTAATATCACAGAGGAGATTAAATAGCAAATTTAATAACAGAATCTCATATATTCGTTGCGAGTGAACCTCTTTGTATTTTATATAGTGTAGGCATGATATAATATCTCTCTCTCACACACACAAGTGAGTATACGTGTATAATGTACCCAAATATCAGCTTTGGCTCCTCCTTTGTTCATCATTCTTATGTATGTGTCCATGCATGTGTTGAAAGCGTGGACACTCACTCACACATGCATACTATGGTATATGTCCTCTCTCTATACGTGTGTGTGACGTAGATATCATTTACCTCTGTGTGTTTTGCCTTCTTGCTACAAGTGAATGCATAAGTGAAGCCAGATCAAGAACCATTAGAGCCCTAGAAGGAATATACGTTTTGGCCACGTGTCCTCCGGAAGATACAACCCTATTTAAAGGGTATATTCGGTGTTGTACCATATCACGATGGTGATGATGGAATTGAGAGTCTCCCTTGTTGATATACTGTGCAATATCTTGGAGTGTGTTCTAGTGAGAACCATTTATATGAGCCGAATGGTTTCCAAGTTTCCATTGGGGACCACGACAGGTCTCCAAAGAGGGACCGTTGGTGATCATTAGCGAAGGTAGCACGTTTAAGCTCTGGTACTCTGCATCTGATGAAGAGGAGCCTTGGCATCATGGATTTGAGTTTCCAAAGGGTGGCGGGATTAGCCCCTACCTTGGGGTGCCTTACTTTGCATCATTCACCTGAAAGGGAAATGTAGGAAGAGGGGGTTCTATGTGGGGAATCCATTTGCCAACCCCTATACTATGCCATGCTTTTGGTACTTACAAGCTCGTTGCCTACGAAGGCGAGGGGGTGCATGTGTTTGACCCAGCGACAGGTAGTTGGGATTTTTGTGCCACGGACAAGAAGTTCCTACAACAGGGTTTGACATGATGCCAAGCTGTTGCCGACTTGCTTGATGGAGGTTGATGCAGGTTTATGAGGATCGGCAGGATTTGACATGATGCTAGGAACCTGCATCAACCTCCATTAAGTCAGAAAGTTCCTCCATCAACCTCCATCAAACAAGCAGCAACAGCATCAACCTCCATCGGAGCAAGTCCATCCCTAATATGAAGTGGAACGAGAGAATGTGAAGGTGCAAGTGGAAGAGGTGATGACTCATATTGTTGTGCCAGCCTCAAAGCATTGTCAAGACTCATTGGAGCTAGTGCATGCACAAGCCCCACAAGGTTTTGACGAAGTGTTGGTCCTAACTTGATGCATTTTGACATGTTAGGTTCTGCATGCAGCAAAAAGCTCCGAAAGCGAACACCAAACTGCATCACCAACTCAAATGGCTTCTAATGTATACGATGAAACTGTTAAAAAGCATCGTCACAGTCGTCCGCATGCCTAACTAAATGCACGTTTGAAGATTTCTGAAAAAATACTCCAATCTCCACGAGTTGCAATATCTAAATCATTATACCACTGCAACGCCATCCCTTAAAGACAAGTAGGAAACTCGCGCAAACACTGAGCATCGTCCCATGAATGATATGTGGTAACCATGGTGAAATGGTCAAACCAATGGTACACATCATCTTTAGAATTTTTGCGAAAAAAATCCGGTCGAACACGAGGGTTTGCAATATGAGCAGGAGGAGTACCCTGGGCTGTGAATACTGCCATTAACTAATAATGATTGTTCAGTTGCATCTACATGGCATCAAACAACTGCATGAGTAACTGCTCCACAAGCAAAAGATTTGCCTGTTGTGGATCCATGGACGAAGAAAGGACAAAATCTATAAGAAAGGACAAAATCTATAAGAAAGAAATAAATATATACAATGGAAAAGTTAGATCTAATAAGACAAAGAAAATCAATAAGAAAGACACAAATTCGAGCACTCCGTAGGGACAATTATAGGTGCCCCTCACCTCCACCAATGTGAGAACTCAAAATATAAAAATGTGTATCCCCATTAGTTCAAGAACCCTAACTTATATACAAGAGCGAGTGGTCCATATTGAAACCGATCCGACAGTTATCAAAACCCACTACGCTAATAATAATATATGCACATGCAACCGTACACATGGATCTTACATTGTGAATTTAAATTAATGTTTTAATAAGATTTACAAAAAATGTTTACATCTCTTTTAAAGAATGTATATATTTTGTAACTTTTATTAATTATAATCCTTTAGAATATTAATAATCTAATCTTATATAATAAATTTATTCCGTATATATGTTTGTGGGTGCGTCTGTCTTTATGTACATATGTTTGTTATAAACGCTTCATTAATAACTATTATAAATCCTACTCAAATGGCCACTGTAAATCATCACATCAATAACCATCTTAAATTCCATTTAACAGCCATCCTAAATCATTACATTAATAGTCGTTCTAAATGTTATTCAACAGTTATTTTAAAACCTATTTAACAGTCATTCTAAATCGTAAATATATATCATCAACTTCTTAAATTTATTCAATAACGACCCTAAATCTTCTCTCTCATTTTATTATCATCCTAAACTCCCTAAGAAGAAGAATAATTCGGATGTAATAACTTAAGAGAGTTAAGTTAAAACATACATAGTATTTGAAATAGTTAAGAGAAAAGTTATCACATAAACATAATAATTTAACACAGTAAAGACATACAAAGATTCCATGTGTTATCATATATATACAAGAATTTAAGAGATAAAAAAAGAATTAAGTTATCAAATACAAATGATAACTTAAAAAGAGATTCCGTAAGAACTTAATTTTTTCAAATTACAAAAGAAACATATAGTGAAAGGAAATATACTATGTTTTTACTATATCTCTCAACCAAGATATACTTTTTTTTTATGTATGTGACCAATATAGAGTTCAAATGTGTATCTTAAGTCTCTATCTTTATATATGTGTATCACAATTTTGATGTATCTTATGCATGTATGTGCATCATTATTTAAAAATTAATAATTTAGTATGGTTGTATGTCATTATTTTTATGTATGTCAAAAATGTATTTATTAATTGCTTAAAAATTAATAATTTAATATGTTTGTATCTCACTATTTCGATGTATCTTAAGACTATATGTACATTACTATTTAAAAATTACTAACTAATATGGTTATATCTCACTATTTTAATGTATCTCAAGGTTGTATGTATATCATTGTTTAAAAATTAATAATTTAGTTTGATTGTATCTCACTATGTTGATGTATCTTAAGGATATATGTATATCATTATTAAAAATAATAATTTAATATGGTTATATCTTATTATTTCAATGTATCGCAACGCTGACACTATTTATAAATTAATACTTTAATATATAGTTGTATTTCACTATTTGGGCATCCAAATAGTTAAATTAATTAACTATATTTTTAATAGTGATAAACAAAAACTCAGATACACCGATAATAATTTATAATTTTGCTTAATGATACACATACGAATTTAAGTTACATATCTCACGGCTATTTGTATTTAATATGGTTGTATTTCACTATTTTGATGAATCTCCATGTTGTACTTGTATTTAATAATTTAATAAAGTTGTATTTCATTGTTTCAATGTCTTAAGGTTGTATGCATATCTTTAATGAAAATAAATAATTAATATATATATATATATATATATATATATATATATAACATAAGTCTTTACTTTACATTCATAGTAGAAGATATACATTATGTCTGCCTTTTTTACCATGCTCATAATTCAATCTTTTAATTAAACAAGTTCAATATTATTTATTTTTCTCTATATAGTCATTATAAAGCTTATTCCATGTCTCTTTAATCACATGAGTTGCACTTTTTTCTTTTGATAAAAACTTTTATCACTTGGGATACCAAACTTCATCACCTACACCTTTAGTGGCTTGAATCTCAACCACATCTCTTATTAAGGGTCAAACAAGAGGTAAACCAATTTTTCTCACTCTTAATAACTTATTTGGAAATTGTGATGTTCTAGTTTTTAGTACCAAAGAGTGTTCTGCCTTTGTTTTATCTTAATATGGACGCACCATTATCTCTCATCTAATCTTGTTAATAGGATGAATGCTATCATAGTTATAAAAATGCATTCTTGGTACCAAAATTTTGAGTCCTACTTCATCTACTTCTTGCCTCCCATTAAGCAAAGAAGCTTTAAAGTACTCAAATGAGAAAAAACCTATTATATTTGATTTAGTTTGAGATGCAATATAGTACTTCAAAATTTCTCTTATTTAGGATCTGGTTCTACGTCAACATAATCTCCTACTAAGAATATCTCCTTCCCAAAAAATATCAACTTACACACATTCACTTATGAATTAAGTGTCCTCTATCTTGCAAAGCTAACACCTTAAGTTGGGAAGATAATCTTTATATCACTCTAACAAGGATTTCATTTTCTTTAATTAACAACTTCCACCAAGTTTGCTGACTATTATTCCTAAGAAATGTCAGAGTTTTTACCTGGTGCCACAAAGGCGGCTTGCCAGGTGCCAACCCTGGAATCCCCTCTCTGGAAACCCCACGGAATCTGGTAAAGTAACCCGTATTAGGAACCCAAGCCTTAGGAAGTCAAACCCCTACTGACTAAGTCCACAAACGAGACTCACCTTGTGAATCAGGATACACGGACTAGCCGAGCTTTAGGTGTCGTTCCTAGCTTGGCGTGGTTGAGGCGGCCGGAGCAAGGCCTCAACCACTAGTTTTGCGGAACGTGAACTCGGGCAATGTCTTTGAGCTTGCGAGCAGGTTTTCGGACCAAGGAATCTGACTAACTCCTTGGAAGTGACGTGCCCCTATCTCAAAGGCAAGATCCTGCCAACGATAAGGATAGTCTAACCCTAGGGTGGGTTGTACCCCTGTCGTGTGGAAGTTTGGGCGGCACAACGGAGGGTTGCACCTTGACGACACAAGCTTAGCTTGCACCGGTAGGAGGTTAACGAGCTCTCTTTTGAACCCAGGAAGCCTCACTACATATACTCTACCTTATTTATGTGACGGACCCCCCCCCCCTGTTTACCTAAATGAGTAAGTGGGCTGGCACAAAATGCCAGCCCTTAGAGAAAATGGTTGTCCTAACCTAACCCTAAACCTAACCCCTAGGGGGGGGTATTAGGGCGTGGGGTTAGGGCAACCCTAGGGTTAGGTCAACCCTAGGGGTGTCCCTAACCCTTTTTGACAAGCTATATTTAACGGAAAACCTATCTTTGTAACGTCAAACTGGGGGAGAGTTTTCTAGAGGGTAAGTACTACCTTCGCCTAGAGTTTCTCGAGGTACCTAGTGACAGCCGGCCGGACTACCCCTAAACACCTAAGTGCACTAAGCGGGGCTGTTTCTCACTACAACTAGGGTTCGCCACACAACTCGGTAGGTAACAACAGTCAAACCCCAAAGTAAAGGGTCGAGTCATAGTAAAAACTATGACACACTCCCCGCCTTTGAAAATGTCAACGTCCTCGTTGACGTCCAACTCCAAGACTAGATAATGTTAGAAAAAATTAACCAAAACTAACATATCACTCTATGTGGAGTCAGCCAAAAGTTCACATAAGTTTTATTACCCCCCTTGCATTACGCGAAACCAAGTACTTCAGAACCGTCGTTCACTGAGTCGTAAACCCAGCTGCCGGAGGCACCACCTGCGACATGAAGTCATTTGGAGACCTTTTGCACGTCTGCAAAGTCTGTCACCCGACGCACACAACACTGGTTAATTTCTTTATTTAACTAGAATTTATATAGGAGGCCTCTAGTTAGTGTTGTTGCCGGCCCCTTGGTTAATAAGAAATAAAGACTTGCTTTATTCCTTATCATCATTACTAACAGTTTGAGACCTTGCCTCAAACTCCTTCACTATCTCCATCGCGTTCTGTAGATTATCCAATGGTTCCCATGTCGACTCGCATGCCGGGTAACCCTTCCACTTGACAAGATATTCTCGTTTACGTTTTCGCGTCCCTCGGCGTTTAATATCCTTTGCATCCAATATCGACTCAACTTCGAACTCCTTCATATCGCCGACCAGCTCAGGAAGCGGACGTAAGCTTTCATATCTCTGCGGATGTTTCTCATCCTTGTGGAATGGCTCGAGTAAATTGACATGAAACACATTGTGTATTGTTCCCAACTCCGGAGGAAGATCTAACTCATAAGCCACTTTCCCTACTTGCTTCACCACCTTGTATGGACCTATGTAGTGCGATAGAAATTTCCTCGAAAGAGTCGTTGGAACCTTCAGGTTTTTGGTACTCAACAATACCATATCCCCAACCTGATACTCTACATCCCGCCGATGTTTATCGTACTGCTGACGATACCTTTCCTGAGCTGCAGCCATCGCTTGACGAGCAGCTTCCCATGTTCGATACAATTGTCCCGTGAACTCTGCTACAGATGGAACTCGATTGCTATCGTCTTTCGGTAACACCATACTCTGAGGAATACCACCCTTATTCCCAGTTAACACTTCCATCGGGCTACATCCGATTGCAGTGTGTCGAGTTATTGTAACATATCTCAGCCATATCTAAGTGTTCAGCCCAATCAAGTTGATCACCTTGAACATAGCATCTGAGATAGTCCTCGACTTGTCGGTTCACCCTCTCCGTTTGACCATCAGTTTGGATGGTAGCTGTACTGAACTTGAGCATCGTACCAAACTGCTTAAACAATGTCCCCAAAACTTCCCCGTAAACCGAGGATCCCGATCTGAGATCATGGTTTCCGGTAGTCCGCGCACTCTTATGACTTCGTGGAAGAACAACTTCGCTGCTTGAATTGCATTCACTGTCTCTACAGTTGGAATGAAATGAGCAACCTTTGAAAATCGATCGACTACCACCATGAGCGCATTAAAACCACAAGATTTTGGCAATCCCATGATAAAGTCCAAAGTAACACTTTGAAATGGCCGCTCTGGAATCGGTATACACTGCAACTTCCCAGCTCGTTTTTGCGATCGGCTCTTTACTTGTTGACATGTGGGGCATGTCTTGACATATTTGGCAACATCATCTATCATACCCGGCCAATAGAATCCCTGCTTCAACAAAGCAACGTCTTATGCCTTCCACCATGTCCTGCCAAAGGAACGTCGTGATGCTCTCTTAACAGCCTCTCCCTCCATGTCCCTTCTGGAACATAGAGTCTCTTTTCTTTATAATAAAGAACTCCATCTCGTACCAAAATGGGCCTGTTTGAGTGCATCCATTCGACTTTCTATTCCTGCTGGAATATTACCATCTCTTCGTAATGAACTTGTTTCCTCTTTGCCACCAGGCTCAAAGCCTCCTTAGCAAACTTGTCCTGAGGATACGCCGTCACAAATTCATCCACCAAAGTTGACACGGGTGCTGACATAATAAGATGACCCTTTCTACTGAGTGCATCAGCTACCACATTGTCCTTTCCCGCTTATGTTTGATTTCAGGCTGAAATCGTGCCAACTTCTGCTGCCATCTAGCATACTTTGGCGATAGCTTCGGCTGCGTTTCAAAATACTTAGAGTTACACTATCTGTCCAAACCACAGTGCCATGACTTGGAAGATAATGACGCCAATACTCCAAGGAAGCAACAATAGCATACATCTCCTTTTCGTGAGTAGGCCATCGAGTTTGCGCGGCATCTAACTTCTTCGAGAAAAAGGACACTGGATGTCCTTTTGTTGCAATACACCACCAATTGCAAAGTCGGAAGCGTCACATTCTACTTCAAAGGGATCTTCAAAGATGGGCAACTGCAAAACTGGCTCAGAAGAGATAGCCTCTTTGAGTTTGACGAACGCACGTTGGCACTCTGGAGTCCAATGCCATGGAATGTTTTTCGTAAGATCTGTCAATGGGGCCGCTATTTCCGAGTAACCCTTTATGAATCTTCGGTAATACCCTGTCAGACCAAGAAATGATCTAACTTCATGCACGTCTTTTAAAGTCATCCACTCAGTAATAGCTTGAATTTTCTTTGGGTCCATGGCAACCTCCCCACCTGAGATCAAGTGTCCCAAGAAATCTATCTTGGTTTGACCAAATGCGCACTTGCTTTCTTTAGCATACAACTGGTTCTCTCTCAACCTCTGAAACACTTTTTCTAAGTGTTCCACATGTTCTTCAATTGTCGAACTGAAAAGAATGTCATCAATATACACCACTACGAACTCGTCTAGATAGTCTCTAAACACATCATCCATCATTGTGCAAAAAGTTGCTGGAGCATTGCACAACCCGAATGGCAAGACTAGAAACTCAAATGATCCATAACGCGTTCGAAAAGCGGTCTTCTCAATGTCATTCTCTGCTACCCGAATCTGATGGTACCCCGATCTCAAGTCTATTCTTGAAAAATACTTTGCTTTTGATAGCCTATCAAATAAGTCGTCCACTCGTGGAAGAGGATACTTATTTTTGATAGTTATCGCGTTCAGCGCTCGATAGTCCACACACATTCGCATCGTACCATCCTTTTTCATTACAAACAAGATAGGTGCACCATAGGCGATCGACTAGGTCGAATGTGTCCTCGACCTATCAATTCTGTCAGCTGTCTCTTCAATTCTACTAACTCTTGAGGATTCAACCGATATGGGGCTCTTGCCGGTGGAGACGAACCTGGCAAAATCTCTATCCTGTGGTCCACAACTCGACGTGGAGGTAACTCGGCGGCAAGTCTTCTGGCAACACATCCTTAAACATGTTCAAGACTTCCAAAATAGGTTCAGGAACATGATTCTTGACCATCTCCTATTTTGACTTCACCAGTATCCAAAACCATTGCAAGAAACACACGTTCCCGATGTCTAACTGCCTTACGCAACTGAGTTAAGGTAAGGAACATAGGATTCCAATCCTTATCAGTTAGCGTTTCCATTTGAGCGTGGTCTTTCTAATGTCTTTTTATCTGCTGCAAGCGTGATCGATTGTCTCCAGAACCCCTCATTTCGATTACATGTTTATGGAACCATTCCATACCCAAACAAAGTCAAACCCCGTCATATTCAAGACAACTAAGTCTAGCTTAGCCTTCCAATCTTTGATTTGGACAGGAACTGCCCTTGCTATATTATTAGTATTTTGAGAACCTTTGCCAAAATTGATCTTTATTTCACACATCTTTATTACATCCAAATTCAATCGACGAGCTAGACTAGTCGATATGAAGTTGTATGTTGCTCCAGTATCGATCATCATTCGGACTCGGTCCCCTCGTATCCTTCCTGTCAAATATAGCAAAGGGTCAGTTTTGTCTTGAATAAGCGAATAAGGCAGGTTGTGTCTGGCACAACATTACCTCTTCTGACTCATCTTCCGGATCTTCAAGCGTTTCTGGTTCAGCAACTTCCTCTTCTACCATCGCCTTGAAATGTCCTGATTGTTGTGAGGGTGCCGGACACTCTTTAGCAAAATGACCAGGCTTGTTACAATTATAACATTTCACGACCCCGCCTGCGGAACGCGGGGGAGCAGACTTTGGAGCCGATCCTTTGGTCTGCTGAGGAGGTGGTAACGCCAATGGTTTCCGAAATCCGGTGGGTCTTGATGTGTCCGAAAACTTGGAACTGCCAACAAAGGGACTTGCACTTCGAATTGATGGCGATTGATCTGGTCGCCTATCAAACCTTCTGAACCCAGACTTTGGAGGAAACCTCCTTGGTTTAGGTTTTGCTTCCTCCCCTTTGTACAAGTCTTCTAACGACATGCCATAAGCAACCTTTTGAGCTGCCTCTTGACATTCCCGATAGCTTGTTGGCTTGTACCTTAAGATTTCTCTTCGCGTTTTCTCATTCAAGCTAGCCATGAAGCAACTTCGAGCTTCATCATCACTCATATTTGGCACCAATCGCCGTACACTTTCGAATCGATAAACGTGGTCCATGGACTTCCCCGAACTCCCTGTTGACAAAGTGCCAGGTCAGCACGCAATCGCAAACCGAGATCATCCGGCATATACTGCTTTTTGATCTCCTTTTTCATGTGCTTCCAGCTGTTTCGGTATCCACGTTCACCTTCAACAATTCGCCACCAAGTCTTAGCTTCTTCTTTAAGAAACTGCTTGGCACATGCAACCTTTTCTGTCTTTCTCACGGAAGCAGCCTCGAAATAGCTTTCCATATCATACAACCAGTCATCCAAAACCTTGTAATCCTTTGAACCCATGAAATTCGAAGGCTTTACCGGTTTGAATTTACTGGGACCTCCACCAACTACTTCCGTCGAAGAATCTGATTCAGAGGAACCTGACTCTGAGTCATGCTTCTTCTTTTTCCGTGTGTCTGGTTGCGGAACATCTGGCACTGCGTATTCGTTGGAATCCGAACGGCAACATTATCGATTCGGTCGTTCAACCCCAAAACATCCCCTCGAAGTTCGTTTAGGGCATCCATCATTATTTCTCGCCAACCAGGTCGTTGTCTAACCTAGGGGTCGACCTGGATCAGCCTCATCCATCTCCTCATTTTGAGCCTCTGCGACAGCCCTCTCTGCCTCAGGCTCTGGTTGCTTTCTCTTGCTCTCATCGTATTGAACCCTAGTGTCAACACTCGGAGAATATGCTTGGAATATTCCCAATGTGAAACTGGAAACACCCTGCACAGGTTGTACACCCACACACATCAGCTTAAACTAGCATAAGACTTTCGGACATACCTAGAATCTCACGCCGACTCACTGAGCAAGTGTTCTCCGAAGTTTGACAACTCACAGGATCAAACTCTCTGCGCAGAATACAGACATGTCAACCGAAAGCAATAGAGTATAATCAAGAATTTAGAGTTATCTAAACATTGAAACACCCTACGACTTAAGGCAGTCCTACTGACCGCAGAGAACTTGCTCCGATACCAATTGTCAGAGTTTTTACCTGGTGCCACAAAGGCGGCTTGCCAGGTGCCAACCCTGGAATCCCCTCTCTGGAAACCCCACGGAATCTGGTAAAGTAACCCGTATTAGGAACCCAAGCCTTAGGAAGTCAAACCCTAACTGACTAAGTCCACGAACGAGACTCACCTTGTGAATCAGGATACACGGACTAGCCGAGCTTTAGGTGTCGTTCCTAGCTTGGCGTGGTTGAGGCGGCCGGAGCAAGGCCTCAACCACTAGTTTTGCGGAACGTGAACTCGGGCAATGTCTTTGAGCTTGCGAGCAGGTTTTCGGACCAAGGAATCTGACTAACTCCTTGGAAGTGACGTGCCCCTATCTCAAAGGCAAGATCCTGCCAACGATAAGGATAGTCTAACCCTAGGGTGGGTTGTACCCCTGTCGTGTGGAAGTTTGGGCGGCACAACGAGGGTTGCACCTTGACGACACAAGCTTAGCTTGCACCGGTAGGAGGTTAACGAGCTCTCTTGAACCCAGGAAGCCTCACTACATATACTCTACCTTATTTATGTGACGGACCCCCCCCCCCCTGTTTACCTAAATGAGTAAGTGGGCTGGCACAAAAATGCCAGCCCTTAGAGAAAATGGTTGTCCTAAACCTAACCCCTAGGGGGGTATTAGGGCGTGGGGTTAGGGCAACCCTAGGGTTAGGTCAACCCTAGGGGTGTCCCTAACCCTTTTTGACAAGCTATATTTAACGGAAAACCTATCTTTTGTAACGTAAACTGGGGGAGAGTTTTCTAGAGGGTAAGTACTACCTTCGCCTAGAGTTTCTCGAGGTACCTAGTGACAGCCGGCCGGACTACCCCTAAACACCTAAGTGCACTAAGCGGGGCTGTTTCTCACTACAACTAGGGTTCGCCACACAACTCGGTAGGTAACAACAGTCAAACCCCAAAGTAAAGGGTCGAGTCATAGTAAAAATTATGACAAGAAACCTCGCTTCCTTCTCATTACTGACATGTACATATCTTGTGTAGTAGGACATTTATAAAGTATATTGAGAATATAAACACAAACATACATGAATCTTCTTGGTAATTACATTGGTGCTAATACATCTTCTGATTGTTGCTTCCCATCGTTGTGAAGTTAATATCCAATCTTGATCTTTTATCTTTATGGTCATGATCCTACTAAAAAAGTTTGTCTTCACAACCCAAGACAATGTTATCTCCACTTATTTATTGTTTGTTGGAATCTAATTTAAAATAATGATGCCCATAACACTAAAGAGATGTGTGGTGTCCAAAATGCTTAATGCCGTCCAACAAATGTCATACTCCAAACATGTGATTCATAATGGACTTTCCTTCATTGAATATATTCACATATCTTACAAAGCAAGATTGACACAACAATATCATTTTCTCCATATTCTCCTCAGTCCATCCTTGAGTTCTTGTGTAGTCATACATAATACGATTAATATCCTTCATCAATTCTGAAAGCTCCAATAACTCCATAGGAAGTAAACCACTCAAGCAGTGCTGAGCATAAATTTGACCAAATGTTTGGTGCTTGTCTACTTTCCAATTACTGTGCCTTTTGGATCATCATGATACCTTCACCCTTGCAAGTAAGGGCTATGACTCTTCTTTACTTCTTCCATCCTCAGTAACAACTTGTTTTTGCTGTGAATCTGGCTCTTCATGTGTTCAAAAGGGGCATTCATTTTTTCACGACCCCCAAAGCCAGCAAATACATTACAATGATTGTAGTGTCCTTTAAAATGTCAAAATGTCGGCTATCATATAGTTGTAGGAGCAAAGATGAACCACAAACTCCTATCTTTTTGCAAATTTCTCCCCAGAATTAACAAAACACCCCTTGGTCTAGTGACAATCTAACATTGCTTGCAAGGATTTATTCCGATTGTTGAAAAAAAAAAAAAAAAAAACAAGTTAAAATGTAAACTAAAAAGTGAAATACAACAAACTTAATTTTTGACATCTTGGTGATCTCACTCTGAGCAACATGGTCAGCAACAACTACTAGTAATAGCACATGTTGGGTGAAATGTCTATGAAAATTATGATCCCTTGTTGTAAAGTCAATGGCAAAGTGGATAGGAACACTATACTGTGATCTTCTGAAGAATAAGTTGAAGATAAGGATCCAATGCCTACAAGAATGTGCTCCTCTAGTATGTAACTCATTGGAAAAATCAGTCTTTGTACTTCTTTTACTCCATTCACACCCCCTTGCAAATTGTGACGTTGTAATCCTGTAGAGATCAAGTCCTTATCATTGTAAAAGTGAAACCATCATAGTGTAAAAGACTGCCAAGGTGTTAAGGATCACCTGCTTCATAACTTGGTTGATAAATGAATCCATAGGAGCAAGTGCAAGTAATAACCTCAAAACCACTTGTATCACATTGTCTTCTTGAAACTACCTTGTGATGAACAAGAAAACAATGGTATGCCTTTTGGCAAGATGGGCACAATTGACTTTGAGGCAACTCCCATTGTTTTCCAGGATTGAAGAATGCATCATACTTAATCCACTTGTTCCCAGGTATATTTCCTTTGTTTCCTGCAATGAAAGCTTTAGTTGTATAAATAATAAATAAAAATTTCACTTACTTTGGGGGCCAGTCACTTACTAGTACATGCAACTGCTTATCTCTAAAGTGCTCAAGATAGGACCAACGAACAGTAGAACTCGATGTTGGCAATTGTACTCGACTTTGGAGAGGAATATATATCTATGTCATTGCGTGTGAATAACAGCTTGGCTATACAAAGAGTATCTGCTGGGTGGGGAGGAGAAGAACCCGCATGTGAAGTTTGCTCGGAGGGTTGTGATTGAAAACAGCTTTGGTCTGGTAGACAGCATTGCAGCAGTCCGCCACGAGCTACCTATTAATGTATAATTGATTTATTGTTCAACTCATATTTGCTTATGTATACACACACACATATACTGTTTAGAGATACACTAATACACACACAATATGCATATATATATATCATTAATTAAGGATTTGAATTACTAAAGCTTACCGGACGACCCTTGTTCCTGCGGATGATAATCATGCGAATACTATTATTATTATTATTATGAATTACATGTATACGTAGCACACAAGTAGGAAAAGGTCCATGTAAGTGCCACATAGGACATCGTCTATTGAATATTGAATATATTAACATTAAAAATATATATTAAACGTTATTAAATATATTAAAATTAAAAATTTGTACTAAAAAATGTGAATTTATTCACACTTATAATTCAATTGTTTAACGGAAATTAATATTATTATTCTTATTCATCATGCTCTCTATGAATTAAACATTACATGAATATACCAGACTAATAATAAAACATTTGTGTATATTCAATTATGTGTATGTTTATGTATATACATATATGCATAATCGTATATGTATACATAAATGTATGTTTTTCTACATGTATATTATTAAATTTTCTATTTGTTGAGCAACATATCCAGCCTTGATGTGAATCTCTCTCAGACTATTACTCGAAAGCTTAGCCTGAGAACAAAGACTTGACATGGGTGTAATGGTGAATTGCACCTGCATTCGCAAGGACGAAGTTAAACCCAGGGTTTCTACTGAAATATAGCACACACACACACATGCACTCACGCACGCACTCATGTCTCGTTAGCTTGTATATATCCAATGTGGGAAATAACACACAGTTACACACCGAGAGATGCTGGCTAATTTCAGCCGTCTGATGGATACAAGAATATTCGAATAGTCGAATTAGGGTTAGTTTCCTGAGGTGGTAAAAACCTTAGAGAGTGCTGAGAAACCCTAAACATTAGAGCACAATTCAGTGAAGATGGATGCCGAAATGCCGGATCGAGGCCCTACCGTGCGGGCATATCTGGAATCACGAATGGATGTTGACAAAGCGGACGTAATTGATCGTACTGTGAAAAATCTGGATGCAGAGGGCTACCGGTATGTGGAAGAGCTGAAGGAGCTCACATACGACGAAGTGATTGGCCTGAAACTGCCAGTTTTTGCTGCTAAGAAGCTTCAGCTGCACCTCAAGCTGCTAGGTGGGATCCTTGTATGTCTTGTGTAAGAGGTTTGAGAGGTTTCTGGTTGTGAACCTAGGGTCGCAAAACCATCTCAGAGCTGGTGCTGTGTGCTCTGGATCTGTTATTGCTGGTCTTAGATCTTGCGGGTGTTGTTCTTTTACTGATTTTAACTTTCTCTCGCTGACAAATCTGTGTTTGTTTTTGCAGTCCCTCCAGCGCCTGTTCCTGCTGGTAAGTTTTCATTACTTATGGTCTTTCATGCCAATGTGCTCAATGGTGTTTAAAAGCTTTGTGTGTGTCGGTTGCCTTTCCCAAGCCATGGCGTGTTTGACCCATCTTATTGCTGCCACTTGTCTGTTGCCTCTGTCGGTACCTGTTTTTTGTTGGCTCGCTATCCCTTGCTGGCAATACCCGAGGAGTGCTTGTTTTTACCGAAGAGAACATTTTGTTGGCAATAAGCAATGACCAAGTTGATCAATTGCTAAAGCCGCCCTTTGTGTCCTTGCAAAAGCTTGCTGAGATGCCCGCTCTTTGTTTCTGCCAAAGCCCGCGAATTTCTGGAACTGGACTGGATGCTCGGTCCCTTGATTCCTTGCTGTTGCTGTGATACCCGTTCTACTTGAGTAGATATTCTAAACATTGGAAAGTCCTAACATTGTTTCTACAGCGAATTTGGTGCCCTTCTCTGATGTGCCTTCCGATTTCAAGCTGCCATTCAGAGGGCGAGACATACTCATGGAGAAGGTCACAGGCATCATTAACAGTAACTTTATGGCTTTCGCATCGAGCGGCATTAGCAGAGAGCAGGCGCTCTTCGTAACTCTGGAGGGCCTTGCTGGAGTTGGGAAGACTCGAATTCTTCTAGAGGCCAAGCAGCGTGTCGGAGAGGTGCTTAAAGGCAGGACATCAGAATTGGCGCGGCTGCATTGTTACGGAGCTACGGCAGCAGTGTACATCACCTTCAATGGCTCTGCTGTTGGCGCTTCATCGCCTCATTTTCTACATCCTGCTTTTGTGGCGATGTGTAAGGAGAGGGATGGGCGTTATGCTGGCCGGGGATTTATGCGAGCGTGCCTAGTTTCGCAGATACTGTATGGCAAGCCATGGGTTGGCTTACCATCTAAGCTACAGGATGAGATACTTGGGGAAGACGACCTTGTGTCTCTGCAGAAGGTTTCTGCTCATGTGAGGAGCGGCCTTTCGATAACACAGGATGACCAAATGGTTACTCTTTATCTTCTTTTGGACGAGTCCCAGCAACTGGGAAGAGAAGTGAGCGAAGCAGGCTGTGATGGTGACGACTTCTTGAGAGGCATGCTTTCGTGGCTAGTTACAGTCATGACTACTTCAGTTGGCAACTCCCTTGCCAAGGACTGCAACATCGCCTTTATAACTCTTCTGGCAGGAACAGTTCTTCCGGTAGGCGGAAGATACGGGGTGTCCGACTGGCTTAAGGTGAACATCACAGTACCTCCTTTGGATATGAGGTCAGCGCTGGAGGTACTAAGTATGTCTATCAACGATAACCGTTTCGAAGAATTTCGGACGCAGCTGGAAATATTGCTAGAGGACTGCGGTTGCTTCCCGAGGCTGATCAGGTTCATTTACAGTGCATGGCTAGACGCGTTGACTGAAGGACTACCGGCACAAGATTTGATTGCATACTTGCGAACTTCTGTGACTTTGGAGCTGAAGAAGTGGGTTGATCGAATCTTAATAGGGAACACAGACAAGGTCAAACGCATGGTTCGGCTTTGTCTCACTCGGCTTGTAATGCAAAAGCCACCTGTTGGGGAAACAACGTGGGAGGCAGAAGAGTGCTTCAACGGTTATGTCTACTCTGAAGAGGTGGAAGGGGGGGTCATCTATCGGAGCCCAATGCTACTGATTCATGAACTTGGACTGAAGTTGGGGATCCCAGAGAGGATAGTGGCTTTCAGGCCTCAGCCAGCAGTAGAAGAGGTGTTGGAGAATGGGTTTTTAGACATGTTACATGCCAGGCTGTGCGTGTTGGAAGGCCAAACGCTTTCTCTTGGTCAGATCTTTCCAGGGGCACGTGGGAACCAGGGACTGCTTGACATCAAGGTTGTGGTTGAGGCTCACGGTGATGGAGTCGTTGAAGAGCAGTATCAGTTTTATAACCGCAACACGAAGACGTTTTACTCCCAAATGATGGGAAAGGATGGCAACCTTTATGTGCACCCAACTGAGGCATCGCCCACGTGCGCTGGTTATGTGTTCAAGTGCAGAAGGGGCACAGTGCCAGTGGATGGGAGAGTTTTCTTGATTGGTGTGGATGGGCAGGTGTACGAGATTTGGTTAATGCTCAAGGGGCATGGAGCCCGTGTGGGTGCGAATGAAGCCACCGGGTGGGCCAAAGCTGCACATTCATATCACGAACGCCTGGAAGGAAGGAGGATGGTTTATGTACTGGGCAGTAGGCAAGGCTTCAGTTTCCAAGGCACATGCGAGGGTGATGTGCTGCTCTTGGATCTTGTTAATTTTATGCCAGAGTTTTTGAGAAGATGTCAGTTGGGATGAAATTAATATGTTCAAGATAACCCTGTATTAATACGTGAGTTAGTACAGGGTTATATTGAACATATTAATTTATCCCAATATGTTCAACATAACCCTGTATTAACTTACTGATCTATAGAACCTCTCCTCTCCTTATATAACTATGTATAAACAAACACACATACACACACATAGAAAAAGCTCTACTTAAATGTATATGCTAGATCAACCCCCGTGGTCGATAGTCCAAACCTTTTTTGGAGAATATAACCGAACACACAAATGCAAAGGAATATGTATATATGTGTGCACGCGTGTGACATTTACCTTACAAGAACGCACTCAAAAGCTGTGAGGTTTACAGACAAGAGCGAGGGCAGAGGAATTCCCGGACGGGAAATTCGCAGTTGTGAGCGGGCATGGGACAGATTCCCATGGGGAATTCAGCACTACCAGTGAGATGGGAGAGAACGGAGGAGCTTGGAGGTGGCAAAGACGGGTGTGTTCTTGGGTCTGCAATTGGCAATACTGTGTCGAAGGCAATGAAGAGGTACGAGGATCCATGATCTGAAGATGACCAAGAACAATAACATAACACATTTATATATAGCATTAACTTGTAATTTTAAATTTAAATAACATTTAAAATCTTCAGTACCAAAAGGAAAACTACGTGTGTACACATAATTAAAGTACAAGTATTATGTAAATTACTAAAGATCGTAACTAAAGTACAAACAAGCATATATATACCACATTTATATATCAAATGTGGAACTTTAACTTTTAATTCTAAATTTAAATAGCATTTAAAATCTTCAATATGAAAATGATGTATGTTCAACCCCTTTCAAATATACTAGGAGGTGTTGTGTACATTTTAATTAATCTTATACGATGTACCATGTACACTTAAGAACTCAATGTTCATGCAGTAGGATATGAATTGAGCTATTTTAAAATTGATCTAGAAGCTAAACCTTTTCAAAGTACATATTATTACTATCGTTCTTTGTTAATAAGCCCTGAGTGTAAAGAAAACAAGCTTAATGCATATGAATATCTAGTCTGAGTATTATTAGGTATTTATAAAAAACCTTTAGGTGAAGTTAACACTTCCATATAGAAAAACTCTTTCCTTATTTTTCATATCCTAATTCCAATGAGTTCTGCATATTAAAGGTAAGTTGATTATTAAGTTAAAACACAAAGTATATTTCATTACAAATAAAATTGCATGCCAACCCACTTATTCAGATGAAAAAAATATGGGGGAGGGGGGTCATCACATATATTAAGTGAAGTAAATGTGGGGAAGGCATGCCAGAGACTAAGAGGTGTCTACATATATTGTTAATACACATCCTTTGTGTTGCCTTAACTTTTTAACATATAAGGTTAATTACATTTAAGGGTAATAGCGTTTATTAAATATTCAAAAGGTAAGCCATGTTCATGGCATTAAGTGTAATTCTTGAGTTTAAGGGGTGATATTAAGATATCTTTCATATTACGAAATAATGTCATACAAACATGTAACATTAGGTTAAATAGCACATAATATAATACTCAATGCATGGATGCCTTTTGGGAGTTAATATTGAGGGGTTAAATATTCTAGTTATAAAATTTGTGTTTACATTAGGGTGCTCACTTTATTAAGATTCATAATTAGGTGTGTTAGCCCACACACTTGGTTAGGGGTGCTCTTTATTGGGATTCAATGGTTGAACCACCTCAGCTCGTTTTAGGATTGTTACACTTAGTCTTAAGGGGTTTGCTTAACAAAACACATGTATTTGCCTATGACATGTCTCATGTCTTCACTAAGTATAAAAGATATGACTTAACCAATTAAATCCTGAAGGGCTAGTGGGTATTACTCATCACTTTATGATGAAGGTGATTTTTCAAGAGGTAAATGATAAAACCTTAACTTTGTCATTGGTGATTCTTCAAAGAGTAAGTGATGAAACCCTAACTCTATCATAGGGTACGTGTATTGCACATGTCTCGTTGGTGGGGTTTAGAGCATAACCCTATTTGGGGTTCTTTAAGATATACAAACCTCAATGCAAGAGCAAAATTCAAAACAAATGTTAGAATGATATAAATATTATAATTACAAGCAACCATATGGAAGATAATTTGTGTAAGTACCATTTATGCTACTTATTGAGCATTATGATAATTGAATTATATGAAATAAAAAACCAAGATTGCTTCTCACAAGATGATAATTGAATTATATTGAAATAAAAAATCAAAATTGCTTCCCACAAGATGATTGTACACCAACTTTACCAAACCCATCTCTATCATTAAATGCATCTCTATGAATGTGATAACCACTTAATGTTGTATGCTTTAGGGAAGAACAATGGCATTATTGCCCAAATTACCTAATATGGGTTACTTTTTACTTTGTGTTAATTATAATAAAACCATTAAATCCAAATTGAACCCATATAACTCTTAATTCTTATGATATTTTATTAATCAATTAGAATAAAGAGTATTTAGTTTTTTTGATGTTCATAAATACTTTAAAAAGTGTATACATATAAAATATACTATTGTATATAAAAATAACTTTTAATTTAAAAATAGATTATATTATCATAAATTATATATAAAAGAATACTTACATATATATATATAGTTTAAATTTGGTTGATATACACAATGATGAGTTATTAAACAAGTTATGTGTCTACAAGTAGGAGTGTTAATATAATTCACAAACAATTTTATATTATCCTTATAGGGAATATACCATGGAGACCATATTTATTTGGATTTCGTACTTGGGATTGTTGCCTTTATCTGTTATATGTACTTAGCAAATTCTTGAATGCGGTTATCACAAGATCTAGGTAGTTAAGTGAAATAAAATGAAATTATTTAATAATGTTATATATGTTATATATATGTATGTGTATGTTTAAGACGAGATGAATATTAATATGAAAACTTGTTGGATCATTTGGGTGTAATGGAGTATAATAATATATAGATTAGGGATTAGGTATTTAAAGAGTGCGTTCTGTAAAGATTTTAAATGTTATAGTTTAATGAACTTTAAACTTTTACTTACATTATAAAGCTCCATTGTTACCTAGCACAGTGATCAACATGTATGCTAAATGGGGTAACATGATGTATTCTCACAGCGCCCCGGACGTAGTTTCATGGAATTGTCTCCTTGAGAAATATGTGGAGAATGGGCAAAGCTATCAAACAGTTTGATATTATGTATGTTCCAGACTCTAGAACTTGCACCTTCGTACTCACGGTCAAATGGGACACATTTGTGCAGAGCAAGCTAATTTGCATGTCTGCCAAGTTCGGAAGCATGTTTGAAGTTTGTAGAGTATTGAACAATATGAGCTGTCGTGATATAGCATTAGTAGCAGTGGTCGACAAACGCCTCCTTCTCCCATATAAAAACCTGGAACTTTTAGAAAACTTCGGGGCAATCAAAACATGAAGGATCTACGGCTTGGGAAATATTTAATTAATTAAATATAAATATATTTAATTTAGTGTTAAACATGCTAGTAAAATATATTATATGCCACCTGTCAGTGGAGTATGTAAGCCATTTTTGGGAGTGAGAGGTGCGTGCTACTTAGGTTAACATAGTAGAATGCCAAAACTACCTCCAGGTCAAAAGAAATGTCCCTTAGCTACTAATCTTGCTTCTGGGAGGCAATCAATTCTAAGTTTTTGGAAGGCTGCCGCACAAACAGAGATTGAGGATAATTGTCAGAGTTTTTACCTGGTGCCACAAAGGCGGCTTGCTAGGTGCCAACGCTGGAATCCCCTCTCTTAGAAACCCACGGAACTTGGTAAAGTAACCCGTATTAAGAACCCAAGCCTTAGGAAGTCAAACCCCTAGTTGACTAAGTCCTCGAACGAGACTCACCTTGTGAATCAGGATACACGGACTAGCCGAGCCTTAGGTGTCGTTCCTAGCTTGGCGTGGTTGAGGCGGCCGGAGCAAAGCCTCAACCACTAGTTTTGTGGAACGTGAACTCGGGCAATGCCTTTGAGCTTGCGAACAGGTTTTCGAACCAAGGAATCTGACTAACTCCTTAAAAGTGACGTGCCCCTATCTCAAAGGCAAGATCTGATAACAATAAGGATAGTCTAACCCTAGGGTGGGTTGTACCCCTGTCGTGTGGAAGTTTGGGCGGCACAACAGAGGGTTGCACCTTGACGACACAAGCTTAGCTTGCACCGGTAGGAGGTTAACAAGCTCTCTTTTGAACCCAAGTGTCACAACCCAATACAGGATACAGGATACAGGATTCCGGATACAGGATACAGGATGCAGGATACGGGTTACAGGATATGCCTGCAGGATATTCCTACAAGATATACCTATAGGATATTCCTATAGGATATGCCATATAAGATATGCTACAGGATATGCCTAGAGGATAAGGGACACTATTCTTAGCTCATGGCTAGATTAGACTCATGACTAGATTAGACTCATGACCAGATTAGTTTGAAGTTGTGAGCATAAAAGCTCCGACCTAATTGTTGTACAATCAGTTACTATCAACACCAGTCATTCTACGATTATTCTTGTTCCTTGTTCTTGTTTTGTTCTTGTCTTACTCTTTGTCTCCTGCTCCTGTCTTGCTCCCGGATCCTGTCTAGTTCCTGTCTTGTTCCTGGATCCGGTCCTGCGCTTTCCTGTCTTCTCCCGGATCCTATTGATCCTGTCCTGCTCCTGGATCCGTCCTGTTCCTGTTCCTAGTTCCTGTCATGCTCTCGGTCCTGTTCTTGAGTCAAGCCTTCTGTTCTCGGAATCCTACTCGCTTCCTGGTTCCTGGATCGTGGCTTGACAGTTTGATAGTAATTTCTTTCATAACTCTTCGTTTCCTAGCTACTTTTTTTTCCTTGATTCTTTTCCTTCGTTTTTCTCCTTTCTTTCTTTCATAAGATCATGGCTGATTTTGAGCACTTCCAACGCGAGCACCAAATGTTGCTCCATGAGCTGGCCACTTTGCGCCAAGTGGTCACCGATCTGCAAGGCTCCACCCATGCAGCACATGCAACTGCTGATGCATCCTCCAAGGCTGCTGCGCAGGCTCTCTCTCAGGCATCGGTGGTTCCTTCTTCATCGAACTTTTCTCCGGAGCCGAAGATCAGCATGCCAGAGAAGTTCAGTGGCAACCGTGCCGATTTCCAAGGTTTCCTGAATCAGATCGGCTCTTGATCCGCATGCAACCACGCCGCTACTCGACGGATGCACAAAAGGTTGGCCTTTTGGCATCCTTACTAAGTGGATCTCCACGAGCTTGGGTTGCTCCCTTGCTGGAGCGTGACGACCCATTGATGGAAGACTTTGAAGGTTTCGTGGCTGCCTTTGAAGCCTGTTTTGGAGATCCTGATAAGTACCGTTCTGCATGCACAAGTTACGGAAGCTCACACAAGGATCCAGACCAGCTTCCGTTTATGCATCCGAATTCAGCAATTGTGCACGAACATTCCATGGGACGAGACTGCATTGATCGAACACTTCCGTTTTGGGCTGAGGGATGAGTGAAGGACCTTCTCCTTACGTTACCGGATGCTCAAACGTTAGCGGAGATCATGCAACAGGCCGTTCGCTGCGACAACCGTTTGTTCGAGCGCCGTCAGGAAAAATTCCGTCAGCAGTTCCTGCCAGCCAATCCTGTAGCCGTAGCACATGTTCCTACGACACCTTCTGGAGCAGTTCCTATGGAGGTTAACAATCCAAGCGTGGCCCACTTTCAACTGCTGAGAAGCAACGTCGTCGGGTGAGAACCTATGCTTGTATTGTGGTGCAGCAGGACACAAGGTGGCGGAATGTCCTAATAAAGCCAGAATTCAAGACGCGTGAAGCCGAAGCTGAAGTTCAGTCGGAAAACTTCAATGTCCACTTCGTCTAGGAGCCGCGAAGTTGGACGTAGGTGCAGGCTCCATTGGTGCTGCTCATACCATTCCATCACTCAAGTTTCCTGTACACATTCGCCTCAATAATCGAGAGCTCAAGGAGTTTGCCCTGTTAGACACTGGTGCAAATGCATGTTTCATGGATGACACTTTTGCAGCTCAGCATGGCATTCCGGTGGTGAAGTTGAAGCGTGCAGTTCCTGTAGAGGTGGCCGATGGTCGTTTGATTGCTTCTGGCGCAGTTACCCACGCTACCACACCTCTCTCTTGCAGTCATGGTGCATTCAACTGTTCGATTTCCTTCAACTTGATCAAGACTCGGTCGACTCCCATCATTTTTGGCATGCCATGGTTCGTTGTTGCAAATCCGCAGATCGACTGGAGGTCTAGGACGCTCACGTTTTCCTCTCCAGCAGCCAGGATCAATCCTGTACCTTCCTGCGTGCAGGATACATCCTTGGTGTCTGAGGCAGTACAAGCTACAGGATTGACCGTGCCTGTTCCTGTACCAGTGTTGAAGACTCTTCCTCGACAGGATTCACCTCATGTCAGTTCCTCAGCACATCCGCAGGTTCTCTCCACTCCTGTAAGTTTGCGGATTCCTGTACAGGGTTCTTCCAATCCTGTATCAGTGTCGAAGGTTCCTCCTCAACAGGATCCACCTCCTGTTGGTTCGTCAGCACACTCACAGGCTTCCTCACTCCTGTGCAACCACGGACTTCTGTACAGGATTCTTCCAATCCTGTACACTCGTCAACATCCACACAGGTTTTCCCAATCCTGCCTCCTTTTGTTACTCTGCTCTGTTCCACCCCCAAGATCCTTCCTCTTTTTCAGTCACAGCTCCCTCCTTCTCCTCTCCGAGTTCTTACCACTACCATGCATGAACTTACCACTGATCCTGCTCCTTTCCACCTTTTTGCCTTTCAAGTAACTCCTACGTCCTCTTCTACCTTTCCTGTGTCTGACTCTCCTGTTTTTCAATCTCCTTCGCCTACTCCTTCTCCTTCTCCTCCTTCTTCTACCATCCAAGTACCACGACTTTAAGGACGTTTTTGACAAGCACAAGGCTAAGTTCTTCCTGTTCACAGGTCCTACGACTGTCCTATTGATCTTGCAGAAGGAAAGACCCACCGTTCGGACCGATTTACGCATTGTCACCCACAGAGTTGGAGGTTCTTCGCAGTACATCGAGGACAACTTGGCATCCGGCTTCATTCGTCACTCAAAGTCCCCTGCAGGAGCGTATCTTCTTTGTCAAGAAGAAGGATGGGAGCTTACGTTTGGTTGTGGACTACAGGGGTTTGAATCAAGCTACCATTCGGAATCGGTACCCGTTGCCATTGATCCCGGAACTTCTCGATCGGCTGCGAGGAGCAAAGGTGTTCACGAAGATCGACTTACGAGGGGCCTACAACCTTGTACGGATTCGTCCGGCGATGAGTGGAAGACTGCCTTTCGTACAAGGTATGGACACTTCGAGTACACGGTGATGCCTTTCGGCCTTACCAATGCCCCAGCCGTGTTCCAACACATGGTGAACGACATCTTTCGTGACTTCTTGGACCAGTTTGTGGTGATCTACCTCGACGACATTTTGATTTTCTCCAAGGACCAGGCGGCACATGACAAGCATGTACGATTGGTTCTACAGCGGCTTCGCGAGCATGGCTGTATGCGAAGTTGGAGAAGTGTTTTTTCGATAGGGATTCTGTGGAGTTCTTGGGCTACATCGTCTCTCCTGCTGGCGTTTCCATGGACATGCACAAGGTGAAGACCATCGTGGAGTGGGAGAGGCCCAAGTCTGTACGAGATGTACAATGTTTCCTTGGCTTTGCAAACTTCTACAGGCGGTTCATACAGGACTTCTCCAAGCGTGTACTTCCACTCACGGAACTCACCAAGCGCACAGAGGTTTTCTCTTGGTCCGACAAGGCGGAACATGCATTCACAACACTCAAGGACACCTTCACGACAGCTCCGATTTTAGCACATCCTGATCCTTCTCGTCCTTTCTTCGTTGAAGCAGATGCCTCGGATTTTGCAGTAGGATCCGTCCTATCGCAAGTTGGAGAGGACAAGTTGCTTCATCCTGTAGCTTTTCACTCTCGTAAGTTCCTGTCGGCGGAGATCAATTACGAGATTCATGACAAGGAACTCAAGGCCATTGTGGATTCGTTTGAGGAGTGGCGGCATTTCCTGGAAGGTGCTGCACATCCTGTACAAGTTCTTACGGATCACAAGAACCTGGAGTACTTTCAAACGGCTCGAGTTCTCAGTCGGCGACAGGCTAGGTGGGCAGAGTTCCTATCACGTTTTGACTTCGTCATCGTCTACAGGCCCGGTTTTCGGAATGGCAAGGCGGACGCATTGTCTAGGCGCTCTTACCTTGCACCAAGCCCGGGCGATCCTGCATTTGACTGTCAAAGGCAAGTGTTGTTGGGTCCTGATCGATTCCGGCTTGCGGCACTGCAGGTTCATCAGGCTCCAGCAAATTCAACACTCCTACAGGACGTCCGTTCGCAGTTGGCTACAGACGACTTGGCAAAGAATGTGTTCTCACACATTCATCCTGACGTTGCAAGTTCCTCTTCCTCCAGTTCCCGTCCAGACTACAACCTGTTCACCATACAGGATGGACTCCTGTACCGGGAAGGTCTCCTGTACGTTCCTGTTGGTGTTTGCAGGACTCGTGTGGTACAGGATTGTCATGATACCCCGGCTACAGGACATTTTGGTGTGGCCAAGACAGTTGAGTTGGTGACTCGCAACTATTGGTGGCCTGGGTTGCGAGGTTTTGTGGAAAGGTTTGTACGGAGTTGTGACACCTGCAACAGGTCGAAGATGCCATCATGCACCTCTGGTCTTCTTCGTCCTCTTCCTGTTCCTTCTGCTCCTTGGAGATCCATTTCTATGGATTTCCTCACAGATCTTCCTCCTTCTCGTGGATTTGATGCAGTTCTTGTGGTGGTTGACCGTTTCACCAAGCAGGCTCATTTCCTACCCTGCAACAAGACAGCTACAGGTCAGACAACTGCCGAGTTGGTGATCCGTGAGTGTTCCGACATCATGGTCTTCCTGAGAGCATTGTTTCCGATCGAGGTCCACAATTCATGTCCAAGTTTTGGCGAGAGCTTCTTCGGAGTCTACAGGTTAAAGCGGATCTTTCTTCAGGATATCACCCACAAACTGATGGGCAGTCAGAACGCACAATTCAGACCTTAGAACAGTATCTTCGTTGCTTCATCAGTTACCAACAGGACAATGGTTGGACCTTCTTCCATGGCGGAGTTTGCCTACAACAACTCCATTCACGCATCTACAGGCCAGACACCTTTCTTTGCTCTTACAGGCCACCATCCACGTTTTGACTTTGCTCCTCCTGCTTCTCCTTCTTCCGCTCCTGCAGTACAGGATCGTCTCAGCATCTTCGTCAGGTACAGGATGATCTCCAGGTTCATCTTCAGCAGGCACAGGAACGGTACAAGCATCATGCTGATGCTCACCGTCAGCCGGCACCTGCATACAAGATTGGTGATCTCGTGTGGCTTCTTCGTCGACACATTCGCACCAACAGGCCTTCTTCTAAGTTGGATTTTCAACGATTGGGCCCTTACAGGATCGTGGCGGAGGTAAATCCTGTAGCTTTCCGACTCGAGTTACCATCCACGGTGAAACTTCATCCTGTGTTTCACACCTCCTTGTTGGAGCCGTATCATCCTTCTTCTCTTCCTGGTCGTGCTTCTTCTCCTCCCCTCCTGTGGTCATTGCTGGTGAACCTGAGTACGAAGTTGCAGCCATCCTTGATTCTCGTCTTCATCGCCGCCAACTTCAATACTTGGTGGATTGGAAAGGTTATTTGCCTACCGATCGCACTTGGGAACCTGCATCCAACTTACTCCATGCTTCTTCCAAAGTTGCTGCCTTCCATCGGCATTATCCTGCTAAACCAGGTCCTAAGACTCGTGGAACTCGTCCTTAGGGAGGAGGTGCTGTCACAACCCGATACAGGATACAGGATACAGGATTCCGGATACAGGATTTCGGATACAGGATACGGGTTACAGGGCCTACAGGATATTCCTACAGGATATACCTATAGGATATTCCTATAGGATATGCCTATAGGATATGCTACAGGATATGCCTAGAGGATAAGGGACACTATTCTTAGCTCATGACTAGATTAGACTCATGACTAGATTACTCATGAGATTAGCTTGGAGTTGTGAGCATAAAAGCTCCGACCTAATTGTTGTACAATCAGTTACTATCAACACCAGTCATTCTACGATTATTCTTGTTCTTGTTTGTCTTGTTCTTGTCTTACTCTTTGCTCCTGCTCCTGTCTTGCTCCGGATCCTGTCTAGTTCCTGTCTTGTTCCTGGATCCGTCCTGCGCTTTCCTGTCTTGCTCCCGGATCCTATCCTGATCCTGTCTTGCTCCTGGATCCGTCCTGTTCCTATTCCGTTCCTGTCCTGCTCTCGGTCCTGTTCCTGAGTCAAGCCTTCCTGTTCTCGGAATCCTACTTCTTCCTGGTTCCTGGATCGTGGCTTGACACCAAGAAGCTTCACTACATATACTCTACCTTATTTATGTGACGGACCCCCCCCCCCCCCCCCTGTTTACCTAAGTGAGTAAGTGGGCTGGCACGGAAATGCCAGCCCTTAGAGAAAATGGTTGTCCTAACCTAATCCTAAACCTAACCCCTAGGGGGGGTTTTAGGACGTGGGGTTAGGGCAACCCTAAGGTTAGTCAACCCTAGGGGTGTCCCTAACCCTTATTTTGACAAGCTATAATTTGCAAAGAACCCTAACTTGGAACGTCAAAACGGGGGAAAGTTTTTAGAAGGTAAGTTCTAACTTCGCCTAGAGTTTCCTGTAAATACCTAATGACACCCGGCCGGACCATCACTAGATACCCAAGTGCACTAAATGGGCATGTTTCCTACTACATCTAGGGTTCGTCACACAACTCGGTAAGTAACAACAGTCAAACCCCAAAGTAAAGGGTCGAGTCATAGTAAAAACTATGACAATAATATTTAGGAACTAGATGATGATACAGCATCAGGGCATTTTAAGGAGCATTGGAAACAAAGCTACTGCTGGTTAGAGTTTGATGCAATTAAAGGCACAATGTTTTACAAGGCTTGCAAGGCAAATCCACGGACTAAGAATATTTTTGACAAATAGGGTAGCAATAATTTTTTAAAGAGTGCCTTACGCAGTCATGCTAGCTCTGAAGATCATAAGGAGTCTGTATTTGATGAGAAGATGCGTTGTGGGAAGCAGCAATTGATTTCAAAAGCTACAACTAAACATCTACACCATGTTGAACAAGGGGTGCTTATGTTATTTCGTTCTACTTATTATATTGCGAAAGTATTTGCTCCATTCACTTGTTTTCCAAAGTTGATTGAACTTCATTAACTTAACGGGATGAACATTCCAAGATATTACGATAGTGACAAAGGTTATTCACGACTGATAACTTCTATTAACGAGGTATGTTTGAGAGACCATGTTAATTTTATTCTAACATGATTCACGTTTCACTTTAGGTTATGGTTAAAAATATCTTACAAAAAGTCAAGGAAAGTCCTTATTTTGGATTGATGGTGGATGAATCGACTAATATAAGGTATTCATTAATTTGGATTTATTAGTTTATTTACGATTCGATTTATTTTAGCACTGTGAAGCATTTGATCTTTTACGTGACTTACATCGAATGTGGTTGCATGAAGACGAGCTACTTGGGGATTGCCAACATCAGTGATAGTGGTGCAGCAAGTATCTTTAATTGCATTAGCGATATGCTTAAGCAGTGGAACTTAGATATGCAGCGGTTCATGGGTTTTGGTTCAGATGGATGTAATGTCATGGCTGGTAGCAGGACAGGGGTAGCAACAAGGCTGAAGGAGATCAATCCCTTCTTAAGCAATGTTCACTATATGGCACATCGAACCAATTTATGTGTGAAAGATGCTTACGGGGATGGAGAATGTGCTACACAATGCACAAAGATTGATAAACTAGTGAACAAGGTAGCATCTTACTTCAGCAAAAGCTCAAAAAGGTTGGCTTAGCTAATGGAAATTGAGATGGAACATGATCATACCAAGCTTAAGCTGCAACACATACAAAATACAAGGTGGCTAAGTCATGGAGGGGATTTCTCTAAGCTTTGTGAATGTTTGGAGTCAGTAGCTGAGCTTTTCAAATGAAGTGGCAAGCTACAGCTTTACAACAAGCTAAGAACTCTCAAGAACATGTACATCTTGCATTTTTTTGCTGATATTTTATAGGTGATGAGTAGTCTCAATCAGAAATTCCAAGAGAAGCTAATCGACATCACCATGATTGGACCCTTGCCAAGAGACTATTGTGAAGCTGAACCAGTATTACATCAATAATGAGATTGATTTGAATGGTAATCCCATTGATAGTAGATCATATCCATGCATCCCTGATGGTGGTAGTAAGGCTTCCTCCATGCTTTGAGAGCTTCAGTTAAAGGAGATGCTTACAGAACTATGCAGTTGATCCGGTCAGAAGATGGAAGTGATCTTTAAGAAGCTGTGCAGTTTCAAATCTCATTTACTTCTGCTCTCATTTCAGCTATTAGATAATGATTGCAAGACACATGGATACTCTCCAAGATGCAGGTTCTGGCTCCAGTTAATTTGTCAATCCTTGTCAAAAAAACAAACGGTTTGGGATTACAGAGCCAAGGGAGCTTGTAGAATTTTATGGAAGGCATTTAGAGGTGGATGGAGTTTTTGTTAAAGGCATTGTGGATCCTTTAGCCTCTATGGAAGAGTATTTGACTTGGAAGCTACTTGCCTCGAAGGAACGGAAAGGACGGAATTTTATTGATATATGGAGCATCATACATAGTCAAGCAACATAGTCAAGTAGGTTGGGTAGAGAGCTTTCCAAACTTGCTTCGAGTTGGGATGGTGTAGTGTTAGCACTGCAAGTTGCAAGTGAGGTTTTAACAAAATAAACTTGATTAAGAATAAGTATAGAAATCGGAGGAGTACTGAAACAGTTGATGCTCTCGTAAGGATTTCAGTTAAGGTCCCCAAATTCAAAAGTTCAACTTTGATGAAGTTGTGGACCATTGGAAGAAAATGCACATTTTTGACAAATTTTCTCACAGTTGTAAATTTGTTTAACCTTATGTTTTTATTAATAAAAGGATTTTTACTGATAAATTTTAATTAAAAGGTTTAATTTTAAAAATTTTGAAAAATCTTTGGAGGTTGAACTAGAGGAGAATTTTTGTTTTGGAAGGTGAAAGGGTTTGTCGAACGCTGATCAGTAGACTTTGTGTGATTTTCTGCGTGTGTTTTCTTGTTGTGCTCCATGTCGGTTGTTCTGCTGACAAATTTGTGTTTCTTCACACTGCTTGGTAGATTTTTCAGTGTCCACTCCTTGCTTTCTCTTATTATATCTGCATTTAGTAGTCCAAGGTTATGGCTTGTGCTCTTCTCGCCTTGTCTGTTTTCTCTTCGCTTTCTGTGTCATCCTTGTGCTGTGTGTTTTACTTTTTGCCCTTTAATTGATTTGTCACTTGTGTATTCTAGATATAGCTGGAGTTGTCAGTACACATTTCAGTGGATATGGTTTGTTTCAAAGCTGATTCTCGATAAGGCCATCCTGGAGCATCAGGTATGATTTTGCCCAATATTCTTCGAAAACATTATCGATATTTGAAAGTTGCGGTTTAACCAGGGCCAATTGATGTTGTCGAAAACCAAGTGGATCTGTATGTTAACGAGTTACGGAAGGCTGGAGATGTCACTCTGGAAAGGAAAGGCGACACGCTTCCGATAGACGAATGGGGCATACTGGGAGCTGATCCAGGCGTATGTTTCCCCATTTGCGGCAGGCACAACACGCTTTGTTCCCTCCTCCGTGGTGCTGCTCTGGCATTCCAAAACTTCACACGGGACAATACTACCAGTGTCTCTCCAACGAGGGCTCCTCACTTCAGCGCTCTGATTGCCTATCCCGGTGCGGGCAAGTCCATCATTGGGAGAGATTTTCCTCGTCTATTGAGGCAGTTTTTGGTTGTCCGGACAGGCCCTCGACTACCGCAAGTTTATGGGACCGGGAAAGATGTTTAGCTTCGTTCAGATGGTCAACGATTCATTGCTACAACGCCTTTCTGTATCACAACATTGAGGACCACCAAAGGGGCAGACTTTACCCCGTTGAGAGGGAGCTCGCTTCCCTGTGCATGTTCTTGATTATAGTTCGTATTATTGTAGTCTTCTCTGACGAATGGAAATGCAAGCTTCTGTTTTCAGCTATTTCAAAGCTTGTGTCGACTCTGACGTATGAAGACATGTTATGTTGTATTTCACACTTTGCCAAGATGATCACTCTAAACGACGTGCTTATTTTCTTCCATAAAGCTGTGAAGACGTCACACGAGAGGCCAATTCTAGTCTCCTTATTCTTGGACGAAATCAACGGGCATCAAGCTTCCTATGTGCATTTAAATTAATATTTTAATAAGCTTTACAAAAAGATATTTACATCTTTTTAAAGAATGTATACATTTTGCAACTTATAGTAATTATAGTTCTTTTAGGATATTAATAATCTAATCTATCATACATATATTTTAGAATGGAATTGATAAATTATTTATAAATAAGTATTAATTAGAGTAAAATAAAAATAATAGATTAAACAGATTACAAAATAAATTATATCAATATCAACAAACTCACTAATAACATGTTTATAACATAATTAATGATAATTTCATAATTTCAAGTTTAAAATGTAAATTTAAAATAAAACAAAAATAAACAGATTTAATTAAATAATATACTAGGAGTTTTGCTATTGTGTACTATTGCATGAGCTTTTATGAAGCCCCACCCTTGATGTTTACAAGTCCATTCGCATATATATACGGTTCTATTCTCTTTTAAAATATATAATTATCTTATCAAGAAATATATATAAAATATAAACAAACTTAATTTGTCAAAACTTGTCCTTATATTTAAGTCAAGGAGTTGACCATCAAATTATAATATTCAAATTTTAAATAATACTAGATATTTAATAGTAATAATTAATAATATAAATTTACCAAGATGTTCTCACATATCCTCCACTAGAGTAAACATATCTTTTAATGGAATTGAGAAATCATATTTATATATGCACTGATTTGCCATATAAAATATATTAGAATTACAAACTCTTACATTAAAGTCAATTATTTAAAAAGTTTTTAATATATTATTTATTATAATGAACATAATATGTGCAAAATATGCTGTTAAGGAATACAAAATCGTATATTAAAGATTAGAAATTCTTAGGTTAAAGTAAGTAGTATTAAACATAATATGTCATATTATATATGTAAATTTGATATTATAAAGCATTCATGTAGGTCAATAAGTTATTAAAGAAATGTAAACTCTTAAAGGAACATATATAGAACATTAAAATTTATAAAACGTAATTAAAAAAAAAAATCTCCTATATACGCCAAAAGAAATTTATGTAGTAACTTGCGCAGCTACACCATCCCATTGTAGACTCAAGAAACGATTTCTTTTTTCTCTGAACAAAGTATATAATTAAATAATTTTATTTATAATTTAATATTAATAGTTTACTATTGTATTAATACAAAGTTGATTTGTGTGTGTCTGTGAGTGAGTGAGAGAGTTATACCAAAGAATAACAACTGAATCACATGAAATTAAATAAAAAGAATACCTTATTTATATGAATAAATACATATACATACGATAGTACAAACGTTTTATTTACACTAACATTTGAGTTTTTGTTTGTTTACAAACGTAGAGAGTTTTATGTATATAGTGTATACAAACGTAGACAGTCTTACATATATGTATATATAATACCTCAATTTCTTAATATTTAACTCATTATATTTATTTATAATATATGTAAGACATGAAGCATATTCTAACATTTAAGGTTTTTTTATTAAGTTTTTATTTAGTTTAACAATGGTTTACTCGATGCAACCCTATTTAAAGTGAAAAGGGTACAGTAGGACATCATGAAAAAAATTACGTATGCAGCACAAGAGCATATCACAACTTGTAAAAATAAGAGGCATTGTGATTACCATCTTTACAGAATTAAGCACTGTAATGATAGTGAAAAACTTTGAACCAGGTGTTGTGATGAATTTAAACTTTTTTCTTTACCAATTTTATTAAGTTTAATACTCAAGCTTTTCAGTTTTTTTTTAACGTTATTATTTCTTTTTATTGATTTCACTATTTAATATTTTCTTTATCGATTTTATAAATTTTAATACTCAGTCGCTTATCTTTATATATTTCCAATTTTAATACTTTAGTTTTTATTTTTTAATATAAATAATATATATATATATATATATATGTACTTAAATTTAATTTATTTTATTTTTTTAATCCATTTTACCAATTTTTATCATTTTTTATATACATTTGGTGTATTTTAATACTTAGATTTTGATTTTTTAAGTAATAGAGTTTCTTGTAATAAGAAATATAAATTATGTTTTACAAAATATTTACATTTTATAAATTTTGCATGCGTAGATACGTGACATATAACGTTGATGACATTAATTAAACAAATTCACAACACACATATACACATAAAACACATATATATCTTACTCACATTCCATATTTATGACAATTAACTTTGATACTTAAAAGAAATAATTTCTGTTTATTAATTTAATTACTTGACCTTCGTAAATACTACCTACTTTACTTATGTTAATAAGACTCAGTGTTTGCGTTGTCAAAATATTAAAACTCTTTAGTTAAATTCTATTTATTGTAATTGAAAACCCATATGTTTTATGTCTTACATTTATTTATAGACATAATGAGTTAAATATTTAAAACTGAAGTATTATATATATATATAGAGAGAGAGAGAGAGAACTGTTTATGTTTGTAAACAAATAAAACCTCCAATGTTAATATAGAGCATTATAAAACATCCGTATTATGTAAGTAAGTGTGTATACACACACACACACATCATATGCATAACGTATTATAATTTATTTAATTTTGTGTTGCTCTCTCACTCACTCGCACACACACAAACCAACTTTTTATAATTCAATTGATTGTTAAATTCATTAATTTCTTTAATGAATATAATCAATATCAATAGTATAATACTAAATTTACTTTGTTCATATAAAAGAAAGAAATCGTTTTTTGAGATGTAATGACCAAACAACTGATAGTGGATGATGTAGTTGCACAAGATAATATATAAATTTCTCTTGGTGTATATAAGAGGTTTTTAATATTAAGTTTTATAAATTTGAATGTTTTATATATGTTATTTTCAAGAGTTTATAATGTTTCACATATATTTTGTATTCTTTAATAACTTAGTGGCCCATAATGAGTTCCCTCTAATATTATATTTACATATATAATATGAAATATTATGTTCATGATTTTGTATTCCTTAACAATATATTATGTGTTAAGTTTGCCTAGTTTATATAATATAATATACTTATAACAATATATATTTTTATGTGTGTATTGATTAGATATTGTATATTTTTAAAAGCAAATAGAACCGTATATATAATATGATAATTTTTGAGTTTAATTCATAGGAGCTATTACTATTTGAGACAATTACAATAATTCTTATATTAAATAAAGTGTATCAAGTTGTCTTTAGTGGACATTGGAAGGAACGCAAGGAGATGACATACACGGTGGAGACGAGTATATGCTATATCTGTTTTCGATATCCCTAGCTTGTTTGTACATGTGTATATTATGTACATATATAATACGTTTTTATATAGCAAACACAAATGTTTATTAATATCAGAGAGGAGATTAAGTAGAGCCAGGAACAAATTTAATAATAACAGAAAGCCCATATATAATCGTCGCATGTAAACCTCTATGTATTTTATATAATGTAAGCATCATGTAGTATCTCTTTCTCTCACACACACAAGAGTAAATATACCTCTTTGCATGTGTATATATTGTATAGGTATATATGTACCCAAAGCTCCTTCCATGTTCATCATTCTTATGTATGTGTCCATGCATATGTATGAAAGCGTGGACACTCACTCACACATGCATACTATGGTATATGTCCTCTCTCCATATTTGTGTGACGCAGATATCATTTACCTATGTGTGTATACCTATATTTTTGCCTTCTTGCTGCACTTTCTCAATCTCACTAAAAGGTTAGTGGAAGAATGCAGAAGTGAAGCCAGAATCAAGAACCATTGGAGCTCTAGAAACATATAAACCCAGGAATATACGTTTAGTCCACCCTATTTAAAGGGGAAAAGGGTACAGTGAAGAAAATGAGGCGTGCGTCACAAAAACAGATGACGACTTGCGAGAAGAGGAGGCGCTATGATTACCGCCACGAGAGAATTAGGCATTGTGATGACACTCGGCGACCCTGTGACGATGACAATACCATATCGTACAGTGGCGATGATGGAATTGAGAGTCTACCTGCTGATATACTGTGCAACATCTTGGAAGCGTGTTCCAATGAGAACCATTTACAGGAGCCGAATGGTTTCCAAGTTTTGGAATGCATCCATTGGAGACCGCAATTGGTCTCATGTATGGAACAAAGAGGGACCGTGGGTGATCGTTAGCGAGGGTAGCACGTTTAAGCTCTGGTACTCTGCATCTGACGAAGAGGAGCCTTGGCATCATGGACTTGAGTTTCCAAAGGCTGGCGGGATTCGCCCCTACCTTTGTGCATCGTCTGGGGGCCTTACTCTGCATCATTCACCTGGAAGGGAAATGCGGGAGAGCGGGTTCTATGTGGGGAATCCATTGACCAACCAGCTTAGGTTTGTGGCGTATCCGTGGTATCCTATACTAACTATGCCAGACTTGCGGGATGCTTCTGGTACTTACAAGCTCATTGCCTATGAAGGCAAGGGGTTGCGTGTGTTTGACTCAGCAACTGGTAATTGGGATTTTCATGCCACGGACGAGAAGTTCCTGCAGCAGGGTTTGCCAGGATGCCAAGCTGCTGCCTCCTCATCCTCGGACAAGTCCTTGGCCTTCTTTGTCAAGCAGTTTGAGTTCGACTTTGCGTTGAGTACGTGTCCAAACCTGAAGGATCTGCCTGAAAGAAAATGGCGGGGAACACATTGGCCGCCCGGGCACAATTTCGACTACAATGGCCGCTGCATTATTTGTAACTTAAGGATAGAAAACGAGCATGAGTTAGCGATGGAAGTGGCTGAGTTTCATGCAGATAAAAAAACCCATACGTTGCTGGGCAGAACCGTCTTGGTTTCTGGTTGGTCTTGGAGCAAGGCCAGGTTTATTGTTTCATGTGCCCAAGGTCTAGTCGCGGCTTGGCCATGGGACCCAAATGTTTGCGTGGCACCGGCTGTCTTTGATGTGGCAAGCAAGACGTGGAAGAGATTCAGAGTGGGATCCAGGGTGATATCTATTTTCAAGCCTAACCCTCTCGCTCGTGTGTGAGGGATGGCTACTTGCATGCGAAGGTGTGTGAGGGATGGCTACTTGCATGCGAAGGAATGTGAGTCTTGTGTTTTCAGATGGTTGTTTTCGTGTTACACTTGTCAAAGAGTGTCTGGGGTTCTCATATGGTTGTTATCTGTGTGGTCACACTAGGAATGTGAGACTTGGGCGCCTTATAATGATAAGATTCATCTATTTTAGTGCACGTATCTAATTTGATAAATAACATACCCTTTCAAACTCATTCTCTAATATACATTTATAAATAGCATATGAGTTGAGTTTTAATTTACTTCTTGTGAATTTAAATTAATATTTTAATAAGCTTTACAAAAAGATATTTACATCTTTTTAAAGAATGTATACATTTTGCAACTTATAGTAATTATAGTTCTTTTAGGATATTAATAATCTAATTATATTTTAGAATGGAATTGATAAATTATTCATAAATAAGTATTGATTAGGGTAAAATAAAAATACAAAATAATTTATATCAAACATGTTTATAACATAATTAATGATAATTTCATAATTTCAAGTTTAAAATGTAAATTTAAAATAAAACAAAATAAACAGATTTAATTAAATAATATACTAGGAGTTTTGCTATTGTGTACTATTGCATGAGCTTTTATGGAGCCCACCCTTGATGTTTACAAGTCCATTCGCATATATATACGGTTCTATTCTCTTTTAAAATATATAATTATCTTATCAAGAAATATATATGTAAAATATAAACAAACTTAATTTGTCAAAACTTGTCATTATATTTAAGTCAAGGAGTTGACCGTCAAATTATAATATTCAAATTTTAAATAATACTAGATATTTAATAGTAGCAATTAATAATGTAAATTTACCAAGATGTTTTCACATATCCTCCTTAGAGTAAACATATCTTTTAATGGAATTGAGAAATCATATTTATATATTGCACTTGATTTCATCTATAAAATATATTAGAATTACAAACTCTTACATTAAAGTCAATTATTTAAAAAGTTTTTTAATATATTATTCATTATAATGAACATAATATGTGCAAAATATGCTGCAAAATCATATATAAAAATTAGAAACTCTTAGGTTAAAGTAAGTAATATTAAACATAATATGTCATATTATATATGTAAATTTGATATTATAAAGCATTCATGTAGGTCAATAAGTTATTAAAGAAATGTTAAACATTATAAACTCTTAAAGGAACATATATAAAACATTAAAATTTATAAAATGTAATTGCAAAAAAAAAAGAAATTTATGTAGTATCTTGTGCAGCTACACCATCCCATTGCATACTCAAGAAATGATCTCTTTTTCTCTGAACAAAGTATATAATTAAATAATTTTATATTATAATATTAATATTAATTATATTCATTAGTTTACAATTGTATTAATACAAAGTTGATTTGTGTGTGTCTGTGAGTGAGTGAGAGAGTTACACCAAAGAATAACAACTGAATCACATAAAATTAAATAAAAAAGAATACCTTATTTATATGAATAAATACATATACATACGATGGTATGGATGTTTTATCTACACTAACATTTGATTTTTTTTGTTTACAAATGTAAAGAGTTCTATATATATAATATATACAAATGTAGACAGTCTTACATATATTATATATAATACCTCAATTTCTTAATATTTAACTCATTATATTTATTTATAATATATATGTAAGACATGAAGCATATTTTTAAGGTGTTTTTTTTTATTAAGTTTTTATTTAGTTTAACAATGGTTTACTTGATGCAACCCTACTTAAAGTGAAAAGGGTACAATAGGACATTATGGAAAAAAATTGGGTATGCAACATAAAAACATACCACAACTTGCAAAAACATGAGGCATTGTGATTGCTACAATATAATTAGGATTGTAATGATGTTGGAAAACTTTGAACCAGGTGTTGTGATGAATTTAAACTTCTTTCTTTACTAATTTTATTAAGTTTAATACTCAAGCTTTTCAGTTTTTTTTAACGTTATTTTTCTTTTTATTGATTTCACTATTTATATTTTCTTTATCGATTTTATAAATTTTAATACTGTAGTCATTTATGTTTTAGATATTTCCAATTATTTTTTGAATATATATATTAGTACTTTAATTTAATTTTTTATTTAGTAATTTAATTTTTTTTTATTTTTATCCATTTTACCAATTTTTAGTACTCCAGTATCATTTTTTATATACATTTGACGTATTTTAATACTTAGAATTTTGATTTTTTAAGTAGTAGAGTTTCTTGTAATAAGAAATGTTTTACAAACATATTTACATTTTACTAATTCATAAAATTTAAATTAATAATGTCCTTAGCTTTAACCAATATAAGATTGTTCATATATGTTTGATGAAAATTTTAATTTAGAAAATTGATACCATGCAAAATTAGCAAGAAATTTACCAAATTTACTAATTTTTTATAACAAAAAGTGATGAAATTTAAATTTAGAAACAATTATCACTTGATATTTCATAAATTTTGCATGCGTAGCTATGTGACATATAAAATTGATGACATTAATTAAAGAAATTCACAACACACACATATACACATAAAACACATATATATCTTACCCACATCCCATATTTATGACAATTAGCTTTGATATTTATAAAAAATAATTTATGTTATAATTTAATTACTTGACCTTCGTAAATACTACCTACTTTACTTAAGTCAATAAGACTCATTATCTTTGTCGTCAAAATATTAAACTCTTTAATGAACCATTGTTAAATTCTATATTATTGTAATTGAAAAAACCCTTAAATGTTCTGTAAACAATCTTGAATATGCTTTTATGTCTTACATTTATATTTTAGACATAATGAGTTAAATATTTAAAATTGAGGTATTATATATATATGAGAGAGAGAGAGAAGTGTTTACGTTTGTAAACAACAAAAACCTCCAATGTTAATATAGAACATTATAAAACATCCGTACTATCGTAAGTAAGTGTATACACACACACTCATATACATAATGTATTATATTTATTTAATTTCGTGTTGCTCTCTCACTCACTCGCACACACACAAACCAACTTTTTATAATGCAATCGATCGTTAAATTCATTAATTTCTTAATGAATGTAATCAATATCAATACTATAATACTAAATTTACTTTGTTCAGATAAAAGAAGAAAATCATTTTTTAAGATGCAATGACCAACACAATTGATAATGGATGATGTAGTTGCACAAGATAATATATAAATTTTTCTTGGTGTATATAAGAGGTTTTTAATATTAAGTTTATAAATTTGAACGTTCTATATACGTTACTTTCAAGAGTTTATAATGTTTCACATATTTTGTATTCTTTAATAACTTATTGGCCCATAATGAGTTCCCTCTAATATTAAATTTACATATATAATATGAAATATTATGTTCAATACTATTTACTTTAATCTAATAATCTTTAATATATGATTTTGTATTCCTTAACAATATATTATGTGTTAAGTTTGTATATATAATATACTTAATAAACAATATATATTTTTATGTGTGTATTGATTAGATATTGTATTATTTTTAAAAGCAAATAGAACCGTATATATAATATAATTTATAGGAGCTATTACTACTGAGACAATTACAATAATTCTTATATTAAATAAAGTGTGTATAAATTGTATTTTGGGACATTGGAAGGAACGCAAGGAGATGACATACACGGTGAGACGAGTTTTATATGCTATGTTAAGTGGCTTTCTGTATTTGATGTCCCCTAGTTTGTTTGTACGTGTGTATATTATGTACATATATAATACGTTTTATATAGCAAACACAAATGTTATTAATATCAGAGAGGAGATTAAGTAGGTAGAGCCAGGAACAAATTTAATAATAACAGAAAGCCCATATATAATCGTTGCATGTAAACCTCTATGTATTTTATATAATGTAGGCATGATGTAGTATCTCTCTCACACACACACAAAAGTAAATATACCTCTTTGTATGTGTATATATTGTATAGGTATGTACCCAAATATCAGCTTTGGCTCCTTCTTTGTTCATCATTCTCATGTATGTGTCCATGCATGTGTATGAAAGCGTGGACACTCACTCACGCATGCATACTATGGTATATGTCCTCTCTCCATATTTGTGTGACGTATATATCATTTGTGTGTATACCTATGTTTTGCCTTCTTGCTGCACCTTCTCAATCTCACTAAAAGGTAGTGGAAGAATGCAAGAATCGAGAACCATAGGCTGAATCAATACAATATTTAGTGCGTGTGTTCGTCTGTGCGTGCGCATGTGTGAATATGCATGTGAAATAGTGTAGATCACTAGTAATTAACATTGTATTTAGTAAGTCCATCCATAATTGTATATGGCTAAACAATCTTTAAGACTCTTTAAGAAGTAGAAAAGGGTATATTTAAGGTCGTTAAAGGGCACTTATGAAGATAGATATAGACTGACACAATTTATGTATGTATTATATACATGTGTGTTTGTGTACCTCGTCGATAAGAGCCTTTGCTACTTATCCAGCCGCTTCTAAAGCTTGCATAAAACGATATACATAAATAAGTTGTGCGTCTGTACATGTGTGAGAGAGAGATACATGTATAATGTATGAATACAAAAAATTTGAACATGTAGAGTTATGCTGTATATACACATGGTAAGATACTACACATATATACATATATGCATTGTCTGCGTGAGCGTTATAGTTATGTAACTTGCTGTAAAAATAACACCACTGTCTGTGTGTTTGTGCGTGTGCGTGAATGTATAATTTATATGAAAGATCTGACTCTCATTTAAACATATGTGATAACATGTTATAAAACTTAATAACAGCAGGCATCTATAATGTGACAATGGTAAACATTATAACCAGCTTTACAAGTTCTCAAAACGCTTGTATACATGGATTTAATATAGAACTTTTTATCATAATGGCCATGGTGTAATATTTAAAATAAAAAATTTAAATCTCTTTTTAAATTAAAATTTACATGAGAAAGATAGAACACAAACTAGAAATATATTATAGTATATATATATGTGTATATATACGGTTCAGATCTTTTACGCTATAAAATTGTGTGTGTGTGTCTGTCTGTCTGTCTGTCTGTCTGTCTCTCTCTCTCTCTCTCTCTCTCTCTCTCTCTCTCTCTCTCTCTCTCTCTCTCTCTCTCTCAGAGAGAGAGAGAGAGAGAGAGAGAGAGACAATTTTATAGCGTAAAAGATCTGAACCGTTAAAAACTTAACGACACCAACATTTTGTAACAGACGTTGGTACTTTTGTACGTATGTTATGGCGTTGAAAACCTTGGAATTGTGGCAGATGGAGAATGGTGAGTCTGTATACATCAAATTTTATTCATTGTGATACTCATCAATTTAAATTCAATGAAATCACCAGATCGTCTTAATATATTAAGAAGAAAAGGATTTCACATCTCTTATACCGATTAACCATAGACCATGCACAAGACCTACCTGCATATATCATATTACACATCCCTCTCAATTTCCAGCTCTCCAGGTATGTATATGCATACTCACATACGTATGTACATATATACACGCACATGCTGCTTAAGCTGACACATCTCTGTCTTTCTCTCTCTCTCACACACACACACGCACACGCGCACACGGAGTATAACAGTTGTATGTGTGTGATCCCATATTCTTGCTGCAGAAGCTCACTCATGAATCCAAAGTCTCAATTGGCCTCGGCATTGACTGTTTTGTTACAAAACCCTCAAGATGACCTTGACGCAGCTGCCGTCTGCCTTGCATCCTGTCACAAGGTGTCTCTGCAGCTCAATGATGTCAATAGCTTGTATTGGAGTGAAGAAATCCTTCAAGGCTTTCTGTTTAAACACAAAAGGGTTCATATTCAGGTGTGTCTTTTGCTTTTCACACACACACACACACACACACACATTTATATGTATATCAGGAGGAGCTGTTTACGACATTACTAAGTTATTTTGCTGGAGGACAAGAGCTAGATAATGTAGAATCAAGTACAGCTTTGGCAGCATTTCATGTGGGTAGACAGAACGAAGAAGAAGCAGAAAATTGGTTTCTAATGTGCTTTCATGAAGCAAAGACAGATTATTAAAGTACCAAGCAGCTCTTTGCCTTGGCAAGGTATTACAACAATATAAGAGGTAATGTCCATTTAATACTTTATCAAAGCATTAGGTTTAAGATTTATAAACTCTCAGCCATCACGGAGCTCTACAATGGTTCAGGAAAGCTAAAGGCTATGCAGACAAGTCTGGGTGCTCAGACTCTTCAACTATTGCTGCATATCTAGAGGCAAAAACGCTTGTTCAGCTTGGCCAGATTAAAGATAGTTTAGCAAGGATTCAGCAAGATGGATCAAAGTTTACGAGTGTGTTATGTGGAATGGTGGAAGCAGATATTAAGAGGCACGAAACAAATGAACTTAGTGCATACACCAGAGCTCGTTGTATGTTACTGCCTTTGATGTCCAACCTTGCAGAGAAACTGATGAAGTACCTTGGTATTTCCTGTTCCTCCCTTGAGCTTCTGCTAGAGGTTCTAGTGACTGATGGTTTTAGCAGGAGGTTTGTGTTAAACTGCTCAAGGTATGTACATTAGTGTGTGTGCGTGTGCGTGAGTTGTAATACATTTGATAAAGGTTTGTTCATGAGGAGGCAGAAGAAGCTTTACAGATTGAGAGGGCATTTTTCATTTTTGAACTGTATAGAAGCAGCAGGATGGATATGATATATATAGAAGGAATGCTGCCTCTCAGAGACTATCTGGATCCTAGACCGTATTTAGAACAAGGAATTGAGTTACTTTACTCTGAAGATCCATATAGAGCACTGGAACCATTGGTCATCTGCCAGCAGGTTGCTCTTGTAGCAGATCATTCAAGTGGAGTTTATTGGTCTTCAGGACTTATAATCATATGGTGTGGGAAACAGGTATGCACACTGGTGTGTGTGTGTGTGGCATGTATTACTATATATATAGCGATAGAAACACTGGTACAGGTGGGATTAAGGAGGAACGAGCTCTTTATAGAGCTCAAAGACTGCTTCATTTCAAAAGGACAGGACGGTGAAGATCCTGAAGCTTGGGCTGCATACTACATAGGAAGAGCATGTGGAGACATGGAAATGTTAAAGACAGCACTTGAAAGGGCAAAGACACTTTCTTTGGGATATTATGCAGCATTAGCATTGGGAGATGCGTCTGAGATTATGGAAAAAAGCTCAAGTATTATGAACTTATGAAGGACTATGCTAAGGAGGTCGGCAAGGAGGACTTAATTATACACGCTTTCCTTATTCTCTTTGGACATCTTCAGCTTGCACAACGTTATGAGAGCAGCGACACTGTACGGAGGGAGTTGCAGGAGCTTCTAACTGGATTTCCAGACGCAAGACTTGGACAAGCTGCTGTCAGGTGTGTGTGTGTGTGTGTGTGTGTGTGTCAGAGAGAGAGAGAGAGAGAGAGAGTTTTTAAAGTTGTAGTGCACAGCTACATGCAGGGATTTGGATATTGTTATCACCATTCTGCTGCTGCAACTTTTGGTGAGTCACTGAGTATATTGAAGACACTTCCAAGGTATCCTACTGTGTATCTATATCATCCATATCTTCAAAGTGAGGATGATTCCTGGACAGTGAATAACAATTTTGATGCAAATTATCTACATGACAACATTCAAAAGATTACTATGAAACATCTAGGAGAGGTGCAACTTGACAGTGCTACCGTTGATGAGTCCCAGTTACATATCCAGCATTTCATGAACAAGGTGTTGAGAATCGACTCACTATGCATGGAAATGAGACTAGATGAGGCACAAGCAGAAACTGATTGCATGCTTGAAGAACTGGAGAATGTGAACTTCACTCACCAAGAGATATTTGCAGGTTTAGGCTTGTATTATAAAGCACTACTCCCCATTCAGTTTTACAGCCAGGAGGACAGTCTTGACACGTTTAACAAGCTTATGGAGGAGGCAACAAGACTTGCAACCTCTATTCCGGCAATGTCCATCTTTCATGGTATACAACTTGAGCAGCAAGGACAGAAAGTTGATAAGCTTTACAAGACGTTGTCATCAACATGCTTAACTACAGATAACAAGTTTGGTTCTTTCAGTACTATGAGGATCTACAACTTGGAAAGTCTGAAGGAGTATTTCCGTTATCTACAACTTCATTTGTTTGAAACTGGTGACTTTAAGCGGGCTTTGGTATGGGAAGAACGGGAACGGACACGAGATGTTCTGTACACTCTTAAACTTGAAACTGAGGTTGACAGAGAGTTTTACTTACAAGGACTTAGAGATTTTGACACAGATGATGAGAAAGCATGGCAGGAGATTGAAAGTATATGTGACATGATGGGCAAGGAAACAATCGTTATAGTTAGTGCTTGTATAACGAAGTACCTTCTTGTTTATATGCTGCATTCAGGTGGCAAGCTGGTGGCTCATAAGGAGTACTTAGATACACCTGTGGGGTTTCATATGGAAACCAGTGAAGAATCTTTGATCCGGCACTATGAGTTGCTTATTCAACCCTTTGATGAGATTTTGGAACAAGTAAAACCAAAGCACATTATCTTTGTCCCCAATGAAGTAAGCTACGTTAATTATTAATGTCTTTGTGTGAACATGGTTTTGCAGGCTATGTGCTGTTTTCCTTTTGCTGCAATGCAGGATCGATCAGCTTCAGAACAGTGTATAATACATAGATATGCTATAACAACGGTTCCCTCACTGAGGCTCTTGAAACAGTGTGAGCTGCAAAGAAAGAAGATTGAGAATAGAAGGAACATCTCTTTGGTGGTGGGAAATCCTACACTAGATCTTTGCCAGGCTACAGAGGAAGCACAATACGTAGCAAGTGCATTGGAGGAAGCAGGATTTCGTAGAGTAATCAGCCTGCATCCAGAAGATGCAACAGAGGAAGCAATCTTTGGTTTGTTACCTGGAAGCCATTGGGTTCACTTTGCAACCCATGGATATGAAAGTGATTCTCGTTTCCCACATGGTGCATTGCGACTTAATAAGGATGGAGTGTTGAGTGGAGATGAGATCATTAAGCAGTTTGCACTTCCACTTGATGCAGCAGCAGTTGTTCTTAGTGCGTGCAGGTATTTCACTGCGTGCGTGCGCGTGTTTTCTAAAAGATCTTGTTTACTCAGCTCAGGAGTCGGAGAAGTGTTTGCAGAGGGAGTGTTGGCACTCTCTCGAGCATTTCACATATGCAGAGTTCCATCAATAGCGGTGTCACTGTGGGCTGTGCCAGATGATTCAACTAAGCTTCTCATGGAGAAGTTTTATGCCAACTTGGTTAAGAAGATGGGAATTGCAGAGGCGTTGCAAGCCGCTATGATTGAGATGCTAAGTGAGGAAGATGAGTTTGGATTGTCTGTACACTCTCTTGCTTCATGGGCACCTTTCATAATTACTGGTACTCCGTTCACCACCTTGTGTAGCTAGCAATTGCAAACTTATTCTGTTATGTTTTTAAGGAATACCTAATTATATTGTACTTCCATCAGAACATTCTCAAGAATATGCTGGCTGACAACAAATTATTTACATGATATTTAAGTGTTAAATGGGTTTTTAGGGTTTAGGGTTACTGAAGCGCAACCATGAGTACCATGAAGTTTTGCCGTGAATGGTAAGATTAGCAATCATTACAAATAAATTAAATTTCTAATTAATTAGTTCACTGTGGTGTAGTAACAACATACTCTATCCCAAGGAAGACAGAGAACAAAAGATTCTACTGTATGCTTGTCGGAACTGTGACCATCAGGTAAATCGTTGAATACATATATAGAGAGTACACATATTAGTGTATGTATATGTTGTGCAGGAGGTAGCAGATAATAACTGCGTGTACAGGAATGAGGTGCATCACAGTGCTGGGGAGCGTACCCAGATCCTACAGGATGTAGCTTCAGATCCTACTCTTCCCCCACCAAAGCCGTTCGCTGTGCTCGTTGTAAACACGGTGAAGCTGTTTTCTTCCAGGTCTGTACACTTGACCGTGTGTGTGTGAGAGAGAAGAGAGAAGGGAGGGAGGGCTCCCAGAGAAACCTCATGCATGCTGGTTACATATATCGTCAGGTTATATATGCATACAGTGTTTGTGTGTGTTTCGAGATGTATATCTATGATATATACATGTTCATATTTCCCTTTATTACATTTACTTCTCTCTGTCACACTCACACACGCACCACAACAACACACCTCTGGACACTTGCTTAAACTTAAACATGATTCTACAGGCAACCACAAGAGGAGAGGAGGGAATGACTCTTTTCTTCGTTTGTTGCAATCCAAATTGTGGACACCGGTGGAGAGATTAAACAGTATAAAACCTTTTAGGTGAACCAAAATGTAAAATGATTTGATTAATTAAGCATCACTTTAAACATAATAGCTTATATATACACTTGATCATAAATACATACGTTGATTGTGTGAAATACAGCTAATTATATATTTAACGTGTTTAACAATGTTAAATACGTCATTATTAAACAAAATCAACCTCAGGTTAAAGAATTAAATAGTCCCAACGATTGTCAAACTTACACATACCGTTATGCTTTGCTAATATCTTACAGACTGCTTGTTGCTTCTATATGTGTGTGTGTGTGGGCTTTGTGTATGTATGCATGTATATGTGTATATATATTTACACTATATACACACGGATTGTGAACAAATGAAGCTGTTACGGTCCAGACTTTTAAACTTGACCCCGTGAGTGTGTGTGTATGTTGCACATGTATATGTGTGTGTGATTAGAGGAGACACGCAGTTTATTGTGTAATATATATGGAGGAGAGATAGATGGCTATGTGCAGAAGCTAGTAACACGCAGACACACGAAAACACCGACACAAACAGAATATAAAAAGATATGTGCTGTATGTGTGCATATATGTTTATGCCTCTCTCTTTCTCTTTGTGTGTGTGTGTGTGTGCGTGCGCGCCCACATCTCTACTTGTATCGTGGGTGTATATGCATCGATACAGGTCCTTATGACAGAATATACATGTTCATAGCTATGTTTATTCATTTCTCTCTCACACACACAATACGATTATGTAGGCAACCGCAATGAGAAAGGGAGTAAATAAATTATCCAGAGACATGCTAACAAATATATACATGACATATACAAACCTTTTAGGTGGGGAAAGAAAGTTAAAACAAATCCAAATAAAAAATAAAAGCCATACTGCAACTTGTGTGGCGGGAATTACATACAGTCCGCAATTCCTTTTTCATAATAAATTATTAAATCATAATATAATGTATAAAAATTATATATCATTCAAAATTGATATTTGTATAATATATCGAAGTACACTATGTATTATTTTAAAGTGATTAGTAAAATATATATCATATATGTAAAGTACCAAGTGGCAGAAAAATAAGAGGGCCCATATCATCTTTTTATATAAGTATGGCTTTCAGATTACATAAATGCATGTAAATAGGTACCTCTGAATACTGTCTACATACGGGTTTCTCGCTGACCGCCTTGACATTGATCTGAATGTCCTTTTCCTTTAAATTTATACACATTTTGCAAGATTTAAATGCCCCTCGAATCCCTTCCTTTGCACTTTCCTCTTACATATATGCAATTCTTGAATTTGATCACATTTCAAATTTGAATTTGAATTACTAGGGTTTTAGTAGGGATGGGGACGCACATTGGTGGAGAAAGAAGAAAGCCACAACTGCAGGTACATCTTCTGAATGCAAACGACAAGGAGATAGAGAATGTAGTAACAATTACGAGAATTCGAGCTCGATTGAGGACTGCACAAGAAGCAAGAGAAGAAAAGAAGCCAGTTCTTCCAGTGGAGAGTGTAAACGTGTGTATAGAGGGGTTAGAAGGAGGAGCTGGGGCAAATGGGTATCCGAGATACGTGAGCCGAAGAAGAAGTCGCGTATCTGGCTCGGTTCTTTTCCAACACCGGAGATGGCAGCAAAGGCACACGATGTAGCAGCTTTAATCCTGAAGGGAGAAGGCGCTATGTTGAACTTCCCAGAGTCTGCAGATAAGCTTCCTCGTCCTTCTGCTTCCTCTCCAAAGGCTATACAGGAAGCTGCAGTCGCTGCAGCGCTGGCATATGCAGAAACAAGGGAAGAATTCGACAAGCCGGATCTTCAAACTGCAGCAATGTGCGATGAACAGAGAGATGAGTCCCCAGAGGATTGCTATGTGGACGAGGACCTCGTGTTTAAGATGCCCAGTGTCATCACGAGCATGGCACAGGCACTGGTTCTGTCTCCTCCGGTGTGGGAAGCCTCTGTAGATCCGGACGAGGAGATTGTATTGTGGGAGCCTTCTCTTTGGGATCACGAGAGGAACTTCGTTGTAAGATAATTATCAGATTTATAAGGAATATGTCAGTCAGCTGCCAGTGATTATTATTTAGTAGTTGTTGGGTTTGCTCATTCACAATTGTAAATATGATCCCCAGTTTTGTGTACACTTATCGGCAGTAGATTGGGAAAATCTAAGAATTCCACATATAGTAGCATATATCCTATGGAGAAATGACTGTATTGCATTATGAATTATCAGGACAGCCTTCTGCTATACCTTGTCTTTAGAGGCTGGCCGGTGCAGAGGGAATGTAAAGTGGACAATGTCACACACACACACGTTTGTACTATGAAAACTTTGTCTCTCTTTCAAATAATAATTCAGCTAAAAGATGTTTCTTCATCTAAAGATTTGCATTGTCTGTTTGACAGAAGAATGTAATGGACAAGACGCAAGCATGACGATCATACCTATAGCTATGGCTAGCTATAGAACTGTATATATATGTCAATGATTTCAATATATTCATATTATAAATAAATATATATTGTAAAGCTGCATAAAACCCGATGGTTGAGATCCAGGAGCAAGCAGTTTCGAAGTTTGCATCAGACTTTTGAAAGGGGTTTGAAAGTCTGAGTACTCTAATTACTAATGACGTATATGTGTCATTCTCTTGTTTTATATGTTTTACGTAATGGTGCCAGAAGGGTGTCCCATGCTTCTTTAAAATAGAATATATTAAAACAAACAAATATATATATATATATATATATATATATATATATATATATATATATGAATAACGGATGTAAATACGACTATTTCTCACCGTTATGTGTTCCGTAAGATGCGTCAATGTCGTTCGTTTGAGTTTGTTCCAATTAGCATCAACTTTTGTACATACGGGGAAAAGATTTGTTTTCAGAGGACAACTTATGTATATATTATTAATATTTGCCTGAGGGGATATATATTATTATACGCAGCTGTCGTTTACATAGCAGATTACACGTATGTTGTACGTATATATCATAATATATGTATATTCTATGTGTACCGTGTACAGGATTCACATGGTTGAAGCCTTGACTAGATTTTGAACTGTGTGCTACTTAAATGTGATGAAATGAAAGAAGAGATGGTGATTGGGTCCGCTATAGCCAACTTTTATGAATGAGACTATATATATTATATATAATAATATATACACATTTACTGCAGAGAATATGATCTAAGAATTTCACGCTGTAGTGCCGCGCGTATGTGTTATGTCTGCTGTTTGTGTATATAACTACTGGCAAGAAAGATACGATTGAATTTGGGGAGTAGAGTAGTATATGTGGTGTATTGTATTGCATTACGTGTATAGCAGATGAGAATACATACACTGTAGAATGCGACACTTGGACGAGAAAAATCTTAATGACAAGCAGCAGTTGTGTTTGTCTCGCATAGTCAGCATGGAACATGTTGGTGCATGGTGGGCATGTGTATGTACGTATTTGTACGCGAATACGCAGAGTATACGTGTCTGTATACTAGAGAGAGACTGACGCATATATAAACAAGTACTTCTGTGTATTTATCTGAACAGTCTATAGTCTGAGACAGAAAGTTACCATCACATATATAACTTTGAAAATTCTAAATACTATTGTGTGTGTGTGTTTGCATGTATGTATGTATGTATGTATACACACATATACACGCACATACATGAAAAAAATACCTATTGAAAAACACAATATATCATATATGTATATATATATTAAATACATGTGACAGTTTACCTTTACCATTGTTGAACATGCTGGTGCGAATTAGAGAACATGTCAAGTGGCATGCACAGTATTACTCAAAGAAACAAAGGCAGACACTGTGTCCGTGTCTATGTGTGCGTGCGTGTGTGCGTAGAGAGAGAGAGAGAGCCCAGGGGTTTAAACATTTAGTCGTTATATTTAATACATTTATGTTTAACCTTGTTTAGGTCACAAGGGAAATGAGCAATCGTCGGCTTCCACAGGTGGGTTCTCGTTTTGGTGAATGCCCAAGCTGCCAATCCTCAGTAGCTTTGTCCTTGATGAATGATCACTTAGATTCCTGCCTTACCAGGTGTGTATACACACACACATACCACACATATACATATAACCACATACGTATAATAATTTCAGGTCCATCACCATCCGTGAAGAGCATCTTCAGCATTGCCCAGTAAGTTCGATTAAAGTTCATATGTATGTATGTGTGTGTGTGTACACACACATACACATGCATACATCTATGGAAGAAACCTGTGTTTCCTGGCTTTATATATTAAATGCATATAAATGTAGGCTGATGAAGCAGCTACTCCTGAAGAACCACAAGAGGTATCTAGAATTACAATAACTATATAATATATGTCATATGAGTGTATATATGTATGTTCCATATAATTACAGTCTATGCTTTTTTCAGGTGGGGGAAGGAGATAAAGACAAGCTGTATAATTTCCCGCTCGTCCGACAGAGAACAGTAAGTCACGTTTTCGATTTGAGACGGCTTTTGTTCTTTTAAATTCATTTCTGTTGTATATGACCATGTATGCATACACTATACATATAACGCACTGACATACGAACGTGTGTATATTCCTGACCTCTGGTAGATTATTCATCTTATACGACACGGACATACTCCATTTCATTTACTTAACACCGGAGAAGGACAGGTGTTGGACGTACGATTGTCCCCTCGTGGTATCCAGCAGGTAAGTAGTCGTTTTCCTTCCAGGCTTGTATCATATAACTAACTTCATTTTGATCCAAATGTGTGTGTGTGTGTGTGCGCGCGCGCACGCGTGCACATACACAGTAGTTCTTTTATAGAGAGAAGTGTTCATATATGTATATACCTCAGGCTTCAGCAATTGGACAACAGCTGCTTTCACTTAATGCAGAGCGGGTAATCACGTAGTTAAGATGTTAATGAAGTTGAACATATGGGTTTAACGTGTTATTTACTTGCTAGATTCTTGTTTCTCCTCTAACGAGAGCCTTGGAGACATTAAAATGGGCATTACGCTCGACCAAGGTATAATGCGGTGTATGTATGTGTGTACGACCTGAATGGTAGTAGTGTCACACACACACACACACACACGTTACGTCAGTCTTAACTGTAGATTAATGGAGGAGCTCCACTAGAAGTCACGAGTCTGCATACAGAACATGTATCTTGCGCTGGCGATATTGGACGCCCTCCAGAGGTAACACACAGACACCCAGACACACACGCACGCACGCAACTTGTTTTTGGTTGATGAAGGTGCTTGCATCAGAGTTTCCTTGGCTGTCATTCAACCATTTATCTCCAATATGGTGGTTTTCACCAACAGAGGCACCTAATGAGGACAAGTTTCAATCTAGAGAAAGCATGGGTATGTAAATCAACGTCTATGTATCTGCACATATACACGTGTGTTTACTCTCTCTCTCTCTCTCTCTCTCTCTCTCTCTCTCTCTCTCTCTCTCTCTCTCTCTCTCTCTCTCTCTCTCTCTATATATATATATATATATATATAATATTATATATAAAGCTAAACATGATAAACGAGCCACCTCCGCAAGCGAGTTGCTGCATTTCAGCGTTATCTCTTATCCAGGCCGGAACAAGTGATAGCTGTAATTGGACACTCGACATTTTTCAAGGTATATACATACACATGTATGTACGATACCATAATTCTACGTACAAAAACACGCCTATACATGTGTTTCTATTAACTGGAGTATCTGTGACAGGTGTTACTAGGAGAGAAACAACGAATGCGCAACTGTGAATTCCGGAAGCTGTTAATATAGAGTTGTGTGTATATATATATGTGTATGCATATACCTACGATGTATACGTATGTATGTTGTGACGTGGTGGCGTGAGTGCTTCCCATTTTTTAGAACAGTTGACGTGTGTGGATTCTCTGGAAGGTCAGTAATTGAGACACCTAGTCAGACAATATTCCATGATATCATATATTATATATAAACTGTTCGTTCAGTTGCTAATTATGTAGTCATACATAGTCATAGTTTAATATCTATATCAATCAGGTGTGTGTGTGTATATATATATATATATCGTTCGCAATGGTTATTAACATTGTTTGTTCATAGATTGTTAAATACATATCTATTGATACAGTTCATCACACACACACAAACGCATTGTGATATCAAGAAAACTCCAAGGTTTATTTAAAATTCTTGAAGAAAAACGAAGAGATTAAGCTTAAACAGGAATAAAATCCATGAGTTTCTTGAAGTTCTCCCACTCCTTAACCCATACCTTGGCCTGGTAGCGACTCGCCCTGTTCTTCTCAGTGGCTTCTACGGTTAAACGGTACATTATACCTTGTACTACTTGTGTCTGTGCTTCCACAACCCTCGAATACATGAGCTTCTCACTACCCCTCTGAAAAAAAAAACAAACGTGTGTGTGTATATGTGTGTGTCATACATATATGAAAACCATATACTTGGTGTATATGTAAGGAAAAATCGGAACGCAGCAAACCCACCAAGAAAGAACAAAAAACCCACATTTATATATGAAATTATATACTTACCAGGCTCCTGTTGTGTTCCTGCACCGCGAATTTGGCCAATTTGACAACATTGGGATCGGACGGATCGGCGCTGCTCCATCCGCCAACGAGCGTCGAGGATCTACGCTTACCGTATTCAATTCTCCGATCGAAATGAGCATTAGCACATGAGATTAGCATAAACACGAACATAATCTGCCATAATCTCGCACCCATTTCTTCTCGCTCCCTGAAGATGAATTATCTATTTGCCCTGATTTATAGGATGTGGTTTAAATCCGACGGCTACAATTGTCCCAAGATGGACATGTAGGCTTCTACAATATCCTTGCCGTTAGTTAAATCAAGAGAGGAGAAACTGCCACGTGGCCTTCCACGCCACGTAATGTGATCTCTGTTTATTTTTCTCTTTAGGGTTTTTTATGGGCGGCTTCTTCCCGATCGGCTGCTGAGCACTGCGGCATGTATGTGTATAAGTGTGCGTGTATGTGTGTATACCTACATCGGTTTTTGTATGTAGATTCATAGCAATGGCAGAGAAATTGCAACCTGTGAAGGTTTTGTATTGCGGAGGTATGTATTTGTAGCTTGTTAGATCGTAGAATTGTAATATAAGGTGAACATTTCCCTTATACATGTTAAAAGAATTGATTTTGCTTTGTTCAGTTTGTAGTTTACCCCCGGAGTATTGCGAATTTAACCCTGATTTCGAGAAGTGTAAACCATGGCTTCTGGAGAACGTTCCTGACTTGTATCCTGAGCTAGCAAAAGGTATCTATTAAGTTTATCAACACTAGATATATCATGGTGGTTGATGTGTGTGTGTATAAAAAATTAAATGAGCTATGTGGCTCATTGGTATATATTGACACAGAGAAGGCTGCACAACAACTAGAGGGACTGACGGTATCGGACAGTAAAGGGGATACTTTCTAAAGCACAAGGTGAATATGCAAATGAATTGTTATGGTTTTCACGTTTTAAACTCCTCTTGTTTTATGTGCAGAAGAAGAGATTAAGAGATTACCTGGGGTAAAGTCAAGAAGAAGGTTAACTTTGTTGTAATTTCTGCAGAGCCGAGCAAGTTAGATTGTTGGTGCTAATACGTTTATTTTACAGGAGAAGCCTGAAGTCGTTATTGAGAGAGTCACAAGGAACAGGAAGAAATGTGTTACATCTATCAAAGGCCTCGACATGTTCGGTGTGTGGTGTGTGTGTGAGAGAGAGAGAGAGAGAGAGGGAGATTAGATGAGGTATATCGATTTGCAAAACAGGTGTCAAGCTAGGAGATGCGGCTAAGAAGCTTGGAAGAAATTTGCATGCGGTTCATCTGTGGTCAAGGTAATAATATTGTTGTAAGTTGTTTCATTTGAATTTGGTACTATTACATTGTCATGTGTATATATATAATTGTTTGCTAATTTATGTAGGGTCCGACGGAGAAGGAGCAAATCGATGTGCAAGGAGATTATCTCTTAGACATTGTAGAATACATCACGGATACATGGCCTAATGTGAGTCCACACACACACACACACGCATGCATGCATGCATATAAATATCCTCTCTCCCACACACACGCACAGGGCTAAATACTTTTACTTCTGTAAGATATCACTTCGTTTTAATGCACACACACAGACATACACATGCATTTATTGAATTATGCTGTCTTACAGGTTCCTGGAACGGCTATATATTTCATGGAGGACGGGAAGAAGGTTCCTTCTTAGCTGAGAATATGTACATTTTCGCGACTATGTTATATTTGCAGCATTATCCCATATAAAGCCAGTTTTTTTTTTTAAAAAAAATAGTTTTATTAGATATTATGTTAATTTGTTACTCTTAATTAATATGATTAAGGTATCAATACCATCCTTTGTTGAGTTATAAATCCTTAAAGATTCAAAATAATAATTAATGATTTTAAACAGATATTTAAAAATTAAAAATTTTAATAATTTTTTATTTCAATTACACAATAATTTTATAATTTTATAAGTTTCTATCATCTTAAGAGTTAAATAACTATATTTAATTCCATATTATTTAGCGTTTATTTATAGCTTATATGTAACCTTCCATAGTTTCATATTTATTAATAATAATACAATAATATTTTAAATAAATATTGAGCATATTTCAATAGTTCACATTAATTATATTTATTTCATATATGAAAAGAACAAATTAAAATACATATTTTTAATTTAAATAATACTAAATAAATAGTTAATAAGATGTCAAAATTCATATAAAGTTTCAAATAAATAAATATGTAATTATAACATTTACTTTTGAATCTTCATAATATATTTTATTTTGTTTTTAAAAAAATATTAAACGGATAGAATTTTTATAGATACTTATTAATGATTCTTATTTTGATTAGTTTTTAAAGTTTGATTTATCTAAAACAAATAATATATATAACATTCCAATTGATACATCGAAATTATATTTATTATATATATATATTTCTATAAGAACCATCACTATATACCATAAAATATATATTATGTATAAACACACGCACGCACACATATAATAACATTGTATATATAAAGTTCATGAATTTTCATGAATATACTTAAAACATATAATAAATAAGATTATTAAAATTAAATTTTTATTTGAATAAAGTGAGGTAATGAGTTATGTTGTAATATACAAAAATCAAAATTTGTAAATAATTTTATATTTAATAGGACAATTACATATAGTAAATATGTATCTAACATAGACTTGTTATTTTAAATGATTAAAAATTGTGTATTTATTTGTATGGTTTTATAATGATTGTTAAGAATTTAAAAAATTAATTAATAAGAAATTAAATTAAAGCTTTAAGATATTATTTTATTAAAATAAATAAAATTAATAAATTTTTATTATTTATTAAATAAAAAAGAAAAATATAAAATCTTCAATAAAAAGGTACTCATATAGGAAATTTTAAACTTTTATAAACATTTATATTTAATTTTTTTCTTAATGATTTTATTCAAAAACATTAAAAATAAATTTAAGAAATAATTTTGGTTATTCAAGAGAGAGAAAAAAAGATTTTTCATATTTTTGATATTTTTATTTTAAAATTAAAAAAATGTATTTTGAAGATTTATAAGTGTTTAAATATCGTGTTTGTATTTAAAATGTAATTTAAATTTATCTAAAGACAATGTGATTAAAGATTTCATTTAATTTATATTTAATGTCTTTTAATATAGTATCATTTATATATATTTATATGATTTTACATCATATTAAACATGAAAGATAGATTGTAAAAAAAATTATATTATGACGTATTAATCAAAATTTATATATTATCTTATATTTATATCATTATTTTGGGAAAATCTTTGACACTAATGAATCAAAATAATTAATATAAAATTCACCATCAATACTGATAAATCGTATTTTATGAAAATAATTAAAATAAATCATCAGTAAATGCATCTTTTTAATGTTTTATTCAAAACATTATAAAGATTTAGAAGTAAATATTATGTTAAACAAGTGCCATAAATATACTTTAAAGATTTAGAGGCCATGTAATTAAATATATATTAAAAATGTATTATAAATATACTCTAAAGCTTTAAATATATTTCAACCATGCAAACAAATTTTTTTATTTAACTACATTAATTAATAAAACATAGAAAGTAACATTTTATTTTAAAGCATTTTTTTAATAAATCTATAAAATATGGTTTTAGTACTATGTTATTACAGGTAAGCAATACGTAGGGTTCTCGAGTCGGTGACACGTAATCACTCTAGGTCAAATGTTCTGTAGTGAATGATCCGCCATAGGATGTGTGGAGGAAGGAGCTATGGCGTCGCTCAGGAGCTGCTTGTCTCTTCCTGTAATTGCTGTTCTTCTCGTAATTGCTTCGTATATTACACTGTAAGTTTCCTCGTATTAGATCCATGGCTCGATCTTAGAACAACTTCTGGGTTGATCAATTTCATATTCTTTACTGGTACGACGCTCATGGCGCTCTTCTCATACACGCTTGCAATTCTAAGAGATCCAGGGGAAATACCCTCTTCGTATTTGCCAGATATTGAAGAATCTAACGTGCAAGAGGTTAAAGCGGAAGGTAATATAATAACTGCAATGAATATATATACATATACATATACATATACATATATATAATATATATATATATATATATATATATATGTATATGCGTGTGTGTATGTATTGCATATATGTATGTATAGCATTTGTTGTGGATTGTTCATGTACAGGGTGGAGAACTCAGATATTGTCAGAAGTGTAGAGTGTACAAGCCTCCGAGAGCACACCATTGTCGTGTTTGCAAGAGATGTGTCCTCCGAATGGTAATGTACACATATAGCTGTGTGTATATAATATACAGACATGTATATGTAGTATATAATATAATCACTATGTATTTACTTTATATATGAGGAAGACAATTACATCTGCAAGTTCTTTGCTGCAATCGTGTGTGTGTGCGTGTGTGAAAACATCAAGTATCAGAAGCCCGTTAATGTGCTATACATATTTACAGCCTGTGTATATATATCTGTGTGTGTGTGTGTGTGTGTGTGTGTGTCTTCTGCTAATATGTTATGAGCATAAAGACCACAATAGATACCTATAAATTCACTCAGATCTTATACTTGGCGATGAGTTCTATAATTATTAACAAATAGTGATGTGCATAATGGAATTAGCTTTATTTGAATAAGTATGACAAATTTTATATAATAATTTCCTTTTTAAAGTATGAACCACACACACACGTATGCTTGTAATATGGTTAATATGGGGTAACTTTATTTGTTTTAAGTCTCATGTGTAGGATCATCATTGTTTGTGGATAAACAACTGCGTTGGTCACAACAATTACAAAACGTTTTTTCTCTTTGTACTGTACATCACGACGGCATGCATCTACTCAATGGTTCTCTACGATTTCAAGCTTTATTAATTGTGGTGTGTGTGTGTGTGTGTGTGTGTGTGTGTGTGTGTGTGTGTGTGTGTGTGTGTTGTGTATGTATCTATGTATGTAAACTTCCCTTTGAACATTTATTTCTAGACGGTACTTTGTTTTCATGCACTGAAGAGTTTGGTAAGGCATTAGAGGCTGCAAAAGAGACTACTAAGCTAGTTCAACCTGTCTCTGCTATATATTGCTGCGTCTACACTCATAAAGGTAAGCGTGAGTGTGAGTGTGAGTGTGTTTGTGTGTGTGTGGGTGAGAGAGGAGAGGAGAGAGAGAGAGAGAGACGTGTAGGTTAATATGTTTTCTTTACAGATAATTTGTGGCATAGTTGTGTCCCATTGTCAGCAGCGGCACTGGCAGGTCTTTTAATATGGCATATTTACCTCTCTTTGCATAATAAAACCACCATTGAGGTAACCCGGAAGATTAATTCATTAAGACTAATCTTAATTAAGTCTAATGTTCAGTTTATTTTTTTATGCTTCAGCATTATGAAGGTGTTCGAGCAAAATGGATAGCAGAAAACGCTGGTCAGGTTTTACTCATCCTTACGATCTTGGTGCTCTTTCAAACATCTTCTTAGTAAGTAAAACTATGTATAACCACACACACAGACTCGCACACGCACTCAACACACAAATATATAGATACATGCTTCTTATAACAAGCTTTTGCAGGTTTTCGGGCCACAAGCAACATGTTGGCTTTGTCCAATGGCGGTAGGACACATAGGATCCGGTCTTCATTTCAAAACATTACATGAATCTGGAACTATAGTAGGTAAACTATAGAGACGTGAAAATAGGGATTTTACTACACACTTCCTTTTGGAATTTTGAGGCAATTAGCTACCTTAGTTATATTAAAAGATGACTTAGCCATCTCTCTCTCTCTCTCTCTCTCTCTCTCTCTCTCACACACACACACACACACACAGGATTTCTCTTTAAAATGACACAGTCGCGTCGCCTCATTATTTATTTAATATTAATTTAATCCATAAATTATACTTTAAATTCCAAACACTTCTAGCTCAATGGAAATTTTCTAACACGTCAGTTTATGCAAGTTGGGATGTGTGGACGTATTGATACATATATCTTTTGTAACATGTCTCTTTCTATATATAAACAAGTGTATGTGTGCGTATACACACACACACACAAAAGAACAAATACTTTATTTAATGTGTTTAGAAAAATTATTATTTTTTAATTAAGAATAAATGTGTGTGTTTGCATAGCTTATAAAACGTATGTAATAAAAAAAGGATACACAAGTATAATTTAAAAAGATTATTCACAAATTAAAAATTATAAAATAATAATAATTTATATATATATATAGTACAAATTAAAACGTATATAAATATATATTTTACTTGACCTTATCATTTAATAAGTTTAATAATCATTTTCTATTTTTATAATATAATTATTTTCTACTTTGTGAGATATGAAATCAATTTCTATACGCACAAATTAACTATATTTATAAATTTATTAACCTAAACGAATGTATCTTAATACAATATATACCGGAGCCCGGACTCTATCATGTCCTCTTAGTGTTGAAATACACGATAAATTAATGAACCAATTACTGGTTATAATAAACTATTAAAATTTTAAATTTATTAATATGAAAGTTTGACAAGTTCAAGAATAAGTTCAATAACACACACACACACAAGATGTATACATATGTATATAAATTATTTATTTAAAAAAGAGAATCGTTGTTAAATAATTATTAATAATTAAATAAGTTTCATGTTCTATATTGAAGCACCCACCCATTTTAAATGAAAGAAATAAGAATGTTACTTTACATATTTGTGTACGTGATCAGACGTTTAACATGGAGCGTTAATATCATACAACGATCATAATTATTAATATAATTACTTTAAAACATGGAACCATAGCACAAGCTTTGCATTGTCCTCGTGTTAATTATTTATAATTTTCCTTTAATCCCTTATATTGGAAACCCACTCACATACATGGTACATGTTCAACAAAACTACCATCTTAATACATTGTAATTGTTATTAAACCATGTAAAACATAAACAATACTTAATCATTATAACCCTCTCACCAAAACATGGCTTACTCTTTGTTCTTCACATTCTTCACTGCATCTGCCTTCGTTTTCGCTGCAGATCCAGATCCCATACAGGACTTCTGCATTGCAGATCTTGATTCTCCCTTACAGATCAACGGTGGCTATCAATGCAAGCCTTATGATAAGGTCACTGCAGAAGACTTCATCACTCAAAAGCTTCGTTACGCTAAACCAGCCACTAAACCAACACTGCAGTGTTTACTGAAGTTCTTATTGAGCACCTGCCTGCTCTCAATACAGCCGGTTTAGGGCTCATTAGAGGCGATCTCGGTCCCGGCGGTGTTAATGTTCCTCATATTCGTCCTCGCGCTTCGGAGTTGATCATTGTCCTTGAAGGTAAAGTGTTAAACTCCATTAAACTGCAGTAAACTTGTCAATACAGGTTGTGTGCGAATTGGCATGGTTGACACAAAGAACAAACTGTATGAGCAGACAATGGAGGAGGGGGATGTGATTGTTATACCGAGGGGTATAGTGCATTACCAGTTTAATAATGGGACGAATCCGGCGAGTTTTCTGGCCTTGTTTAACAGCCAGAACCCGGGTGTACAGGCCTTGACACATGCTGTGTTTGGTTCAGGTATTCCTCATGTTGTTCTTCATAAGGCTTTCCAGCTCGACTATGCGACTATTGCTCGACTTGAGAACACCTTCTCAGGCAGTGAGATTGTGTAATCTTAATCCATTTTAATGAGCTTAATTAGCAAAATCGCTTAAAAACTCATAGTACACCACGCACATGTACACATACACGCACACGCACGAGGCTATGAACTTTGCTATTGTAAGTTCAATATGGATTATTTTAAAGACTGTTCTGCATATCAACAACTGAGGTTCCTTTTAAATATTAAGCGTTAAAGGTATGAAGTTATATTGTTTTTTAATTTATAAATCAAATGTATTCTTATTAATATTCAGGAGTTTAGTATTACATATGAGATATTTTTTATTTGTTATTTTAATGAGTGTTTAAAATCATTGTGAAATAACATGCTTAAACCTAAGTAAATATTATAAAGATACCATATAGCTTCGAATTATGGTTAACCTTTGTATTTAACACATTTAACTTAATAATAATCTACGTAGTTTAAGAATTTTTATTACAGATAATTATTACCTAATATGAAGCCCTAATGATTCAATATCAACACCAAAACCCTAAAAACAGAGGCTTAGGGTTATGGCTATGGAGGAGGAGAGCTCAGGTGCGTGGCTGCAGAGGATGCTGATGCGTGTATGCTGTGAGGAAAATGCACAGGGTATCCAGCTCGATTCGGACACCGTTTCCAGCCTCGTCTCTTATTGCGAGCTTGCTGCGCCCGCTGATGCCGCCGAGTACCTCACGGTAAGACCCAATCTGTATAGATGATGTTGTGCATGTGGTATGTTAAAGATAGACATCTAGATGCATTTTCTTTGAGGAATGTGCAACTTTTCCATTTAGATGTATGTACAATATATGTAACATTGTATGTGTAATGTGTGTATGTGATGTGTCATACATAGTATATGAACACTTGGAATACTACCACAGTAAGACTTATCTATTCAATCCAGACAAGAAAGATGTGGCTGTCCCATATGTATGGATATATACATCTGGGTATGTATGTATATAGATGTATACAAATAGTAGAGAGACAGATGTATACACAATATTTATATAATGTACCTCTTATGCTCCAACACAGTTGCATTTGTGTACAAGAAATGTGTAAAACTCACATCTAGATATGCGTGTGTATCATATTATATATATCCGCATAAGACGTGTGTATGTATATTATAGATTGTACAATAAAATAGTAGCTGATTCTCAACTTACGGAACACACATAAGACGTGTGTATGTATTATAGCTTGTACATAAAATAGTAGCTGATTCTCAACTAAATAATTGTTACGGAACACACATAGAGAGAGAGGACGGGAACATTTTGGCTTTTTACAGAACATTGTTGGGTACGAATCATGCATGGAAATCGTGGAGGAATACCTGAAACGAAGGGCAACACCACCAGAAAGATCAAGACAGAGACTGGTGTTTCTCTTCAAGCTTATCAAAAGCCTCAGGTAGACAACACACGGTCTCTTGCTGGCAAGAACACATCTAAACCGCCAAAACAGAGAACTCCAGCAAGTGAACCCGCAAAGACATCAAGTTCCTCTTCAGCTGCTGCATCCTCCTCGACTAAGACACAAGGTACGAAGGCTGGACGAGGGAAGAGAAATGCGAAGCAGGTAAGTGTAGCTGAAGCAAGCAAGATGGTACTCTTCCCACAGGGGAAGGCATGTGATTGTCAAGCAACGAGACACGAGCTTATCAACAACTGTCTCTCCTGCGGGAAGATTGTGTGCCAACAGGAAGGAGAAGCCCGTGTAAACTTCTGTGGTGCACTTGTTCTTCGTGAAGGGAGTAGCTATGCAGGGCTCGACGGGAATGCAATGCCCACATCGGATGCTGAAGCTACTGCACAGGCTTTCAAGGATAGACTATGGAGTTTGATAGAAACTCTGCGTCCCGGACTACTGTTTTGATGATCAGAGTGATTTCTTCGATATCGAGGGTGATGCTTGGGCGTCTGAAGAGGTTAGTGATTAGAATGTGTGTGTGTGTACATACGAAGAGAGACGTACAAGTTTGTTAATGTATTTGAATCATGAGTATGTATATGTAAGTATGAACCTGACATACGCACAGAGAGATTAATACTAATTTCCGAGTTGACAGGAGAAGCAACTGTTGAGGAAGAAACAGGAAGCGTTTGAGAAAGCCGAGGAAGAACGTAAGAAGCGAGTCGTTGTTACAATCGACCTTCTAGGCCGCAAGGTACACGAGAGAGAGAGAGAGAGATCATAATACACACGCATATACACAGGTTGTCATGGCTGGTGGAGACGAGAAGAAACGGCTAATGGGAGCATACTTTTACCGGACAAAGAGAAGCCATTCCGTGTAAAGGCAAGTCCTGACGCTAGAGAGCTTCCTGTTTACGTGAACACAGTCGCTGGTAGAGAGAGAAGCAAGCCTTCCACCGCAAACATGGCAATCACAGGCAGAGTACAACACGAGGACAGTTTTAACGAGACTCTAATCAACCGTAAGATGGAGCTCCTGCAGATAGACGGTGCACAACACGAATGGCTTAAACCCAAGCTTATGCCAGGTTCGAGTGCATTTGAAGAAGCCTCTCAAAACTTTGAGTGTGCATAGCTCAGTTGTTTATCTACTCATACCTATTAAGAAATAATTAAAATATTAAAGAGTTTAAAACAAAGACGATAAAATATAATGAAGAAATTTTCTCTATTCTTGTTTTTAAATTTAATAATTTATAGAACGATCAAAACCCTAAAAATTTCAAATCAAGAACCCTAGTTAGGGTTTTTCAATGGCGCTAACAGAGGTGCGTTTTGAGGAGCTCAATCCAGAGCTGTCGGGAGACGCTCCTTGTTCTTGGGCAGCAGGGGTTCCTGTACGCCACCCCAGTACAGGCGCAAGCAATTCCACGTCTCTGCCTCGCCAAGGATGCAGTCATCGGTGCTGCCACTGGTTCTGGTAAAACACTCGCATTCCTCGTCCCAATGATTGAAATCCTCAGGCCCCTCCCCCTCCGCTCTCACCAGGTATTGTCTAAAACCCGTATTAACATGTGATTGTATGCTCATCCACGAGAAGTTACTCATATTAGTAAGAATATTGTAGTATGTTGCTATTACTGATGGAAATAATGTTTGTATACTTAATCTATACAATTAACATTTGTACAAGATGTCACTTCTTGTTCTACTTATTAAGACCTCCGTCCTCTCTTATTATTCAATCCGTGTTTGTGTGTGTGTGTGTGTGAGAGAGAGAGAGAGAGAGAGAGAGTAGTATGTCCGATACATGTGATTTTGCTATCAGCATTATACAGGTTGGTGCTTTGATAGTTTCACCAACAAGAGAACTGGCATGGCAGACGTTTCGCGTAGGAGAGCCATTCTTTGAGAGCGTGAGTGGTCTGGGCTCAATGCTGCTAGTAGGTGGTGCAGATGTTTCTATTGATATTGAGAAGCTCCAATCCTCTGCAGCAAATGTTTTGATTGGCACTCCCGGTCGATTATATGATATTCTGCAGCACTGTAGCCTCGACTTCTCTCATTTCAAGGTGAGTATATGTATATGTTGTGTGTGTGTGTGTGTGTGAGTGAGAGAGAGAGAGAGAGAGAGAGAGAGGAGAGAGAGAGAGAGAGAGAAGAGAATGAAAGATTATTGTTGTTACAGATGTTGATCCTAGATGAGGCTGATCGGCTTTTGGAGATGGGCTTCCATCACCATGTGTCGGAAATCATCAAACGCCTACCCAAAGATCGGATTACAGGTATATAACATGTATACAGACCATATAGCTCAAGCAGGCTTTTAAGTTAAACATGTTATAGGACTGTTTTCTGCGACACAAACACATGCTGTCAGGGAATTGGCAAAAGCTGGTGTGCGAATGACACACTTATATATGAAGTTACAACTCAATGCTCGAAAACCCCTGCGACTTTGAATGCTGAGGTAAGTCTATTGTGTGTGCGTTTGTGTGCGCGCGTGTACATAAACTTACAAAACGTTTTGTTCTAATCTTAATGTCTTGCAGTATGTGATTGTCGAGGCAGATGAAAAGTCATCCCAGCTTGCACATTTTCTTCTTGAAAATGTGTCTAAAAAAGTCATAGTGTAAGTATTCCTTTTGTAACACACATGAATCTTGTTGATACACACAAGCACATGCCCGCACGCACGCACGCACACACATCAATGGTTGTCAATGGCAGATATTTTATCACGTGTGCTTCTGTGGATTACTGGGGGACGGTGCTTCCACGAACTCCATTGCTTAAAGACGTTCAAATTATTTCACTCCATGGGAAACTCAAGCAGGTACACACACACACACACGACAATGTATAATTAGGTTTTAAAAGTCTTAACTGTTCAATTTTCTACATGTAGAGAGCGCGTGTAAAAGCTCTGGAGAGGTTCACAAGCATGCCCAATGGCGTACTTTTCTGTACGGACGTTGCTGCTCGTGGCCTTGACATACCTGGAGTTGACTGGGTTGTGCAGGTAAGCACTTTTGTACACCATCTGTGCCCGTTTCTGTTGCTACACTATTTTGATGAACTTGTGCAGTATGATGCTCCTCAAGATCCAAACATGTTTGTTCATAGAGTTGGACGCACAGCAAGGCTGGGGCGCTCTGGAGATTCTCTCCTCTTTCTTCTTCCAAAGGTTTATTAGTCGTTTATTATAATTATGTGATGATATGCAGTTAATGTCGAGAGCTCTTATATACTTCAGTTAAGTATGTGAAGTATATAATATTCGAGTTACTGTGAACGCAGGAGGATGCATATGTGGAGTTTCTTCGCATAAGAAGTATTCCCACCAACGAAAGACAGAAGCTTGATATTAAGATGGATATCATTCCCATGGTGTGTGTGTGTGTGTGCGTGCGTGCGTGCTTTTGCGCGCCTCTATTACAATCTCCAAATCAGTTGCGTGCAGTTTCCACAAGAGACCGGGATGTGATGCAGAAAGGAATCGGCCTTTGTATCATGCTTTCGTGCATACAAGGAACACCATTGCAACTACATTTTCCAGTGAGTACACTACACACATGCATTTATACGTGTTTGTGTATAACCAATGCTACGTAGGTGGAAGCAGTTAGAGCTTGGAAAGATGGCCATGGGATTTGGCTTATTGCAGTTGCCCTCAATGCCTGAGTTGAAGAAAGGAGTTCTTAAATCGGAGCATTTTATACCTGTACAAGGAGTCGACGTAACTGCTATCAAGTACAGGTACATACCCCCCCCCCCCCCCCACACCACACACACACACAAGTATCGATATGTATATCTATATTTAGTTTTTATAATTATTGTTAACTGATTTACAGAGATAAGAGGCGTGAGAAGCAAAGAAATGAGAAGTTAGTTACCGCTAAACTAGATAAGTGTTTAGTTAGCGCAAAGCAAACCAAGTGCATAACTAAGACAGCTGGAGGAGAAAGAGAAGTAAGGGAGATTGTGAAGAAATAAACGAGGATTACAGGCTGCTTAAGCGGGAGAAAAAGGCTAGAAGAATGGGTAAACTGTAATATTATCTCTACGTTTCTTCATATCTTCCTCCTCTCTCCCTCTCCTCCCTCTCTCTACAGTGTGTGTGTGTGTGTGTGTGTGTGTTGGGAACGCACCTAGCATAGAAGGAAATTTGTTTCGGTAGGGCACAGTGCCCGTCATTCACATGTTAACAGATGGAGCTTTGAAACCAAAGCCTCCACTGTAGGCAAACAGACCGGCTTGCTGAGCTTCACACGGTGCTCTGTATTCTCTGCAAACTCAAGTGCAAGTACTTTGTCACCAGAGAAGCCGTAGAGAACCCCCTCGCAGAACATGACCATTTTCAGAACGCCGTTCATCACGCTCTTCAGAAACGCGGAGTCCACTGGCCAAACGAACCGGTTCAATGGCACATAAACTCCATCCAGCTTGAACATTGTCATCTCATGTGGGGACGAGAAATCGCAGAATATGACTCCGTTCGAATGCTCCTCCCTGCACACACATGATTGTTGTGTGTGTGTGTGTGTACCTTCCTAGACGTGGTGCAAACGTCTCCACTATGGACATTGAACACGTGAACGTGAGGATCTGACGGAAAGCTTGGAGAGTTTCATTGCAGACGAGGAAGAACTCATTCCCAAAGGCATGTGCCTGGTGATCATAGAAATAAAGACAGTCTCTGGGCAAGCCGGTGCACGCGAGCTTCTGCCACTGCAGACTCCTATTTCCCAGCGGTGCTTCAGCAGAAATCGTGTAGATAAACTTACTCCTGGGTGAGACATGTATCACCTGGTCCATGTTGTCGATCGCCACATAGCCAGCTTCGATTGCTTCGGGGAATGTCGGATATGGGAGATAGTCTCCTTGGTGCAACCGATACAAAGCGAGAGAGCCACTTACGTTTATGAGCAGGAATCCGGCCTTGGTGACCAACCGATGAACTTGCGGGACAGTGCTCTGCATGGGCTTCTCCGTTGATATGTTGACAGATTTGTAGCTTGAATAACCGTGGAGGAAGCTAGCTTGTGTGGTGCTTGTAGTCTTTGTGGAGAGCGTGAGCAGTATGCGTTTGTCATCTGGAATGTGTCTCTGCTGGGTGAACGTGTTCCTTGAGACAAGAGAGAACTTCCAAGCATAGAAAATGGGAAGACGACTAATGATCATCTGGAGGCTATCTGTGGGAAGGGAGACCATGACGGAAGAAACAAAAAGACAGAAAACACACACACGAATGAACTTATATACACCTCATGTTTGAAAAACGTACATAAATATTTCGAATATCTCGTATAGTTATAACAGCTTTAGACTCGTCAACAATATTGTTTTGAATATCTGGAATCAGATCTTTCGAACTATCGACCATGGTCAACTTGACCATAACTCACGACCGTGTGTATGAACGAAGATATAATTTGAAGGCTAGACATAATGGCCTTCTTCTTGCTTAAGCAGCCTACAATCCTTGTTTAATCTCCCTTCTCCAACGTAAACTAGAAACACTTCAAACATATATTTCAGCAAGGAGAATCATCCTAACTGACCGATCCAATGTATCCTGTGAATCATTTCAGGATTCCAACTCTCCCCTTCAAGCTTGTTTAGAATCTACCCTATCTTTGGAACTTGCCACACGCGTAGCAAATGTCGCCATCAAACCAAAACCTTGTCACTGTTACAATGGAGCATCAGTTTATGTCTTAACACTCTCTTGTAAACTGGTGCTCAAAAGACTCCGAGGCCCCCCGGAACAAAGCGAACTTGGTCGGGCCTAGCGGTTTGGTGAGCACGTCCTATGAGTTTGCGGTAAGAATCTCAAATCACATATCTCTCCTCCCGTCTGAGGCGAGTTCGGCATTGACAGCACCGACGAGCATGGGAGTTTCAACTGGACGGCAGTTCTGCATGCCAAACCGAGAGAGAAGAATTGCCATAGTGCACTGATGAACTTCAAAGTCCCAGCCTGCATATCCCACTCAATTTGTAGGCCAAGAACGTCTTCACCTCTCCATGTCCTTCATCTGAAACCGTTTGCCAAGCTTGCTTTCAACCTGCCAATCCCGTCTTCATCACCTCCAGTGATGAGGAGATCATCCACATATAGGGCAACAATGATCGTCCACGACCAACTCCCCACATAGACATTGGAATCACTATGTGTTCTCTTGTCGACACAAAGCTTCATCAAACTTTTGGTACCACACCAGAAGAAGCTTGCTTGAGACCATACAAGGCCTTGTTAAGGCGCCAAGCTCGAGTTGTCCCCATGCCCAGGAAAGCCTAGGGGAATGCGCATGAAGATCTCCTCATGCAAATCCCCATGCAAGAACGGGTCTTCACATCCATCTGGTGCACTTGCCACCTCCTGGCGTTAGCAAGTGCCAAGAGTGCGCGGACACTAGGCAACTTCACCACAGGCGAAAATGTCTCCTCATAGTCAACTCCTCGCACCTGGGTGAAGCCTTTTGCCACGAGTCTGGCTTTGTGTCTGACATCCCAGTCAGGGATCCACTGTCCGCTTGAAGACCCACTTGTAGTCAACAAGTCGACGTTGGTGTGGGGCAGCACACTCCTCGAATGTGCAATTCTGCACTTGTGCATCCACTTCGTCCTGAATGGCCCGCTTCCACTCAAGAGACTCCGCTCGGTCACCGCATCTTCAAAGGTGGAGGGAACCTTCTCATCCACAAACATGCACATCTCGGCTTCCTCATCAAGTAGAGAAGTGGCATCTTCCAACACCTTGCGAGAAGGCACTCTCGTGCGTGGTCTGTTTGGAGCTACCACAGGATCCGGCATGCCCCCGGCGAGGGACATGAGGAGGCCGATCAACCTGCTGCTCTGGCTGCTCAGGTGCCAACTGCTCATGGACATCAACTGGTTGCTCTGGCTGTGCCTGCCGCTCAGGCTGTTCAGGTGCCATGCTCATGGACATCAGCATCACCTTGATCACCTCGAGCATCACCTGGCAGCTGCTCCCCTAGGGCATCAAGGCCATGGTCTTCCCCTACGTCCACAAAACCAACTGGGATTAGGGGAGCCAACAAGTCATCGTCAATGAAGGAGTCCACAAGTTGTTCCGTGGAACGACACCATGTGAGGTCATCCTCAACAAACACCACATCGTGCTGATGATGGTGCATTTGTCCACCGGGTTCCACAGCCTGTATGCTTTCGACGCCGTTCATCATCTTGTGCCAACAAAAGATCAACTTCTGGCTCTTGGGGTCCAGCTTCTTCGCAGCTGGTCAGGAATATGGGCATACGCTGTGCAACCAAACACCCTGAGGTGGGATACATCAGGCTTCAGACCCGTCCATGCTTCCTCAGGCGTCTTGCCTTTCAATGCCACAGTTGGCAACCGGTTCTGAACATGCATGGCTACCGCAATAGCCTCCTGCCAAAACTCCTTGCCCAAATGTGCATGAGCAAGAAGGCTGCGCTGCATTCACCAGCGTCCGGTTCTTCCTCTCAGCCACGCCATTCTGTTGGGAGGTGTACCGGGTGGTGACGTGGTGTTGAATACCGGCATTCCGACACAACTCTTGCATGGTGGAGTTAAGGTATTCCTTGCCACCGTCCGTGCGCAAGGCCTTAAGCTTCTTGCCAACTTGAGTTTCCACCGCTCTGTACACGCGGAAGGCCTCCACCATCTCATTTTACGATGTAGGAAGAAAAGTTTGGTGAGGCGACTGAAGTCATCAATGAACGTAAGAACGTAACGTGCGCCAAAATGACTCGGGATGTCCATGGGCCCACAGGTCGGAGTGCACCAGCTCCAAGAGCTCTGAAGAGCGGTGCTTTGAAGATCCAAAACTTCGGCGATGATGTTTGCCCAACACACATGACTCACAAAATGCATGTGAAAAACCAGGCCTCAGATCCAGCCCTTCCACCATGCAGTTGGACACAAGCTCGTGCAGTGCCTTGTGATTTGCATGACCCAACCGGCAATGCCACAAATAGGCATCTGCACCAACGACGTTCTCAGCGGCTGCAGCAAGATGAGGGTGTGAGAGAATCTCATACAAGTTTCCACGTCGCCTGGCATGGAGAACTTTCCTCCCAGTCACACGGAAATCCAACTTGTCATATAAATCTGCACCATGACTAGTAAACACGATCGACTTCCCGTCGTCACACAACCTTGCCACCGACATAAGGTTTTTCTGCATGCCTGGGACGTGCAAGGCGTCTTTGAACATCATCTCCCCACCGTCCTGAAGTGGGAGTGTCAAAGTGCCTCGACCAGCAATGTCCAATCGGGCATTGTTCCCCAACACCACACTACTTCTTTGAACTGGGATATACTGTTCAAACATCAACTTGTTATTAGTCATGAGGCTAGTACAACCTGAATCAAGCACCCAGGAGTGCATCTTCCCTGCTCTCAGCATTGAGGGACTCCTCCTACGAAGGACTCTTCTTCCCATTCACCTTCTTCACTTTCAACACCGACATTAGCCTTCCCATTGCATGGGGGCAGTCCCTACCCCAGTGTCCAAACCCTCGGCATATCTTGCATTGGTCATGGCCAAGCCGACCTCCTCGTCCTCGACCTTGCATCCTCGTGCCCCTTCTCCATTCCCCTAAAAGCTGCTCGTCCACGTCCACCTCGGCCAGCCCAAGCATTGCCCAGGGCTAGAGGCGACAAGGGTGCAACAGCATCACGCCCGCCAGCTCATGCTCGGGAACCCGTCGTTTGGCATACATGACTTCATGCAAAGCATTGGTTTTGGCCTTCTCCTTGCGGAGCAAGGCTGTGGCCGCTTGCCATTGCCGTTTCAAATGTGAGATTGTCCTCACGATTGAGAGCCTCGACATCCCTGTCCCATGAGCAGGAGGGACGGTAGAGCTTCACCTTTTGCATGGAATCGGATGATATGCTCGTCCCCTTGGCAGCAAGTTCAGCAAAGAGCCGACTCAGCTTGTCCGCATGCTCCTGCATGTCTCCATCTTCGTAGACACAAGCCTCAAGCTCCGAGTGGATCCGCATGACTTCCATGTCGGTCTTTTTCCCGTAGGTGTCCACAGCCACTTCCAAACTTCAGCAGGGGACTTGTCAGTATCCACCTTGAGCATAATCCCCGGGCTGAGGTAAGTGCAGATGCAGCCCACGGCGTGCTCAGCCTGCACTTTCCACTCCTGGTGGATTCTAAGGGTCTCATTGGAGTTGCCCTCGGCGGCTCCGGGTCAGTCCCACGGACGAGCCCAAAAACTCCTTTGATACACAGCTGAGTCTCCATCAATTTCTTCCATAGCAGAAAGTTCTGCCCCTTGAACACAAAGGGCTTGCTCCCACATGAGCTTCCAGAGGAATCCTCACCAGATTCGGCCATGGCCTCCCACTAAGCTACATTACACATTGCTCCCCACCAAATCAGAAGCGACTCTGATACCATGTTCAGAATCTACCCTATCTCTGGAACTTACTGCACGCGTAGCATTGGAGAGCAAGAAATGTCGCCATCGAACCCTAAAACCCTGTCACTATTACAATGGAGCATCAATTTATGTCTCAACAAAGCTGAGACTCTGAATGTTACAAAATAACTGCTTACTTAAAGCCTTTATTAACTACCTCTAACTTGGAACATACTTAACGACTATTTTACCACCGGCTACTTTTATCCAATGTTGGGTGGTGATGTCCCTGGTGCGAAAATGTAAGATTGGGTTCTCAGAAATTGCAATGGCACTCTATTGCTCAAGTTCTATTAGCATTTTTTATTGCGGTGACTATGCCTCAATACTTGAAAGAGCGATTGTGGCATGTTTCTTACTAAGCCAAGAGACAAAGAGTTGCATTGAGTATATAGCAGAGTCTGACACATGAGGTTGATTGACGAGTATCAATATCCCTTGCCCAACCAGTATTGAAATAAGCTTGGAGTACCATCTTTGGACCAGTGTGCCCTTAAATTAAGTAGCAAAGGATTCATTTTCTTACTTGCTAGTGAGAAACAAATGGAACAACGTTGTACATGCTAAAAACTTGAACAACAAAAGAAAATATATGGTCTCTTTGTGTTGGCAAGGTACAATACTTGGTAGGATTTGGGATAAGAGCTCCTTTGAGTGTTGCTTGCTTAAAGTTGGTGTCGGGATTGCATTGCAATTTAGCATGTTGAACTATGCCAAAGTTGTTTCATTGTACTAGTGTTGGGAGATTTCAACGGTGTCTTTCTGAAACTCTCGAGAAATTTCACCAAGGTCCATCATCTTCTGCAGCTTTGCTTGACCCAATCTAGTAGTTGCATGTTGTTTCTACAATAAAAAACAATCATCAACATTTACTACAATTACGATGAAAGTGTTAACTTTTTAAAAACCAACTCTAATGAAAAGCGAAATACATTTGTACCATTGCTTGACAATCTACTATCTCATTTATGGCTTCATATTTCAATTGAAAACATATAGGCTGTTTGAAATAAATGTCTCTTCTAGTGGTGTGTTCAGAAATGTAGTTTTATTTCACATTTGTGTGGTGCATGTGAAGTCCAAATTGAGCAATGAATGTGACCAAGGCTCGAATATTGGTGGACTTCACAATTAGAGAAAAAAGGTTTTTCTAAGAGCTGACACTTGAAATTTATGAGAAGCCTTGTGTTAAGTATCTAGCTGATAGTGTTATATGTATTCAAAATTTCCTTGAACACCCACCTTCCTCCCACAACGTCTTGCCCATGAACATGCCTGATGAGGGTGTACGGGAGATTGTCAACGTGTGAGCAAATGTGTTCTTTCATGACCTTTCTTTGCAATTTGTCTTGAGGTGATAAGACTACTTCATATGTTTGAGGAATGTTGCTCCAAAACATTGCTTGTTGTGGATGTTGAAAGAGGATGAACTCATTGATTGAGTTTACCAAATGCACAACCGTGACATGGACCAATTGTCTCCTCCTTGGCACTGTGGAAATCATTAATATCATAGTTTTTTATTATGACTCGACCCTTTACTTTGGAGGTTAATTGTTGTTACTTACTGTACTATGTTAACGAACCCTAGATGTAGTGAAAACAGCCCCGCTTAGTGCACTTAGGTATTTAAGGATAGTCCGGCTAGATATATTTAAATATCACAAGAAACTCTAAGCGAAGGTAGCACTTACCTTCTACCTCCAATTTTGATGTCCCAGTTAAGCTAATGGTTTAATATATATGAGTTCGGCGTGTTTAGTAAAGTTAGGAACACCCCTAGGGTTGATCTAACCCTAGGGTTGCCCTAACCCACGCCCTAAAAAACCCCCACCCCTTGGGTAGGGTTTTAGGATTAAAGTTAGGCTAAGTTAAACACTCTCTCATTAACTTAATAAGGGGCTAGCTAAATTCGTGCTAGCCCACTTACACACATAAGAAAAGAGGGGGGGGGCTCCATCACATAAATAAGGTAGAGTATGTAGAAGTGAGGGTTCCTGGGTTCATGACTGAGTTTGTTACTCTTCTCCCGGTGCAAGCTCTAGCTTGTGTCGTCAAGGCACAACCCTCTGTTGTGCCGCCCTCACTTCCTACGTCCCACCTTCGGGGTAGCTTACCCTTAACATTGGCGAATCCATGTTTGGGAGGTCTTGTCGGAATGCACGTTCCAAGAGGCAGAGGTTGAGGCTTGTCTCCAGCCTCCTCCTCCATGTCAAGCTAGGTTTAACACTCACGACCAAGCAAGGCACATCTGTATTCTTGTCCAACTGTGGATGTGGGATCTTATTTGACAGGTTCATGTTACCTAGTTCCTGAGGGTTTACTGAGGGGTTCTAGAGTTAGCATTTAAGAGCCACGTTTGTGGCACTTTGTGCAACTCTCGAATCTAAGGGCTATAACATGATAACCCACATCATGGAAGGCAGTGTCACATGGAGATGTAACACTGGGCTAGACGTCACACGATACAACGCATGAGGCATGCCCTTTAGGGTTGTGTCATGGCTTGTCGCCAAGGGGTTGGATACTCTAGCAAATAAACATGCTTGTGCTCGCACTAAGGTGCTAAGCCTTAGGCATTTGCTCAAGGGAGGTTAGGTCTCGTAATTGGGTGTGCTTTGGCACACATGGCTAGGGGGTGTTCTCCTTAGGATTTAAGGGTTGAACAACCTAAGCTCATTAGCAAAAGCCTTATCATGAAACACTCGCAAGGTCTTGTACTTAGGGTTATCCAAACCTAGCCTTAGGGAGTTTGCTTAGTAGAACACTCGTGTCCGCTTACGGCACATACTCGTGTCCTTACTAAGTACTAGCCCTAGGTCTAGGGTATGACTTGGCCACCCGAACCCTTAGGGGTTAATCGTGGTTTAGGGTACCCCTTATCGCCCTAAAAGGGTCCCAAATGAGGGTGATTCCTCAAGGGGTAAGTGACGATGCCTTAGCTCTGTCACGGGGGTATGTGAGAGACACATCTCCTTTGTGGCGTTAGGGCATGAGCCTGTCTAGGTCTACTGGGACAGGATCTTAAAGTTTACTCGGGTTATCCTATAGGGTTCAGAAGATGGTCATTTTAGGGGACTTAGGGTAGGACTCTTAAGTCTTTTGCCTAATTGGGCCTCTGAGTCAAACTCTTAGGGTTATCTTGAAAGACTTAGTGTTGCTCACACATGGTGATGACGCTGAATGTCCACTTGGCAGCCACGTGTTGCCACGTGTTGGTCCTTTGGGTTAAAACTTTGATAATTAACAAGCTCTATATGATGCAAAGATTACAAAGCAGGCCATGTTCAAATGCCCAAGCTACTTGTGCCATGTTTGGGTGTCTAATATAAAGTAAGGATTTGGTTTCTTTAGAGAACTTGTACAGGTTGTTAACTTAAAGAATAACAAGTTGAAGCATGTTTCTAAGAAATAATTTACATTTATTAAAATTGAAACTCATATCAAGACCTTGATATGTTAACTTTGCTACAAAATTAAATTTTTAAATAATTTTGTAATAAATTAAATTTCTTTCAAACTAAGTATTATGCCATCAATTATAGTTTTTTACTTGACGACTTTACTTTTTATTTTAAAAATTATTGTTATTACCTATTATATTTTGTGATGAGTGTCAGAGTTTTAACCCAAAGGGCCAACACGTGGCGACACGTGGCTGCCAGGTGGCCATTTGGCGTCATCACCCTATGTGAGCAACGCTAAGTCTCCCAAAACAACCCCAACGACCCTAGGGTTAGACTCTAATGCCCAAGTGGACAGGAGACTTAGGGTTTAGCCTAAGTCTCCTTAGAATGTCTGGCCCTAGAACCCTTGAGGGATAACCCTAGTTGACTTAGGGTTTAGCCTAAGTCTCCCTAGAGTGTCTACCCCCAAAACCCTTGAGGGATAACCCTAGTTGACTTAGGGTCTTGCCCTAGAAGGCCTAGACAGGCTCATGCCCTAACCCCATCAAGGAGACGTGTGTTCCACACATACCCCCATGACAAAGCTAAGGCATCGTCACTTACCCCTTGAGGAATCACCCTCATCCGGGAGTACAACCCCTTTAGGGCGACAAGAGGTATCCTGAACCACGACTAACCCCTAAGGGTTTGAGTGGCCAAGTTATACCCTAGACCTAGGGCTAGTACTTAGTGAGGACACGAGTGTGAGTCGTAGGCGGACACGAGTGTTCTATTAAGCAAACTCCCTAAGGCTAGGTTTAGGATAATCCTAAGCACATGACCTTGCGAGTGCCTCACGAAAGGGCTCCTGCTAACACGCTTAGGTTGTTCAACCCTTGAATTCCAAGGAGAACACTCCCCTAGCCAAGTGTGCTAACCTCCCTTGAGCAAATGCCCAAGGCTTAGTACCCTAGCGTGAGCACAAGCATGTCTATTTGTCAGAGTATCCAACCCTTGGCGACAAGCCCATGACATAACCCCAAAGGGCGTGCCTCAGGCGTTGTACCATGTGACGTTTAGCCCAGTGTCACATCTCCATGTGACACTGCCTTCCCGATGTGGGCTATCATGCCATAGCCCTTAGATTCAAGAGTTGCACCAAGTGCCACAAACGTGGCTCCTAAATGTCAACTCTAGAACCCTTTAGTGAACCCTTAAGAACTAGGCAACGTGAACTTGTTAAACAAGATCCCACGCCCACAGTTGGACAAGGACACGGATGTGCCTTGCTTGGCCATGTGTGCTACACCTAGTTTGACATGGAGGAGGAGGCTGGAGACAAGCCTCTACCTCTGCTTCTTGGAACGTGCATTCCCACAACCTCCCAGGCATGGATTCGCCAACGTTAAGGGTAGGCTACCCGAAGGTGGGACGTACCCCTGGCATCTGGAAGTTAGGGCGGCACAACAGAGGGTTGTGCCTTAACGACACAAGCTAGGAGCTTGCACCGGGAGAAGAGTAACGAGCTCAGTCATGAACCCAGGAACCCTCACTCCTATATACTACCTTATTTATGTGACAGAGGCCCCCCCCCCCTGTTTTCCTGTTTACATAAGTGGGCTAGCACTGAAATCTCATTCCCAGAGGGAACATACTTGGTGAGTTATCCATCGACCCTTAAACCCTAACCTGTCAAACCTAGGGGTATTTCTAGGCATATCCGACATGCCGAACTCACCAGAACTAGCCATTAACCCAACCGGGACACGGAAAACCAAGGTAAGAGTTTTCTAAATGGAAGTGCTAGCTTCACCCAGAGTTTCTTGCAAATACTTAATGACACCCAGCTGGACCATCACTAGATATCCAAGTGCACTAAGTGGGCCTGTTTCTTCTACACCTAGGGCTTATCAACATAGTACAGTAGGTAACAACAGTCAACATCCAAAGTAAAGGGTTGAGTCATAAGCCTAAATATCATTAAAAAAAAACCTTAATAAACTTACATTTTTAAGGGTGATTTTATCAATTATTACTAAACACCTCAAGAAATTCTAAATGAAAATGAAATTAATCATTTAAAACTCTTACTTCACTTCATTATTTTTAATTATAATAAGGTGTGTTGACTTAACGGTAAGGCTGCCTTAACCCCTTTATTAAATAAGGTAGTTTAAAGTAGGTGCAATGAGAGTGTTTGAGTATTCAAAAGACCCTTTTATTTTTATATTGGTGCAAACTCAAGCTTGTGTCATCAAAACATAACCCATAATGTATCATTCTAACTTCTAGTGCATAGAGGTATGTTACACCTGAAAGGTTGCTCAACCTTCATTATAATAAATTCACGTTTGAGAGGTCTTATTAAAATACACATTCAGATGAATTATCATTACCATGTTTCTAATGGTTTATGTTTTAGGATTGGCATATTTGAGATATGTTTATGACACCATGTAATTCCTTGACAAGTTTGGAAATGATACCATCACTATAGACTTAAAAGAGATTAAGTATAGACTCGTGATGTGAGAGGCACATGATAAACGAGCATAAAGATTCATGAAGTTACAACTTGCATATGGGGGTAAAAAGACTTTTGAAAATGATTGGAATTGAAGACTTAAACTCTAATAATTTTAATTCAGACAGTCAATATGTGGTGGTTAATATCTTACTTGAGCAATTCTAAGTATTAATATTACGAGATGAATTTGAAAGTATAATTCGTATACCCAAATAAATATAAGACTTAAAGTCTTATCATAAGTCATTTACAATGATTATTTTTTAAATTTTAAACCACAAAGATAACCCAAATAAACTTTAAGATTTTACTTTCTTAATTATGCTTATGTATTCACCTCACTAAGGAAATATATTTTTTTACATACCTTGTGATAGAGCCAAGACATCGTGATTTATCCCTGGAGGAATCAACCTCATTCAATATTACAACCCCTTTATCGAGGCATAATTATAGACCTTGAGATAGACCTCATGCTCCTGCTAAACTTTGTCTATGGTAAGGCTTGCAAAGTTTGGCGTGATCCCTAAGCTCCGGGTCAGCTAGTCCATCCAAATATGCGCATACTAGTGCATCAAATAAGGACCCGTACTAATAAATTTAGATTGTTTAACTCTTGAATATGTTAACATATCTTCGTGATGAACACTCTTAATCAAATGTGCTAATTAACATATTCAATTATAAAACCTAACCTCTCTTTATGCAATTGTAAGTATGCTTACTTATTAAGATATTCAATCAATTAGCATTAAACATGTGATATAACCCCAAATGTCGTGTTTAGGCAGTATACCGTATGTCATTTACTTTAGTGTTATATGTTTATGTTACATAGTTTTTTCTTAAAACATAGGCCTTATACACTTTATTTTGGCAGTCCCTTTTTAACATGCCCTTAGAGACCACAATTATAACAACTTATGGGGCTGCCTTGGCCACGTCCACATGTTGCCACAGCTGCTCCATTATGCTTGCCACCACTGAAGCATTGCCTCATCCACGATTTTGGCCTATGCCATGCTACTAACCTCCTACCTAATCTTGAGTTTTGTTGCTCTAGAATGGGAATTGAACGCAACAATGTCCCAAGTGTAGAGACTACAACGACAATTTTGGTGAAGGTTGAGACAATAGCAAAAAAAACACAATCTTGCGAGCGGTTGAAAAGCCGATTGAATATCCGCCCCAATGCTCTTGAGCTTTGCAAGAAGATCGTTGAAATTGTCGCCGACGTGAAACTTAGTTTTCTTCATTGCCGCTCACCTGTGAGGTGGTGAGCACACCAAGGTGGTTCAGGATATAGATCTAGAGATGTTGCACCCTCGTCATCCGCAAGTTTAGAAAGAACGATCGTCTGTGTCCGACCTTCTTTCTGCTGTTGGTCTCGATCCCGCACTTGTTGTGTTACTGCTCAGTTGAGCAGCTTCTTTATCAATTAGATCACCTGTTGCTGCAACCACTCTAGGTCTGACTCGATCCGCTGTGTGTAGCGAGTAGTCTCTTTCGATGGAAAGAAAGGTTTCTCTACTTACTAGGGTTCTCAAACTTGTGGGATAGAGTAGTGTACAATTCGTGCATCGTCCTCGGAAAACGGGGAAAGAAAAAGAAATGGTAACCATCCGGTACCATAAAGGCATAAACCAAACATACTCAGCAACAAATACGTCAGTTTATATACAGTGAGGATGCTTATGATTAAGCATAACTCTGTGTGCGTGTGTGTGTAGGTGAGAGAGAGATGATATGAAGAAACGTTGCTGAGAACGCATATGAAGGCTAAGGCATAATAGTAGGAGTTCTTAAATCAGAATAACTGAATATGCTTTACCCGTACACACATACACAAGTGTATGGATATGTATATTGGTCAGTTTTATAGATTATAAAAATCTATCATATTCATGCAGTGATTAAATCCGTAGTCAAAAAATGCTACAGAAATGTTTAATTACTAATCTAATTACTAATTTACTAATTACTAATTTAATTTAATTATTAATTTTTATTACGACATATATTACTGTATTCATGAATACGATAACTTAGAGGAACTACATACTTAGGGAGTTAGTTTTGCTTATTGCTTTTATAATAATATATTGAGGGATTAAACTTCAAGCCTGTAACAATATGTAATTTTCTTTAGTTATTGTCAAGGTTGTTATAAACTTGTTCCGTCCGACCACATACGCATAATACAAAGCGTGAGCATGAACGTACCCACTGTGCCCATGTCGGATCAAATTTGCTTCTATGCTCGTTGCGTTTCCAACACACCCACACAAAGTTCCTGGTGTGTGCGCGTGTGTGTGTGTGAGAGAGAGAGTAGATCCTCGTTGTCCTAGTCGATTAACGCTAACTAGTTTAGCGGTAGCTAACCTTTAAATTTTCTTTGCTTTTCACGCCTCTTATCTCTGTATAAAAATTAATATGCACAACTAGCATAAAAATAATGTCGCAGCACACGTACACACACGCACACACACGTGGCCCGAATGCATAACGAGGACAACACACATACGCACACGCACGCACGCATGTGCACTCATGGTCTTTCAAAATCATGATATTATAAGTTTACATCCTTTCCACAAGTTCAGTAAATATTTATATAGTTAAAAGATAAACTCACACATACACACGGATTATATATGTATATCCATGTGATATGTGTAACTTCTGGCACTGCCACTAAACTTCCTTTACAATGTGAAGAAAAATGTCTGCAAAACCCATTTACCTCGAGTTTAAACTTGTTAATATATATATATATATATATATTGTGTGTGTGTGTAGATAGAGTACTGTTTGTGTACAAGCATATTTGTACCGAAGTACAACTGTATCAACTGTTTCACAGAACATCGTTGGGTATGAGTTCTGTAGGAAATCACACCACTAAACAGCGATGTCTGAAGATGTTAGTGATGTGTGTGTGTGTGTGTGTGTGTGTGTGAGAGAGAGAGAGAGAGAGAGAGAGAACATGAGAAACATGCAGTGTATATTACGTCTGGTACACACATTTTTATTAATACACCTGAAAAAAAAAGCAATATGTTCGATTTTTACAGGTTGTCATGTCTGGTGGAGAAGCAGAAGAAAAAGGTAATGGAAGCATACTTTTGCCGGACACATCGGACAAACATAAGCCACTTAGAGAGCTTTCCGTTACGTCAACACAGGGCCTCAGGCAGAGTACCAGCACTTCCCTCCCTCCCTCTCTCTCTCCCTCTCTCTCTCTCTCTCTCTCTCTCTCTCTCTCTCACTTACCTACTTAAGACTTGGTTACCTGCTAAGCTATGGTTCAAAGTACAGGTGCTTGGTTGTTCATGCTTTTGCTGAACGAATAGCTGTTCACCACGTGAAGATAGATGGGTATGTCAGAGTTATTATGTTCCATTACACTTCAGTATGAATCCCAACAATATACTCTTGCAGAGTACTATAATATTAATCTCTTGTTAACAGATAAAATCTGCAGAACATCTGAAGACAAACATCTAAGTTGGATGGACACTTTGCAACAACTTCTCTATTGTTGTTGGTAAAGAGGACAGAATGTTCTTCAAGAGGGTATGCATTTTCTTCCAGATTAGTATCGAATTATGACAATGTGTGTGTTTTCACAGATGATTCTTACATGTCTATGTGTTCTACTTGCGTGCAACCGCATTGTATGGGCACAATTGTGTATACCCGAGGAGAAAGAGGCGCTCCTGAGTATCAAATCCCATATTACAGAGGACCCAACAATGTGTATGAGTTCCTGGAGGAAGAGCTCGTCGGATTGCTGCAAGTGGTCGAGGGTAACTTGCGATGCCCAGTCTGGGCATGTCACGGATTTGTATCTTAGAAACTGCTTCTTTAGAGGGAAACTGTCTGCATCCATTGGCAGGCTGAGCAAGCTCAGGTCGCTCAATGTCTACTTCAGTAAGTTGAATGGGAGCTTGCCTTCTGAGATTGGTGACCTCAAGGAGCTTGAGGTTTTGGAGCTCCAGATTAATCAGTTTAGCGGGCATTTGCCGGTTTCTATCGGTAATCTCTCCAAACTGAAAAGGTTGGACCTCTCTGATAACCAGTTCACAGGCAGTTTACCGGATACAATAGGTACGCTGTGTGTGTGTGTGTGTGTGTGCATTACATATATTTATGCTTGTTAATTATCTATCTCTACATTTTGATATAGATTGCATCTGTAGAAATGGAATCCATAGAAATGCATGTGTGTATGTATTAAGAACGTGTGTGTGCGTGTATGAATTAGAGAGTGAGTATTATATATGACTATATATTTGGCTATGTAACTATCTACTTTTAAGGTATGAGTATTATTTGTGCGTGTGTGTGTATGTATACATATGTATTAAGAACGCGTGTGAATTGGAGAGAGACAGACAAGTTCCAACGCATTTAACTACTATCTACTTTTATATATGAGTATTATATATTTATTAAACATTTAAGATTGCTTACATACAGTGGACACAGGTAAACTTACAAACTGTGTGTGTGTGTGTGTGTGTGTGTGTGTGTGAGAGAGAGAGAGAGAGAGAACGGATTTAACTTCTATCTACTTTTAGATATGAGTATTATATAAGTATTAAACATTTAAGATTGCTTACATAACATATAGGTAAACTTACAAACCTGGAGAGAGAGAGAGAGGAGAGAGAGAGAGAGCGCATTTCACTACTATTGAGTATTATATATGTATTAAACATTTAAGATTCTTACATATAGTGGTACACAGGTATACTCACAAACCTGGAGAGAGAGAGAGAGAACGGATTTAACTACTATCTACTTTTAGATATGAGTATTATATATGTATTAAACATTTAAGATTGCTTACATATAGTGGATACACAGGTAAACTTACAAACCTGGAGCAGCTTGCTATCTATGGAAATGCATTAGATGGTTTCCTTCCTGAGACACTGGGTGAGCTTCATATGCTGGAAACTTTTGAAGCCTATGCTAACCAGCTCAAGGGCAGCATTCCTACATCTATAGGAAACCTGGAGAGATTAAGAGTACTTAACCTGTACGGGAACCAGCTTAGTGGGATTATACCGGAGACTGTAGGTGGTTTAGCAAGCTTGGAGACGCTTGTTTTGCACACTAACAAGCTCAGGGGTGCCATCCCGGAGTCGCTCAAGAACTTAACCGAGCTTGAAACATTGTCACTGTTTAATAACAAGCTTAGGGACTCCATTCCGGATGTGTTTGATGCGTTTGACAGGCTTCAGTTCATCACGCTCTCAGACAACAGGTGTGTGTATGTGTGTGCGTGTGCGTGTGCGTGAACCGTGACCATACATGTTCAAACAGGTTTAAGGGGAGCATACCACCGTCTTTGGCAAAGCTTGACAATCTGTTATCCTTGGACATGTCAAGAAATGCATTCTCAGGGGAGATCCCAGAAGCTTTAGCAGGAAGTACAGGATTATCCAACATAGATTTTTCAGATAACCAGCTTGAGGGTCAAATTCCAATGAAGCTTATGGCCTTACCGGACTTGAGATACTTCAATGTGTCGAACAACAATCTCACTGGGAAGATACCACAAGTTGGTAAATTCTCGGCATCGGCTTTTATGGGAAATCCTGGGCTCTGTGACTCTCCTCTACTCCTTGTGCTTGAGTTACCACCATTTCTTCATTTTTAAACACTGGTTTAACTACTTACCAGGTATACAGTTTGTATGATCTCTCTCTCTCTCTCTCACACACACACACCATTTTCATTCCCGTACTTGCGCAACATCCTCTCTCTCTCTCACACACACACACGCTCGCACACGACTGGACCATTTTTACTTGCGTGACATCCATGTTTAAACTTAGCGTGAAATCGTCAAATTCTCTCTCTCTCTCTCTCTCTATCTCTCTTCTCGCACACACACACAACAACTGGACCATTTTCATTGCCATACTTGCATGACATCATCGTCCAGTTCTCTGTCTCTCTCTCACACACACACAACTGGACCATTTTCATTGCCATACTTGCATGACATCATCGTCCAGTTCTCTGTCTCTCTCTCTCACACACACAACTGGACCATTTTCATTGCCGTACTTGCGTGACATTCATGTTTAAACTAGCGTGAAATCGTGAAATTCTCTCTCTCTCTTCACACACGCATGCGCACAACTGGCCCATTTTCATTGTCGTACTTGCGTGACATCCATGTTTAAACTTAGCATGAAATAGTCAACTCTCTCTCTCTCTCTCTCTCCTCTCTCTCTCCTCTCTCTCTCTCTCTCTCTCTCTCTCTCTCTCTCTCTCTCACACACACACACACACACACACAACTGGATCATTTCATTGCCGTGACTTTTACACTTGCGTGACATCCATGTTTAAACTTAGCGTGAAATGCCAAATTTTATTCTTACACTTAATACTTAACGTGATTTCATTGCACAGCATCTCTTAACGTAACTGCATCGTACTCTCAAGAATCTTAATATCTCATGTTTCCCATATGAGCTGAAATTAAATATAAAATCTTATCCTCATAGAAAACATCTTAACTTTTAACTAGCCTCCCTTGTTCCCCACAACAGCAGTTGCCTTTTTCATCTCTCCGGATCCGAAGGTGCCGTCATTCCCCGGGACTCGGACCGGACGGAGGCACATGCCGGTCTCTTGAGTACATTCTTGCTTCGCACCTTGATATTAACATGATTATTATGAACCACCATAGCAATATCAATCTTCTATTCATTGTAATCTATACTACTCTGAACTATATACCCTAAACTGTGCAGATAGAACAACTCTCATAGTTGTTTTCTTGCACTTGAAACTATGTTCTTGTTCACTAGCTTAAACACCTCGAGTCAAATCTATAACCTTATGTGGATTAGTACATACTTACTGTTGCTAGAGCGCGATTTCAATGACTCGAGCATGAAGAATTCAAAACTAGACGATGAGAGCAACGTTTTTTTCATTGGTTCCTTCTAACGGCGAGACTGAAAAATAGGTACATGTGCATACGTGTATATTTGAGAGACCCTACCAGCATAGAAATTCTGTACCTTGATGTGCTCAACTAACAGTCTGTTGTCAACTAAGTCATGTTATTAATTGCAGGTTGATTGTTGCTACATTTCTAGACAGGTAGCATATATAGAGTTTGACACTCCAACTTGATACTTTCCACCCAAGTTATGCACTGTTTCCAATGAAATAAACAACAGTTTGTGTTGACTTAATGAAGAGGGATTTTATGTTTTTCAAAACATTAATATTGTCATTTAATTTACAAATCAAAACTGCAGTCGTTCTTGAACAATGAAAGGAGTGATTTGTATTCATTTCATTTCAAAAATCTATACACACATAACTAAGCTTATGATGCCTCTCAATTCCCGCCCGGATTGGGACCGGAAGGAGGAGGCCACCACATCTGCTGCTGCTGCTGCACTTGCTTATGTAGATTCATTAGAAATCTTCTTCCGGTATCGAGAATACCCGCTGCGACTTGCTGCAGTCTCGGCCTCCTAGTAACTCTTTCTTGCAGATCTCGACTGCAGTAAGAAGACAGAAAATGAGTAGAGAAGAAGAGAACAATGAGGAAGTAGGAGCTTGAAACCTTCATCTCTATGAGAAAAACCCTTAAGAAAATGCTCACAACATCTATTATAAATACACTGTTAGCTTTGACAACACGCTACTATATACCTCGAATTAAGGAAGCTTTATAAGACAAAAACAAACACACAGATAAGGCAGGCCTGTGTGTTACAGTAACACGTATTTGACTCAGCAGGGGTGTATATGTATCGCGGGCTGGAGTTGAACTTCCATATCTCGTGTGGTTTTTATTCCCGTCTTCATCCACCAATCTTTGGTAAATATTTCCACTATTCCCGGGGTGGAAAAATCCCGTTTTAGGGTCTACTATAAGGTGACGAAAACTCGATCGTGCCGGCATTTTCCCACGTAAATCCCGCTTCAAATCCACCTGGCTCTTTAAGAGGCTAGGCTTAAAGTCAATGGTGTTAATGACCTAATAGCAGGGTGACGAGTTGGTGTTCTCTGACTGGCAATGGGGAAAAGTCGTATAGTGTACGACTAAACGCGCTAGAAAGTCGTATAATGTGGGATTTAATGATTATAAATAGCCTTATATACTCGGATTCACACATAGTTTCAAGGTGCATGTAACATTGAGAGAGAAAGTATGAAGGTTACAATTATCTCAGTGGGTTTCTTTCTTATGTTATTCCTATCTCAGGCTGTATGTGAATGTAACAAGCAACCTGCAGTTATTGCGTATGTGTCTGATCAAATTACAAGTGTTATATCGACATTTGGAGTAGTTCAGGATGAGTTTTCTAAGCACAGGAAGATGTTGGTGTACCAAAAGCTTCCAAAGTACCAAAACACTGCACCAGCGGGTCCGAGCTCGACACATCATTAATAAGTTTATACATGGATCTAGTTAATACACACTATTGATCTAGTTAATATTTGCACACAATGTTTTGTATCTATTTTTTGTGTCTACAAGGCGTTTTTTTTTTAAGGAAACTGTAAGTGAATGAATATAATACGAAAAAGCTTTGTCTCTATGAGTTTATAAATGTTGCCGAAGACGTGAATCAAGTGTGTGTGTGTGTGTGTGTGTTGTGGTGTGTGTGAAACCAACTCAGTCTTATACCCAAGAAAACTCTCTTTCTTCCTGTGTGTATGTGTGCGTGCATGAAGCGTTCGTTCATGTGTGTGTGTGTGTCCATTCTGCACCTCAGAATTTATTAGGTTGTGCGTTGTAAGTTCTTAAACCATAAATGAGATACAATATAATATGGTTTTGTAATGTCAACATTTACCTATAAATAAATATATAAATTATGATAAATATGTGTATATTTATTTATTATGTATGCCTGGTTCTGGTCAATGATTTACTGTACACAAATGTCTGAATTGTCAACCTAAGTCTCGGCCAAACGATAGCGACCAGCACTAACTATTGGCTAGAAGAGTCAGATTTCAACCTTCGTTTGAGTTGCAGGAACGTACGTACGTTGTAAATTTTGACCACTGTTTAAATTTTGAATTGAATTCAAAATTCAAATTTTTATTTTGAATTGATTTGAATAGTGAATGTACGTACCCGCGTGTTCAGTCTTCTGGCTGATTTCCAAAAAGGTTGCTCTCTCTCTTACTCCACACGCAAAACATAGTCAACAACATAAACAGCGACGAAACTGCAGTCTAGCTATATATGATTTTAAGAGAGCCTGATCCACATAGCAGGCGCGATTTATTTGCACAGAAATCTATTCTTAAACAAATTCTTGAGCAATTAGTGCAATTTATAAAGGAATTTCTTCATACTGTCATCAATTAATGGCGCTGTGCGTAAGAATCTTTCTGGGTTGTCTATGTTTTCTCGCACTTTCATGGACTGTTACACAGTGCGAAGCACGCCCTGAGTTACTGATTTCTCAAACAACCGATTGTGCTCCGACCAAAGAAGCGTCGTTTCAAGCTGTTTACAACGAGAACAATGCCACTGTACAAACAAACGCACAACAGAGCGTGAACAATGTGTCGGATCATGCGGCGAATCACCGTATTTCCTTCAGATGCTTCCTAAAGGTACACCTACAGGCCCATCGGGTCCAAATCCGGGACATAACAGGTGAACGAATGGGATTTCCAAGTTTTGCTGCTTTTTTCCCTTTTTCACATTTATTTTTTGATTAAATGTAAATATATTTGGTTTTTTTGTTATATTATGTGATTTTGTGCGTTTACAATCTGGTCAGAAATTTTCTAGTGAAAAAGTTCGGACGGCTATGATTTAATATAGATATCACAACAACGCGCGCGCGTGTGTACATGTGCGTGGATCTAGGTGTGTGTCTGTCTGTCTCTCTAAATCTTGTTTGCGTGCGTGTGTGCGTGTGCGTGTGTGCTGTGAATTGTATTTAGAAAGAAAACTAAACTAACTAATGTTAAACACACACATACACAAGTTTAATAAATATCGTTTCGCTTTTGAAAAAGAATTTAAATTTATACGTAAATTTAACTATAAACTATTATTCTTTGGTCCTGGGAATATACCCCTAAATTTAAACTATAGAACGTTATAATATAAAAATTTTGATATGATTCAAACCTGTAACCAAGCTAATAAACATTTTCTTAACACTTATGTAACCGATTGAACTCAATGATTTTCTGCATAATATATTCGTTTATCCACTTATATAAAAACAAAAATAGAGTTTAATAAAGCTTAATAAAATAAGCTATGAACCTCTTTTTCCTCCTTCATTTACTGGTTTCACGAGCTGCCTACTTCGAGAGCCTCTTCTTTATGCGAGCTTTCCGTGACATGTTTCACAAAAAGAGTAGCCAATATAATATATATTATATATATACAAAAACAAAACAAAGTTCCGCATGTAACGGAAATATACGACAACACAAAACCTGTAATATACAATAAGATGCTGCATGAATTTCTTAAGAAATGGTTGTGAGAGCTCCACATGGCTTGCAAATGAGGCTCTTCATGCATCCACAGGAACACTGTAAGTTGTATATATATATAAATCTCCTAAAATAGACTCGAATTTATTAAATCTGTAGATGAATTGATGAGCAACATACTGCAAGCATGTTCAGGAGTAAGCTTCTGTCGAGAAAGAGCCAGCAGGACAGGGAACTCACATTTGGAACAGGCTGTGACAATTGGAAACCATGCCCACCACCAGCCAAGAAATCGGGTTTCTCCAGACTAAAAGACAGGCTGTTCGGCCCGAGATCGAAACAAAAGAGAGATGCTGCAGGTACAGGGAGTTCCTTCGATCCTCCGAGACACTCGTGCGATGGTGCCATATATGAGCACTCCAAGAGTGTCTCGAAAGAGCCGCCTAGGAGATCACTAGACAGCAGGATTCTCGTTCGTGTTCATACCGAGGAACCACCCAGGAGGTCCCTAGATGTTAGCTTGGATGGGAAACCGAAGCAGAGTAAGTCTAATATCGTTGCTACACTCATGGGTCTCCCTCAACTGGATGAGAACCCGAGTGTCCAGACGCTCGAGGATCTATTACACGGTAGATCGCGGAACCACGTGTTGGTGCCGAGAGAGAGATGACGACTCCGATGCTTCTTTCCAGAAGTAGAGAGAGGCTAAAGAGGCTCCAGTTAGAGAAGAAAGACAGTGTTCAGGGTATGAAGCCAACCATCAAGTATATTGCATTGGTACCGAACAAAGAAGAGGACAAGGAACAGTTTAAGAGTATCCTGAAAGAACCGCCTAGGAGATCAGTAGACAGCAGAATCTTCCTTGTGTTCGTACCGAGGAGCCACCCAGGAGATCTTTCGACGTTAGCTTGCTTCGGCGGGACGGACAACTGAACAAAACTCCTCTCGAGGACAAGGAAAGTATTAACACGCTCCCTCCGAGGTCTTTCTACGCTAGCGTGCGAAAACCGCACAAAACACCTCAGGAGAGTATTAACACGCTCGTTACGGATGCTGAACCAGAGAAAGGGCAACCGAAGAACACTAGAGTTCCGCAAGCCGACATCAAAACAAAGAAGTTAAACTCTAAGACTTCGACAAGGAACTTTATAAGAGCCCCTGCAACAAAAGAGAAGCATAAGGTTCATGATTTCAAGCCCGTCTGCTCCAGCCTGATGAAACCGACCGTCTCAAGCTCGGCACGGCAACAAGAGCAGGTTGCTCGTCAACCCATCGATGCCAAGAAAATAAGGGACAGAACAGAGAGAGCAGCCCTCCTCAACTTAAAGACTGTCTCCAACACAAAGTTGGCGAACAAATGCAGAGACATCGGTGGGAATTCCCATGAAAAGATCGAGAAAGAAACATCACAAGAAATCATCAGCACTCAGTCTTGTGCAAAGTGACAGCCTTTTGATATATATAAGTATATATACAAAATATATTGGGATAGTACAAAGTTTATTTTATTTTTTATTCTTACCACAGACTGAGCCGTCTAGAGATGAGCACTGTTCAAAGGGCTACGAAAACCTGAGTCCGGTTTCTGTGTTGGAAGTGGTCACATCATATGACGACGGTGAGAAAGAGCAACTCCCAGGTAGCCATATGTATATATATATATATATATATACACGTCTAAGTATGTGCATATACACACATACACACCATAGAAAAAACAACATACTGACTTGCCTGGTGACAGTCACAATGTGGAGCTTGACAAAGTAAGGACGAATGGACAACAAATTCAACACAGAAAGCTTCGTTTGTTCAACAACACATTATTGTGTTACATCAAGGACGACGAACAGGAAGTATGCACAGAGCACTGGAGCAAGGAAGAACAGTGCAGGAGATGCAGGGCTGAGATTTGCTTACAAGTCGATCGTGCCATATACGACGACCTTGTTTACGAGGCCATCATCCAGCTCAATGTCCAACACATAAAACTAGCTAATTACTTGTAATTATATGCTAATCAATCAAGAGTTTTTTTTATTCTGAAACAATTCTGTACAAAACCCATGTATATATATGGTATAAGAACAAAATCCTCGTTAAGGAACTCTTTAAACTATATCAAAAAACAAGGCCTATGATCTCGGACTCCACCTCGGACTGTATCAAAAACGTGGATATATGGGAACAAGTGCAGGAATTGCTTGATCAGGTGAAGCAATAATGCATGGATCTTCATTGTAGACCTGTCGGAGGAGCTTGAGCAGATCACAAACCTGTTGCTTGGTTACCGGACTACAATCTACATGGAGAAGCAGAAGGAGCCTCTCAAAAGCACTAGCATCAACCGCTTTCCCCCTAACACTCTCATCAGCCGAATACTTACATAGACTCCATATGATCGTCACAGCAAACTCAGTAGCTGCAGTAGACACACGGAACATCTTCTTCACCACAGCAAACATGCCCAAGTCATGTGCAGCAAACGAGTCTCTCCCCTCGGCACTCCGGCACAGAAGCGCCAGAACGGACAGTGCGAGTTCCGTACAGGACCGGCTGTCCAGGTCGGGCAGAAGCTCTATAATCCGGTGTACGGTACCGAGCCCGACTAGCTTTGTCCGGTTGCGACGGACGGCTAAGAGAGACCGCATCGCTGAGAGTCCGGCTTTAACCGAGCTCTTCTCGGACACCATCTCGGACAGACCTTGTAGCACCTGTTGGTTAGACCCGAACTGTATCTTCAAGTCCCAGTCATCTGATAGCCTCTCCACGATCACTGCAGCATGAATTCGAGACTCCGTGCTGCCGAAAAAGAAAATTTTGGAGATGGCATGCATCAACCTGTGATCGACCTCCTTGGGAAGGATCAAAACCATGCTACAGATCGCAATTGCTTCCTGGGTAACCTCTAAACTGCCAGATTCAAGCACCAATAAGAGAATGTACCAATTCTTCCCGTAATTCGGCACTCAAGCTCCTGTTCTTGATGGGCTTACGCAGAGACTTGAGCTCTCTGATCAGGGAACTGCTAGTATACATCCCACGTAGCTTCTAACACTCTGCAAGTCCAATTCGGGCAATACAACCTTGTCCGAGCTCCTAAACGACTCAATCAGTCTCTTGAGCGTGTGATTCGGGACAAGCTCGGTGCTCTGTATACTCTGCATGGTAGCCGGACATGTGAAGTTCCCATCTGCGATCCATTTCTGGATACTCGATCTCTCATATGTGATTCCTGTACAAAGTGTTACTGGATCCTTCATGAGCTCCAGTGAGATTGGGCATCGGAACAGCGGGGGGACTGCAACTGTTGCCATGTACTGAAATTCTTCTCTTACCGCTATTGACCCGACATGATAACTACTTATACTAGAAACACGAACGCGCTGATTCTAAGTTTTTCTGTCAAACCCGCGTTAAAACCAGCAACATAACCGGCCTGCCATTGAACATTTCCAAGTCAAGATTCCAAGATTCGATACCTGCTTAATTAAGTATTAATTAATGTAATTAACACACTGGTCCCTATCAAAAGCATTGACTTAAACAATATATTAATCTAAATTCTAATTTCAACCTCGCTCCGTAGTCAAACCACACTCACACTTTGCCAAAAGTGAAGTCATTAATGCGATCATGTTGTATGGTTTCCATTATTCAAAATGGTTGACAATGTGTATGACATACACACGTATACACATGTGGCAAACATTTGATAATGTTACACGATCTATGTTTTAGCAAAGTCAAGTGTATAATATATTTTAAATATATATAGTTTGATAAGCTCAAATTTCATATTCACCTTCTAGATGCACTATAACTTTTAAAATATTCATTTTAATTAAGTCTTTTTGACTGAAATTTAAATACATTCTGTTTATGTTCTTTTGACCTGTACAGTCTCTCTAACACACACGCACACGCACGCACGCACTAGAGGTGAAGTCTTAAACTGAGATTAATGAGTTAATTTCATGAGATTAAACAGAGTTAGCTGTACCTACAGAAACTAGAAGTTTCAGCAAATAAGCGCTTTCATACAAGTCCACTGCAAAGGACTGATTGACACCCTCCACAAAGTCAAGAGGGTATATGTTGAGCTTGTGCTTTCAGTGCAGAATATATATTAAAGTCTGACAATATATTGGTCCCGGTACAAAACCTAACAAAAACAGAAAAAAAAAAAAAGAATTTTAATTGCATTTAATTATATTTTTTTAATTTAAATGTTTGAAAATTAAATTTTCAGTTGGGGGAATTTGAAAGATCCTCCACCGACCATCTAACAAGTCCTTTCACATTGTGACTCATGTAAAACACACAATTCTTACATCACATGTCATGTCAGTACACCCCATAAGTTATAGGAAATTCCCTTATTAACCCTCAAATTTCATTTTAATTACTTAAAGAAGAATATGCCAACTTTGAGGGTTAAGGAATGTTGTTATTAAATTTGGCTATTCCTGAAAATTCTGAAAGAAATCCCTGCTGTGTAAGAGCGTCTATTTCGGCCACTGGGCAACTCGGGGGGTTGACTTAGAGATAAATAAGTATAAAAATAATACATAGTTTAACCTCCATTAAACTCTATATTAATTATACTTATTACATGTCACATTCCAGCACAGCTATTATCCCATAAACTGGAAACATATCATGTCAAACTCCCCACTTTGTATTGAACAATTCAAGCTATCGCGATGAGTTGGCCACTTTGAAAAGCCTGGTATATTAAGCCACTTAAACTACATTAAACTTCAACATGGAATATGCTTAGTATATTTCTCAATGTAGTGCCTGTCATCAAAGAAAAAAGGCAAATATATATATAAAAGCAGGTGGTCACTGCCATTGCTCTGCTCCCCCTACTAGTAGTGGTGGTGTAGTGAAAGAAATCTTATAGGTTCTTTATATATACATCTTTAGTATGGATGATAATATATATACACATATACATGTATGTGTATGTGCGCGTGGTGTGGTGTGTATATGTGTATTATTATTATATACACTCTTTTGCCCCTCTTTAGGTAGTAGGAGGGGCACATGACAGGCATGACAGGGAGGACAGGGCACCACTACTGGTCAGTCAGCACAATTTTTGGACCAGTACAAAGTGTCAATGGCATCATGGGAGTGAATATTCCCTGTAAAGTCAACACCTCCATACTTCCCATAATGTTAATGGATCCAAATAACAACTGCCATGTTAAAAAGAGCTGACTTACCTGACATAACCCTAACAACCCTTTTACCCTTATTTGATGTTACCCTTTGCCCTCTTGTCAACTGTATACACACACATTACATTCTTGTGAACAAACAGAAACATCTCTTATTGGTTTTCCACCAGTACACACACAACCCATGTGAATGAATAAAAACAAAGAAGATCCTATAAATTTCCTCTTTATACACAGCTTTGAATTATATAACCAAAATTTTGCTTTCCCACATGTGATATATATATATACACAGCAGCTACCTGTGTGTATATATATCATGCGGTAAGAAGGCATGTGTTGTTATTGTCACCTTCAATGCACTCTCTGTAAGCTCTATGAAGAAACTTAAGCAAGTCCCCTGCCTTCTGTTTCGTTCTCGGGTTACACCGATCTGTAGAAAGAAGAACAGCTTGGGGAAGAGTCCGACCTGAACCATGTATCTCCGGACAGACTCATCCGGACTATACTTACAAACAGCCCACAACACATCGATTGCATACTCAGTTGCCATATCCGAGGCCTTGAACAGCTTCTTAGTCACAACCGGGATCGCTAATGCATGCCTTGAGACCTCCGCTCGGCCCTCGGCACACCCACAGAGACACTCTAGAACAGCTAGAACGGCCTCGGTTGTCCCCTTGTCGGACTCTATAGAAGCTCGATAAGAGGAGCAACAATACCGGACTCTACCAATCGGACTCTGTTCTTCATAGGCGGACAGACGGCTAAGATCGAACGAAGCGTAGCTCGGACTGCTTGCCGTGTCCAAAGTCATCTCGGACTAAAACAAACCCCCGATACGAAAATACCGCAAGTGGAACCGATTTCCGTCCGAGCTTGCTTGTCTACATAGCAAAGCTCCTCGAGCACCATGGCAGTGCTGATCCGTGTCTGGAGGTTGCCTCGTTGAAGCAGATACGAAATGGATTGTAGATTGGTACCCGAGATGAGTGTCTTGGTGCTCTCTTCGTCGAGATTGCCTAACTGAGCGAGGAGAACTACAATCTGAGAGTGTAAATCTTCTTGATCCTGTGAAGGAGTACCTGTGAAGAGCGACACGAGAGCCGGACACAGACCGGCCTTGAGGAAAAGCTTCCTGTTCTTCTCGAGATCTCTCTGGAGTCTCTTCACAGCTTCATCTCGGGTAGCCGGGAGACGCAACTTATGGACTAGCATTCTCGCATCGTGCACATCGATGGGTCCTGCCTGTTCTTGCCGGAGATGAGAGTCCTCCATCCGGTTTAGCTGCACACCATGCTTCTATGATTCTCCGAAGCGTGTGATTGGGTATGATATCGTGGGAGTGGAGCGGCTGCATCGTTACCGGACATGTTCTTCGGCCTTCCTCAAGCCATTTCTCGATGCTTTGCCTGTCGTATGTAATCCCTGTACATATGCTCACCGGATCCGACATGAGACAGAGAGATATCGGACACTTGAAATACGAGGGGACCTCCGCTTGCTCTTCTCTCCCCATTCATGAATCGATCTAAACAATCGGGCGATGACCCAACACAGAAGACAAGAAACCCACAAATACCCACAAATCCGATTCTTGATCCGACTCAGGAAACGGCAGAAAAACGAATCGATCTGTACAAATCTTGCCCAACCTGCATTCGTTCTCTATCTAAAACCCTCAAGAAGACGCCGTTTCCTCGAGATATATGGAGGTCAATACACGTATATACGATCCCCAATACGTACGGGAGACGTGGAAATACGGTATATAAAAAATGTTGGGTGTGGTGGGTTTTTCATATTGATTGTATTCTCGGTGCGGTGCCTGCACTGACTTTTGCCATGAATGCTTCTGCGAGTCAATGCCGCGTTTAAGTCTTTTTTTTGTTTTTTTTCCATTTAAGTCAACTTATTAATCCTTAATTTCCGTAATTAACCTCACATTAGCGTCTTTTGACTTACTACAGCAGATGGTATCATGTTCACCCTGGTCAATCGTATGCCGTATAATCTATGTATACATCGCGTATACCAAGGCTATGCGTACGGTTTAATGTATTTGTTAATGAGAACATGCATCTAACATGAATTATCAATCAATCAGTCACCACCAAGCAAAAGAGAGACAGAGAAACCGCTCTTAATACCGGGACCCAAAGCAAACCCGCCATACTAAAACTCATGGATTGTTTTGTGGGTTTTATTGGGCTCGACATAATTTAATTAATTAATTCTAAATTATTATTATTATTATTAAAAGGAGACAAAAGGTGGCATTGGCAGTTGCAGAGTAAGAAACAAGATAAACGCAAACAAGCAAGCAAAGACTTCCTCAGTAGTACTTTGGAATAATATACATATACGTTTGTTCATACATTGACAGCTTCCAAAGTCAGAAACACACTACTGTCTTTGTTCCGTGTACGGCACCGGTGTGTTTAGGCGTGTACGGCACCGGCGTGTTTAGTTAATCACGCACGTTAAGTTTTATTATTTGCCTTCTAAGATTTCAAATGCTTCAATGTCAACACATTGCTTTTGATATATAGACACTCAAGTATATGTGGATACATGCCATGATTGTGGCATCCACTAACTTAAGTTAAGCAAGGGAATATTCTTGTTTAAGAGTTGTTTAATGAGGCGACTATGGAGCTCGTGACCACGTATAAACACCAGTTCTGGAATGACGTGTCAGCATTCGATTTTTTGTCACGATCGTAAGTTGGGCCCCCACTCTTTGTCATATAATTCTCCATCTATATGTGAAAATAAATAATTAATTTAATCAATAAAAGAAATATTTAATTTTAATTTTTTTTCGTGGATAAGGAGTTGAGCTGTTTGTGATGTATACACATTGGCCAATAGATTATCAAATTGCATGATTTGATTCCCTATGTATCTTTTATATGGTTTGACTCCATAATCACTAACCGCACTTAGTGTAAATACTTAACCTAAGTTAATATTATATTAAACTGCGATATAACATATAACTCAGGAAGAAGTTGACTAGGCATAATGCATGTAGCAAGTTGTCGAGAGCACGAAGAAAAGAAAGAGGCCACTCAGCTTTTTTTAATGTTAAACTTATTTTTTAAATTAATTAATTAAGATTAGCATTATATATATATATATATATATATATATGGAAAGGACAGGAAAACTTTAATAATGAGAGACAGTCAAAGAATCTTCTCCCAAATTTAAGTAGTACCAAGCAACAAAAGACGTTCTTAAATCATATTTTATTGGAAACAAGTTGTGCATTGACCCAATAAAATAAACAAGGGCCACATTGGAAAACAATGTGCTTGCTTCTAAAAGTCAACTTAACACAGTTTTATTTATTTATTTTTCTTTGCTTTAACCTTGTGCTAATTAAAATATGCTTTAATCATAAATTTAAGATAATTTATTATTAATTTATAAGATAATTTAATATAATTAAGAATATATTTTTACTTATATATATAAATTTTAATTTGAATACAAAGGTTATCCCTAATTTTATTCGGTGCCTGTCTTAATTATTCGCTAATTTGAGGGTGTCGCTCAAATATAACGGTTCCCTAATTCTGCCCAATGTAGCCAGATGTGTATATGTGTGTTAATTTTTTTTGTACGTGTGTGTGTCTATATATATATATATATATAATATATATATATCACATGCACCATATATTGCAATATTTCATCTTCACTATACTTAAGACACACCATATTTGGGTGGCACCCTCAAATTAGTGATTAAATTAGAAGAGGGTATTATACAGCGATTCTTTGGTTCTTTTTGTATGGTTATTATATATTGTCTCGAGATCCTTACACATATCTTTGCTAAAACTTAATTTTTAGTATGTATATGCATATCTTACTATATTCATTAATCCTTGCTTCTTGTGCGTGGGTGTGTGCGCGTGCGTGTGAGTGTTTGTACTAGTATATCTGTCAATCCAGTTGTGGGCAGATGGGGTTGGCCCATGTGTCTCAAGCATTGTATTGATTATATATGTATTATATATATATATATATATATAAACTTATATTCTTTGAAATCTAATGTTAAATATGCATACAACAAGATTTATATATGTGTGTAGTCATATACAAAGATATATTTCTTGGGTCATAAAAAGAAGCATATACTCAAGAATAATAGTGAATATAACCTTTACCCTTAGTATAATTAACTCTAGACATGGAGGGCATTAAGGCTCTTGTGGACTTGGGAATAAACAAGGTACCAGTGAGTACTATAGAGAATGCCAGGAGGAAGTGGAGCACAAAGAGGATGTCCCAATTGTGGATTTTGGTGAAATTAATACCAATTTATTAAAAGAAAAGATTCATAAGGCATGTCAAGAATGGGGGTTTTTCCAGGTAAAATAATTTATTTAAGAAACACAATGAATTTTAAATAATTATATTAAATTTTTTAAAGAAAATTAATGTATTGTAAATAATTATACATGTTTTTTTTGATAGATTGTGGACATGGTATAACCACTTGATTTAATGGAAAGTATGATATGTATGGTCAATTATTTCTTCAGCTTACCCACCCAAGAAAGGATGAAGTATTATAGTTCTTCACAGGGGCCTTCAGTTCTAATACGTTCAGATTCTCGACAAGTGCTGATATTGCGATGAAGAATAAACAGTGGTGCGATTATATGTTTCAGGCCTGCCTCCCTCCGCCCAAAGTAGAGGATTATCCAACAATTCTTCCAGGTTATAGGTACTGTTTATCATTAATACTTATAACACACACACACACACAACACATGCACGTGTATAAAACCAGTGTGCATATATGTATGTATATGTATAGAGAAAGTATTGTGTATCTCAGTTTCTAAATATGAATGTCTAAGAGAGAGAGAGAGAATATGATTAATGACAGTATATATAATCATAGGTATACTGAATATATATGCATCTCTTTATATATACATAGAGAGAGAGAGTGTGTATATACATGAATGCATCTTATCTGTGTGTTGACATGTGTGTATCGGGTCTTTTACAACTATTTGAAAGTATATAATATATATATATATATATATATATATAGAGAGAGAGAGAAGAGAGAGAGAGAGAGAGAGAGGGGCATATGCACATGCATAGAATCAGCATCCTTTACATAGTTGTGCATATATTGGTTTTATTTTATATTAGTATCTATCCTGCATATTTGTTGTTTTCTATATGGATACACAAATACATGTAATCTCTATATGCATAATAGTGTAGTAGAGAGGTATTTGTGTACAACTTCTGGACTACAGATTATGTATACTGGATATATATACATCTCTCTCTCTCTCTCTCTCCTATATATTATATATAGGGAGATATGTATATACATGGACTACTGTGTCCTTTTACATATATTTGAAAGTATATAATTAATGGTGTTTGAACTATATATTGCCTCTCCAGAGTATATTCACATCTGTATGTATATATAGAGCATATGTGTGCGCATAGCATAGTCTTTTAGATAACGATACCGTTAATATATCTATATCTCAATCTCTGTCTCTCTGTCTCTCTGTCTCTCTGTCTCTCTCTGTCTCTCTCTTCTCCTATATATATATATATATATAGAGAGAGAGAGAGAGAGATGTTTCATGCTTTTACTTCTACCACAGGCAACTAGTGAGCAAGTATTCAGCAGCAGTGACCGAGCTAGCAATGAAGATACTGGGAATACTCTCAGAGAACCTCGGATTGGAGCACGACGCAATAGAGAAGAGCATAGCGAACCCAGGGAGGATGAGCTTAAAGATGAACTATTATCCTCCATGTCCATCTCCCGAGAATGCTATAGGCTTGGATAGCCATGGAGATCCCGGAAGTATAACCATTTTACAGCAGGAAGACGGTGTGGAGGGTCTTCAAATTTTGCATAATGGCAAGTGGGTTTCTGTCAAGCCTTTGCCTGGTGCACTTGTCGTCAATGTTGCTGATCAAGTCGAGGTGTGTGTGGTGTGTGTGTGTGTGTGTTATTGATTTATTTTGGGCAGATATTAACGAATGGGATATACAAGAGCGTGAAGCATCGTGCAGCGGTGAACAAATCAAAGCCGAGGATCTCCATAGCTGCCTTCTTCATTCCGGAGTTTGATAAGTATGTTGCTCCACTTGAGGATTTGACAAGACAGAAGGCTGCGTATATCATGGTCGTGCTTTCGGAGATTACTTACGTGGTTACCTGCGTGAGGCGCGTTCCGTTGAGAGCTTAAGAATCAGTGAATGATAATCGTCCTGGGTATATGTAATTAAGCTAATAAAGTCTGTTTACAGGCGTAGAATGTGTGTGTGTGTGTGTGTGTGTGTGTGTGTGTTGTAAGATGAGAAAATAAGCTTAAGTATTTAATATTAGCAGACAAGTTGTTTCCAGTGGTGTATCTTTTAGTGTATTTTTTAACTCTTTAATTTAACTTTAATTTTATAATTAACTTGTACATTATAATAATATTAAAATAATAGTCTTTAATACTGTTGAAATACAAAAGCGCCAGTGTGTACATGTATAATACCTATAAAAACCAAAATAATAGTTGTGTGTGTGAGAGAGTATATATAGAAACTTTATTATTAAATATAAAAATTTCAATTAAGATATAAAAAATTCTCTAAATTAAATTAATGAATTAAATGAATACTTAATTATCTAATAAAAACTGTAAGATCCACTTGTAGGGCTGCATGTGCACATATTATTATTATTAGTATATTGAACTTTAATAACTGTCGAATTGGATTTAATTTAGACCACTCGCTCTTGTATATAAGTTAGGGTTTTTAATAATGGAAATACATATTTCTATATTCCAAGCTCTCACATTGGTGGAGGTAAGGGGCACCTTTACGGAGTGCTCGAATTTGTGTCTTTTTATTAATTTTCTTTGTCTTCTTAAGTATAGCTTTTCCATTATTTAAATCTATTTTTTTTTTTGTAGATTTTGTCTTTTCTTCGTCCATGGATGCACAACAGGCAAATCCCTTGTTTGTGGAGCAGTTACTCATGCAGTTGTTGGATGTTATGTGTATATAACTGAACAATCATTTTCAGCTGATAGCAGCATTCACAGTCCATGGTATCCTCCTACTCATGTTGCAAACCCCCATGTCCGACCAGATTTCTTTCGTGGAAATCCTGGAGATATATGTACCATTGGTTTGACCACTTCACTGTGGTTGCCACATATCATTTATGGGACAATGCTCAATGTTTACACGAGTTTTCTACTTGTCTTCAAGGGACGGCGTTGCAATGGTACAATGGTTTGGACGTTGCAACTTGTGAAGATTAGAGTATTTTTCAGAGATCTTCAAACGTCATTTGGGCATGCAGACGACTGTGATGATGCTTTTCACAGTTGCATTATATTCGTCAGGAGCCATCTGAGTCGGTGATGCAGTTTGGTGTTCGCTTTTGCTGCGTGCAGAACCTAACATGTCGGAACGCATCAAGTTAGGTATGTTGTGGCCAGCACTTCGTCAAGACCTTGTGGGGCTTGTGCATGCACTAGCTCCAGTGACTCTTGATGATGCTTTGAGGCTGGCACAACGATATGAGTCGTCACCTCTCCCACTTGCGCCTTCACGTGCTCTCGTTCCACTTCATGTTGGGGATGGACCTGCTCCGATGGAGGTTGAGGCTGTTGCCGCTCGTGTACCAGCACAAGGTGGACGAGGACGTGGACGTGCAGTTCGTTGTTGGGCGTGTGATGAGGTTGGACACACGTATCGGCGCTGTCAACGGTTTCCCGATTGGCGTCCCCCATTTCCAGGATGGAGGCCATGGCGTCAACAACGTCCGGTTGGTGCTGCTGCAGTGGAAGGTTGTGATGCAGTGGATCTTCCGGGAAACGACGAATCGCACGAGAGGAGGGTCCTCGTGCGAATAAATTAGTGACCCCTCCGTCTTTCTTTCGGGAGTATCATCAAGGGGTTCACTCGGCACCAAATCATCCGGTTTTCACTTTTTCAAGCTTGTTAATCACATCACGTCCTGTTTTCCTTTCAGTGTTGGTGGATACAGGTTCAAGTTTGTCCTCTGTTTCTCAATCTGTTGCTACACGTTGCAAGCCTTCATTTGCGTGTGCGGTAGAACCAGTCTTCATTTGTACGGCAACGGACATACTCATGCTTGTTTGCGGGATGAAGTTGACATTGTTGTTCGTGTGGATGATGTGAACTCGAGCTTCAATCTTTACGGGTGGTGCCGAGTCAAGCTTTTCACCTTATTCTTGGTATGGATTGGTTAACTCGCAATCATGCCAAGTGTGACTTTGAAAAGTCTCCCCTTGTTTGACTCTCCCTCGTCTTTCTTCCATTCCTCTTACTTCTATTCCACTTCGTCCATCTGCTTCCATCTGCTTCCATCACTTTTGTCTCACCCTATTTCCAACCATTTTCCCTTCATGCTCTTCCTTTCCTTCTTTGAATCCATCAGATGATCGTCGTGCTGTAGTTGTTGATCAACTCAAGAAGGAGTATGCTGATCTTTTCAATTTGACTTGTCATCTGGGGCCAAGATTGCGACACGCCACCCTATTCCAACTGAGAAGCTAGGCCAATCAAGGTACCTGTTCGGCGTCGATCACCAAAGGAGCTCAAGATCTTACGAGCGAATGTCAAAGAGATGTTGGAGAAGGGTGTTATCCGGAATCTCGAAGTCCTTGGGTGTGCGAACCTCACCTTGTGACGAAGCCTGATGGGAGCGTTCGATTTGCATTGACTATCGCCCATTAAATGAGGTAACCGTCTCAGATGTGTACCCACTTCCTCATACTGCAGACCTTTTGGATCGATTGGGGCGGAGCCGTTGGTTCACCAAGTTAGATCTCGCATCTGGATATTGGCAAGTTCCGATGGCTGACATGGACATTCCCAAGACTGCTTTTCGAACACCATTTGGCCTGTACGAGTTCTGGTGATGCCTTTCGGTTTGAGCAATGCTCCAGCAACTTTCCAGCGTATGATGGACGAGGTTCTTTGCGACATGCCGGAGGTGACTGCCGATTTCATCGATGATGTTTTGATCCATTCGGATGGAACGTGGGAGGAGCATGTCGGTGATGTACGTAAGGTTTTGGATCGATGCGGGAAGTTGGTTTGAAGTTGAAGCCATCTAAGTGTGTGTTTGGATCAAAGGACACCACTTATCTGGGTTATCGCATTTCACGTGAAGGTTTGCAAGTCGATCCTGACAAACTAGTTGCAGTTTTGAAGTTCCCTACGAAGTGTGTGAATGATGTGCAACGCTTTCTTGGCAAGGTACAATATCTGGGTCGTTTTGTGGATCATCTTTCAGATCGTACTGCACCGTTGCGCGCGTTGTTGAAATCGTCAATGACTTCTTTTGTTTGGTCTAAGGATTGCAAGCAGGCATTTGCAGATCTCAAAGAGTTGTTGACGACTCCTCCAGTTTTGGCGTACCCGGATTACACCCGTCCTTTCATCTTGCGTGTAGATGCTTCTGACATCGGCCTCGGGGGTGTATTGATGCAGGAGAGTACGAGTGTTCCTGGCCAACGACATCCCATTGCGTACATCAGCCGTACATTGCAGCCAGCAGAGGTGAATTACTCCAACTGAAAAGGAGTGTCTAGCAGCAGTTTGGGGTTTTGAGAAGCTCCATGCCTACTTGCATGGTTCGCGGACGTTGTTGGAAGGCGATCATGCAGCAGTCACTTCGTTGTTGAAGCGGAAGAATTTGATTGGCGTACTGCTCGGTGGGCCTTGAAACTTCAAATTTACGACTTTGAAGTTGTTCATCGTCCAGGGAGTTCCATGGCTGATGCTGATGCTCTTTCTCGGGCTCCTCTTCCACCTTCTCTCTCTTCTGTTGCCCCAGAGGAACCAGTTGTTCCAGCTTCAGTGGACTTTTTGGATGAAGATTCCGTACCATCAGCAGTTGCTGTGCTTGACGTTCAGTGTCCGCAGAATGCAGAGTTAGATTTGCCGTCTTTGGATGAGGTTCGGGAAGCTCAAAAGGTTGAGCCGTGGATTCGAAGGCTTCGTGATGGGTTTGAGAATCCTGCATCACTTGCTGATGACTTGCCTTTCAGGCATTTACATTCACAGTATCGCCTTCAGGATGACCTTCTTTATTTTGTGGGGACTGATCCAGATGATCCTTTGCGGTTGTTGGTGCCTTCAATCTTCATTCCACGCTTCCTCCATGCTTACCATGACTCTCCTATTCTTGGCGGGCACATGGGACATCGTGGTGATGGAGAAGCTGCGCAGATCTTTCTATTGGCGGAGTTGCGAGGAGATGTGATTCGGTATGTGCGTAGTTGTGTGTGGTGCCAAGCTCGCAATACCCCCATGTGCTTCGGAAGGACGGTTGGAGTCAATTGCATTCTCAGTTTTGTTTGAATTGGTGGCATTTGATTTGATGGGACCTTTTCGGTCAACTGCTGGTAACGAGTACGTTATTATTGCTTCTGATTACCTAACTCGTTGGGTAGAAGTTGGTGCTCTTGCTAGTGCGACTGCTTCTGCTGTTGGTCAGTTTCTCCTGAATCGGGTGTGTTTCAGCATTCTTGTCCGGAGCGAATTCTCTCGGATAATGGTCCCGCATTTATGGCTGAGGCATTTCATGTTTTGACATCTCGATTAGGGATACCACACTTTCACAAGTGCTTATCATCCTCAGACAGATGGTTTAATGGAACGGCTCGTAGAACCTTCAAGGGATGATCGAAGTATGTGAACTTTCAACATTCAGATTGGGATGGTTATTGCCGTTTCTCCAATATGCTTATGTCACTGGAGTTCAAAGTTCCATTGGTACTTCCCATATAAGCTTTATATGGTCATGACCCAGTGTTGCCAGAGTTGGGTTTGCCTTCTCGGTTACGCGAGCTGCTGATGCTAGGTCATGGGATCGGTATTGAGAGCTTCCATTGGTTCGTGCGGAGTCAGCAGAACACTTGGCCGTGTACAAGTAGGACAACAACAACGCTACAACTCGCATCATCGTCCTCCTGCGGAGTACAAGGTTGATGAACTGGTGTTGGTTCGTTTTCCCAAGCTTACGGTACGTGGTTTAGTTAAGAGTCTCCTTCCTCAGGAAAGGACCATCGAGTGTTATGGCAAGTAGGCCATGAGGTTCGGCATGACATTCAACCCATCCTCCGGAGATTGTACATGTGCAACGGTTGAAGCATTTGTGCACAGGAACAAGTTGTGCGCATACAAATGTGCCTCCTCCTGATGTTCCTCTAGATCCGAGCCCATCTACAAGAAACCCTAACCAACTTACACAGGGGATGATGTAAGATCCACATGCATGTACTAGCAGCACTTATTAACATAATAAATTTTGATAACCGTCAGATTGAATTCAATCTAACCACTCACTCTTGTATATAAATTAGGTCCTAGATTTTTAAAAACCGTCGGATTGAATTCAGTCCGATTGAATTCAATCTAAACCACTCATTCTTATATATAAGTTAGGGTTTCTGAATAATGTAAATACACATTTCTATATTCCGACCTCTCACAAAACTAGTTATAATAATTGAAATGAATATCCCATTCATTATTATACAATAAATAATAAAGCACAAGGGTTAATTATGAGTAGGATCAATTGTTCTTATAATACAAAATAATACATTGTTATTTATATGCCTTAAGTCCAAACACAAAACCACAATTATTATTCTTCAACTAAAGGCTGAAAGCATGTTGATGTCGAATAAATTCGCCGAAGTCAGCTGTGGTTCCTGCATTTTTTATACAGTCAGTATATGATGAATATACAATGCGTGCGTGTGTTTGTGTGTGTATGAGAGAGAGGATAAAATATAACTCAAGATTATTAGTTACAGTATTATACTCTTATCTTTCTTACTATTAAGTATCACTTACAAAATTAAATAAACCATCAGCAGTAATATACGTTATACCAAATATACCAAGTTATCGTCGTTAGTATTCTGTATTAAGTTTATTAGACACGCACAGAGAGAGAGAGAGAGAGAGAGAGATATTATGTAAGTTTACCTGAGTTAAACCACCACCAACATTAAGCTCCCCCGGTTAAAAGCATTCCAATGAGACTCGTAACAGGCCCACCACCTGCGCCTCCTGAAGATGTATTAGCATTTCTAAGAGCTTGACGCATTCCATTTAATATACTCCCATATGTTCTATACCATGCTCAATTGCTTGTATGAACAGTACGTCATTGCCCATGTTGATGTTATTTTGATAGTGCCTGCGATTAAAGATTAATTATTAACATATGCACTCTCGCAAAAGCTAATATTGTATATGGTAGAGTTTTACCGAAGTATCAGCAAGAAGTTTGATCGTCATCGCAACCGCTAACGAGTAGCAATCCACCGCTTTTTCCTTTCCACGCCCCGTTACGTGGACGGTGATCCTCCCAAGCAAATTGTCCATAGCTGCAGACCACATAGCAAGCAAAGTCAACGCAGATATTGCAAAACCTTATGTCTACACTAAAATTCATTAACATTGTATAGTATATAACGCATGTATTGAATAATTGTGAACTGCGTAACTTATAAGAAACTGAACATTATTAGTTCGTTAGACATTTATTAACGAAATAAAATATATAGTAACTAATTATTACTAAATACGTACCTGTAAACCTGCATAGATACGGAAGGTCCAAAGCCAGTCCCACTGTGACAAGCGTCAATAATACAGTGCAGTTTAACACCCTGTTAACGGTCTAACAAGCGTAGCATTAAGCTCATTGTCCACAAGCATCCCTGTGTTTCGAAATCTAACGGGCACAAGGTCTCATCGTAGCCGTCCACTTCTTCTCCTGTGTAGTCACGCTGCTGTGATCCATGGCCAGAATAATGAAACACTAGTGAATCCCCTGCTTTGCATCCTTGTACAAGCCAGAACAGTGCCATTCTCATGTTTTGCTTTGTAGGTAGTCTTAAGGGATCCCTCTCTTCCTCTGTTAAAGTTTAAGTTAAACACTAGAAGCTTGTGTGTGTGCCACATAATATATGTATATATGAAAAATCTTATGCAAGTACTTTAAACTTCTATATATTTCTCTATCTAAACCTCTATTTATATCTCTACCCAACACTTTTACGCTAAGTTGGCTCGATTACAAAACAAAATCAACTTCTCTCGCTCTCTCTCTCACACGCACACACACCTAAATACATGACGTACCTGTTAGCATTAGAATGGTGCCTCCGGGAACTGGAACTTGTTGGTGATCTACTTCTACACTTTGCATCGTTAGGGTACCCTTAAGTGGTATCGGGAGTACCTATACGTGATCCCAACAATGACAGCTTTCTTGGAACCATGAAAACTTGGAGGTGCTGGTGGAGTACTGCGCTGGGTTAGGTGGAGGATGTGAAGCACCATTTGTATAGGGTGGAGGATAGCCAGAGTTGCAGCCCGTGGCTCGGCAATGTGTGTTAATGCGTGACAGAGTGCCACATCTGATTGATTTGCTCCTGGTGGAAGCTGGAGAGGTGTTCTACAAGGTTGCTACAGTTTACCAACATGTATGATGCCATTTGGTTTACTGTAAAAAAAACCATATATAACTATAGTACAAATATATCACAGTATTTACTTTGTTATACCGATACATATACATATTCATAAAAATATTTGCAGAAATACTGGAATGAAAACAACACACATACATTATACATGAATGTATATAGATACGAAGTAATTTATTTTTGTAACAGATACTGGAACCCAACACACCACACACACACAATACTGGAATAAACACACACAACACACACCCCACACACACATGATATACATGAATGTATATAGATACGAAGATATTTTATTATTGTAACAGATACTGGACCCAACACACACACACACAGAGTCTTATAACGATATATATATATATATAGACTTTCGTTTTCTTTTACAGTTTAACATTTTGTCGGCAGTATGATGCCATTTAAGATTATCTCTATGAAGTCATAATACACATGTTTATGTTATAGATCATATATACTGTATATGGTTATATACATAATAATAGTATATATGCGCAGTAATAACTACTAGTGATCACATATGCTCTAATGAGCCAAATTATCCACACACATACGCACACACACACACACATCATACATTAAATTTGGAACTCAACTCGAATTGGAGCGAAATACAGCAATTAAACAGCACTTACCTCAGATTCGAGCTACAGATTCATCTCCAGGAGCCGCCCTTTTCCGATCCAGAGATTTCCCTTCTCTTCGTCTTTAACCTAAACGCGGACAATAGAAACATCGAGGAATTGCAAAGGTCTACTTGCTAGGGGGGAAGCCTTTGAATCCCGCGTCGGATCTTCCACACCAAAACAGAGGATTAGGGTTTCATAGGATATTCTTGCTTCCTTTGACCTTATCTAAGTATATTTAGAATTATGCCTTATTATCGAAGGTATATCTAGTATTATACTATAGTTTACATAGCCTTTAATATAAAGTATATAAACCTACCTCACTCCTATCATTGCTAAATTAGGTATATAGGCTTTAGAATAAATATAAAAGTTACCTCTTTTTAAAGTATCTTGAATATTCTATAATATATGTGACAGTTTAAAGTGGCTGCTTACTTTATATGCATATATTTAAAAATAGATAACCTATCTTCTCATACTTTACTTAACTTTAAGTGGGTAATGCAATTTACATTAACTCTTTATTTTTATTTATCTTAAATTTAGTAAGTAACGTTTATTCACATTAAAATATACTTAAAGTACCCTTAAGTAGGAGTTAACATGATTAATTAGTATTAAAAAATGAATTTATAATTCTTATTTATTTAGTGTGCATTTTTTTATTTCAAGTTATATGAATTCTCTTCCCAGGATCAAGGAGGGTTAAATATATGTGTGAATGTGATACTTTATAACTTAAGTTTGTAAAGGGTTAATAATCAATATTTAATTTTAAGATATATCTTGTCTTTAAATTTAAATGTGTATATAGTTAAGTTGGGTCAGACTGTTTACTCAAATAGAGTAAGTTATGTGTGTGAGAGCGTGAGAGAGCCTATGTGTGTGCGTGTATTTTCCTGTTTTTGACTGGCTGAGTGTTGTAAGGTTGCTGTTGTTCATAACTTAATATCGTATGTAGAACGATGAGCTCCATATACCAAATTTCTACGAAACAACCTAATATGCACATGTGTATCTGTGTGTGCGTGTGCGTGTGCGTGTGTTGACTAGCTGAGCGTTGCCAAGTTGATGTAGAATTTGAAAGGTTTCTGTTCATAATTTAGTAATCTTGATTGATTAATATTAAACCATAGGTTGTTTATTCATGGTCTTTATTATGATTTTTATTTTAATTCATTTACTCTTGTACAGTGTTGTTGACGCTGAGGTTTTGTCCGGTTGATGGGGTTCCTTACTTCAAAATTGTTATGTTCATAACAATTGAAATATACCAACCCTAATTACTAGTCTTGTTACCGTACTGCAGTCAAGTTTGAACTTAAGACAAATTAATTAACATGTATTTTCTACACTATACATAGAAAAACTATGCAATTAAGCCTCCTAATTTGCCGGAATCCACGAAGAACACGTGTAAACATCTTCCTGGTCAAACAGGGGCTGTGTTGGCCGGGTCAGAACGCCACTAGGACTAGGACTATATATTGTTGCGAGCATGGATTTCATATACTCAATTGAAAGGATCCACACATCCTCTGTGCATAAGAAAATGGCAATCCAAGGCTACAGCTCTTCTCCTTGCTAGTATTCTCGCTTGTAGCACTTCAATTTCAAGTGGGATTCTCAAGATTAACACCAGCTCCGCAATCTAATCCACTCCTGGACACACTCTCGTCTCTAAAGAGCAGATTTCTCTCGTTTAATCGGTCAGACACACTCAAGACAAAGTTCGTTGCTCCATCCGGGCCAAACCCAGGAGGAAACAGCAAAACAGACAGCATAGGCAGCAAGTTAGTGGTGAATCCGTTCAGGAACCGAATGGTAGCTCCATCGGGTCCGAATCCAGGCGGAAACAGTAAGACGGACAGCATCAATGACAGGCTCGTAGCCGGGAAAGCATTTGTGCAAAATGCCAAAGCAATCAATCTCGGAAACAAAATGCCCAAGTCGACACTCCCAATCCAGGTCCGAGCAAGGATCACAACTCGATATCCAACAAAGCAGTAACTGTTCTGAACACTAAGCTGCCCAAGAACACCCCGACTCCGGGGTCCGGCTCGAATCCGGGTCATAACTCGGTCTCCCGGGTCTCGGTCAGTCCGACAAAGGTTGCGTGTACGACGAGGGGAAAGGTACAGTCTTCGCGGCTGCAACTGACATGTTCACCACAATTGAGTATATAACATATATACTGTACAGGAGAGATACTCTTTATATTCTTTTTACCAATTTTGTATTTTGTCAAATGAGACAAAAAATTTACATTTTTTCAAGATGCCTTTCTTTCTAAATTGTATATAATGTCTAAGAAAAAATTAATATAAAATTATTCCAATAGTGCTTTTTGACCTTTATATAATAATTTTCTTATATATAATTAACACATAATATTTTGACAACATTCTACAGTACACATACACTATAAGATTGTCACAGAAAGAAAGCAAGGAATCCTGCAAAGCTGATATTTTTGAACTCTTCAATTCAAACTCCCCATTTAACATACACACACCAAACTCTACAACCTTTGTTTTTCCTTCTCAGAGCATGCTTGAAAGAGAAAGAACTAACTAAAATGCAACTAGATCCTTGTTAATTTGCTACTGCTCCAGGAACTGGTTGGCATGTTGAATGGGAGGGGAGAGCCCATTGGGAGTAGAAGAAGTGCTGTAGCATGAGTGGGGGAGGTGTTGCTGTCAATCCCATCTGAAACAAGTAGTACTGCAGGAGAGTGAATGGAATTGTGGAAGCCCACATCAGGAAGAACAAAGGGGGTGGCACAAGCAGAGGCAGAGGCAGAGGCAAGCACCACGACGATGCTATGAACAAATGAAGAACAAAGGAGGTATCCACATGGTGAGCAAGAATTACACACTTCTATTAAATAATTTGAGGGATGGGATGGAGATTTAAAGAAGAAAGAGTAATGACAAACAACCTGGTACACAGAGAGTTAACTGTGCTTAATTGCATGCTAAGCAACACGTGTCATGCTCATGCGTGTGTACACAATATGCATATGCCGTGGGTGTACATAAAATATGTATATATATTCCTCCAGAACAGAGGGAGATACAGAGGAGCAGGACAAAACTAAGGGGAAAAAAAGGGCTGCATAAGCGAACAAAAGGGCTCCTTAATGGAACAAGCATCAAAGATATGGTCTGGCATGCACTGCATTTGTACAGTTAGCCCATTTGTCTTGGGAAATTAAGGGCCCGACAATTCATGCACCTACATTGTTTATTAAAACTGTCTTTGCTTCACATATACAAGTGTGTGTGTGTGTGTGTGTGTGTGTGTGTGAGAGAGAGAGAGACAGTTCTGTGTATACCACATATACACGCACACGCATTATGAGGGGAAACAATGAGAGTATAGAAGTAAAAATAAATACATATGGGAAGCTGTTGATGAGCTTCCAATGGGATTGTAAGTAAATATGTACAAGTTTTTGAAGGGGTAAATTTCTGTTTTTACCTGGGACGAATACCTCTGGGACCTCGTTTGGAGCCTCTTTTACCAATTGGTAAAAAACCATAGTCTATGTCTTCCGCTTCATCCAGTAGTGTAAGTTTTCTACTTCCTTGAAATGTACCCCTTGTTTCCCAACATAGTTAAGCCAGTTCATTCCCATAGCATCCTTGTCGGGAATATAACCTGTACATATATACATAATTAACTAATAATCATAGCTATTATTAGTGATGTTTTTTTATATACTGTATTAAAAATGTACCTATTTTGGATGACCAGGTATTGTCTTCTTGGAATGTGGAGCTGAACTTGCCGGATTTACTTGCCATTGCGGCCGTCACGTTTGAAGCATCCTGTCCTTCTTTCTCGTATATTTTCTTTTGTATGACTACTTTAAAGTTTTCGTCCCTTGTTCGAATCTACATGCACTTGGTTATACACACACATATGCATATTTTGTGTATACGTGTGTGTGTGTGTGTGTGTGTGAGAGAGAGAGAGAGAGAGAGAGAGAGAGAGAGAGAGAGAGAGAGAGATTTTACCTCGACTACCGCTTGTTTTCCTTGAAGAAGACTGTCTACACTTTTATCTGACTGCAGTCACGAACTCAACACATTGAACTATACATACAAGTGTGTGTGTGTATGCTAGCGTGACATCAACCAGTAGTACGGTAAGTTATAGATCACAGAGAAGTTTCACACATACGCATGCACAAGCACACACACTAGAGTACCTGGTGGGCTATCCAGTGGCTCCTTTCTCGCATTTCAATGAGAATCGGAAATGTAGGTGGAGCTTTTCTTTCTAGCACGGTCTTCTGTGTACCTCTTGCTCGTGCTTCATCATCCCCAAGAGTTACTGTTTGTATCCCACCAACCTGAGACAACAAAAGGAACAGGAAGAAAGTAACACAGCCGCATATGAGTGCGTGCGTGCGTACCAAGTCGGAGAGCGTGGGATTCTTGATAATATTCTCCAGCATCTGTCCATGTGCTGTAGCAACAAGCATAACACCTCTTTCCGCAATAGTCCTACAAGCAAGGGTCTCTGCTTCAGTTCCAATCTCGTCCACAATCACTACTTGTGGCATGTGATTCTCCACCGCTTCCACCATCACTTTGTGTTGCATTGACGGGTCAGGAACCTGTATACATATGCATGCACATACATATATGTGTATGTGTGTGTGTGTGTATACACACGGACCTGCATTCTTCGTGCTCCACCGATAGCTGGATGAGGTACATCACCATCACCACCGATTTCATTGCTAGTGTCCACCACCACCTGATATACATAATATATGATTGATTGAACTCAGAGTTTTTAGACTCAGTGAATATATGCACCACTCTCTTGTGTAAGTCATCCGCAAGTACTCTTGCAATCTCCCGAATTACTGTTGTCTTTCCAACTCCTGGTCTGCACTTTAATGTATAAAAACTCTCTCTCTCTCTCTCACACACACACACACATGCACACCTTCCAAGGAATAGAATGCTGTTTCCACAGTCGAGAAGATCACGAACCATGTCAACATGGCCAGTAACAGCTCTTCCAACACGACAAGTCAAGCCCACAATAGCACCTTTACGATTCCTGATGGAAGATATTCTGTGCAAGGTACCCTCTATACCTGCACGGTTATCACCCCCAAATTCTCCTACAGATGCTTCCGCTATCAGTAGATCATCCCTCGTAATCTATGCTAGATATTGTTAGAAGTTATACACACACGTACGTGTGTATGTACGTGTACATATACGTATGTCAGCAGTTTACATACTTCTTCATCTCGTAAGAACTCGCCTCCACGATGTCTAAGAAATCGAGCCTCAGGACGCCTTCCGAGATCCAAAACAACCTGCTCACAGAGTTTCATCATATATATCTTATCTTCTTAATATGGTCGTAGTTCTTGCTTGTTATGCATCTTTAAAACCTCAGTTCTCTGTGAGGCTCCAAGCAATATTGTGTGTGTTGTGTGTGCTGTGTGTGTGTGTGTGAGAGAGAGAGAGAGAGAGAGAGATCATGTATCTTTACGCCCATACAATATACATGAACACACACACACGCACACACACACATCTAACCTCTAAAAGTTCCTCGCGTTTAGGATGTTTAAGCAACTTGTGACGAATATCTTCAGGAAGAACCTATATATATAATGATGGATTAAGTTACTTAATACAAGTTTAACTAAGTTTACCTCAAGCAGAAGATCTAGTCATCTTGTACAATGATCGCACCGTCCTCCATCACCATTTGGTGGAGCTCTGCATCCGCTAAACAATTTCTTGCACTTAAAACTCGCCTTGTATGAATACATTTGGATGCGTGTCTTATTGGGTTTCGCAGTAGCAAATCCTTGCTGGAGCGGATGAACACCTTCGATCTCTGTGCAGGAATTTAATGAAGATTGGATCAAACCTGAAGGGCAGCAAGCTCCCGGCATTTTGCCCTTATTACCCTTTCACCCTTTCCCACTAGATAAATACACAGTCAAAGGGCAAATTAAGGGTATATTAAAATATTATTAAGAAGGGCTTTTCCCAAGTCTCTGGAAAACAGCGCCACGTGTCGAGATACCGGACATGTCAGTAGAGGATTCTTTGATCCCTTATTGTGGTGGATATTGCTCTGTTTTAGGGTTTTGGCTAATATTGCGATTAATAAGGGTTTTTAAAACTAGATTAGGGTTCTTGGAGGACAGATTCTCTAGATGCGCCTCCGGGAATTCGGGAGCGCACCGGATTGGAGAAGCTGCTCCAATCTCCAATGTTTAAATGCATTCAACAGCTACTGATTGGTAAACTTAATTACTACCATGTTGAGTATCTCGATTCAGTGTTTAACCTGGGAGAATCTAGTGCTATGTACACTGAACGGTGTAATTTCACTACTAGCTTTCACACAGGCAAGTGTATATGTATGTGTCTGCGTATATACATATACACACATACACATATATATGAGAAAAGTTGCGTATAAGTAGGAGCTCATTTAGTTTCTGTCAGCTGCTAAGATTATACCTGTACACACTGCCGCTTCGCTGGACTCGACAAAAGGTACTACTGTATCCGTCTATGTTTTTTCTCTCTTGAAACGTGTCGTATACATGAACCACTATGCTTACCTTGTCATTTAACAGGTGTTTCATTGCTTAATTGGATTAGCAACATTTGGTAAGTATAGTTAAGTTACACACGCGTATATATTTAATATCTTATGTGTATGTGTGATGCACATGAATTAAGATTTTGATAAACAGGTTACTGTGTTTATTTCGGGCTAAATGCTGTAGCAACTTGTAAACGATGGCGTTGTTGGGAGCAGGTTTATGGATTTATTGTTATGGCTATCCCTCAAATGCTTTTCCTTGCTACTTTTTTACTTCTGCTGTCTTTCTGGTAATCTCTCTCTCCACACACACACACACGCACTATATGTATATATATTTTAACATCGCATATATAAACGCATAAATACACAGCGTGATTATGCATACTGTATTAGTAATATTCCAATAAAATTAATGAGTCTATAAAAACTATATGTTTTTATAAAACTAATAATTATATTAATAAATATTAATATAATGTTTTTTAGGGTTGATCTCTGCCACCAAGCTAGTGACAAAGAAGAAGACGAAGAAGATGAAATAGAAGAAGCTTCAGCTATACTTGAAGAGTCTGTTAAAGATTCTACACATGTTGACAGACACCGGAAATGCTGTTACTGGTGGAGGTATAGAATTCATGCTCGACAGAAGTTTGTAATTGCGGTAAGTGCGTCTGTGTACGAGTGTGTGTAATATGTATAATTCACATACACCATGTAAACACATCCGTTTACACACACCACACACTTACTGGCAAATCATCATGGGCTGATATTTTCTACATATATTTGAAGGTGGTAATGCTGATATTTTTAATCACATTAGCTTTTGCAATTCTTATATGGATTGGGATGGGAAATAATCCCATAGATTCTGCCACTGTCGACCAGGTAAGCGCCGAATGCAGGATGTATATCTACTATGATATTTGCTACAAACGTGTGTGTGTGTGTGTGTGTGTGTGTGTGAGAGAGAGAGAGAGAGAGAGAGGGAGGGAGGGAGGGAAGGAGGGAATTGAGATGAATTATCAAGAAATTTTGTTGCAGATATACTCAGACCTATTTGCGATTGTCATTTTCTTGTCTGGTGGAGGACTTGCTGGATATGGTTAGTTAACTATACGTATTTAACGGGAATAACTTAATATTAATACTTGAATATAGTGTACCTGTTTAGCACTAGTAATTGTACATTGTGGTTCTTATTTGAATTAATCAGGATTGGCTTTATATACAAGAATGAGCAGGTCTCGTGTCGGAAAGACGTCAGCAGATTTACAAAAGGTATTCATATAATCTCTCTCTCTCTCTCTCTCTCTCTCTCTCTCTCTCTCTCTCTCTCTCTATATATATATATATATATATATATATATATATATATATTATCGTTAAGTAACGTAGATCGATGTGTTTTCTTCAGGTAGCAGGACTGGCGGTAGTGACTGTTCTGTGTTTCTCAATTCGGGCTTTATTTGTGCTTTTGAGCGATATTGATGTAAGTTATTGTAATATAATATATGCATAATTTACCTAACCTAAAATATTGGTTTGGACTTATATATTATACACACACATATGTTTTAAGTTTATATTCTGTTTATTATTGACAGGTATTGAAGAAGCATGAAGCTTTAGTGATGTTTTTTTATTCTTTGATAGGTAATGGAAGAGAGAGAGAGAGAGAGAGATGTATTGACTGGCATGGTTTACAGGAGAAGTGATACCGTGTGTGGTTGTGCTTTGGGTGATGAGAAACAACCCATCCAGATCGAGCAGTAGACAAGTAAGAAGATCTGTACCTCCTCCTATTTCTGGCTATCAGCAGGTCCTAGCACAAGAACAAGCACTTCTTCAGCAGCTGATTGTCCCTGAAGACCTTGAATCTATTGTTGTTGTTTCTAGAGGCAGGAGAATCAGGCCTGGGAAGACTGATTCTGAGGTATGTACATGATATATATATATATATAATATATATAATATATATATATATATATATATGGTGTGTGTGTGTGTGAGAGAGAGAGAGAGAGACAGACAGAGACAGACACAGTTTTATTAACTGTCTCTTATATGTATGTGTGTAATGCATCATACACACATCTTACGTATGTGTGTAATGAATGCATTTGTACAATGTAAGCGTGTGTAAATATATGTGATGCAGAAGTTTGGTTTGCTCACATATGTGGACACACTGCAGGGCGGAGGAAGCACAAGCAATTCGGCATGATAAAATAGCGTGAAAATTATTTCTGTTGTTGTTCATAAGCTGTAAATTTGAATTCTTGGCTCTGTAGATATTAACAATCAGCCTGAATATCTTAATGTTTATGGTCAAGATACAAAAATATTACATATAAATATAAATAAACTAATGCTGTATAATTAGTAACCTCCTTAATTAAATAAGAAAATATAATGGAATGTTACAAAGGACATCATGCAATCGTCTGTAACGATCTATACTTTTGAAAATTCTCATAATAGATAGATATACATTAAATTTTTAAAATTACGTTTTTACCTTCAAAGAAATTTATATCTACGTAAATATCCTTATCAAACTTCATCATAATTTAAAACGTAATAAATTAAATTAACAAGTCAAATCATAAATAATTTTAATGTTAAGTTTAGTTAATATTTAATTTATTAAACTTTATCACCACATTACTAAACATGTGTAATCGTTTCATTAAATGTGCATGTAGCCACGTGTTAATTTGACGCTATCAAATCATTTACATATAATTATGGTCGTAAATAAAATAATTAATTTACATATATATGCATTACATTTAATTTAATATATTCATACCCTTAGAGATGCTCTAATAATTATAACCAAAATAAATTAAAGTAAATAAAAATTCTAAAATTAATTAATTTAAAATTTCTTTTGTTGTAGATCTATACTCACTGGCTTTTTATAAAGAAAATGAGAGAAAATTAATTCAAACTTATACTTAACACTTTTAATTACTTTGTATTATTTAATTGTATATGCATTTCTCTAAAATAATAAATAAATAGCCTTAACTATAATACTACATATTTTTAGTAATATCTGAAATATATATATATTATTATTAACGAAATAAAAAATTAATAAAATTATTAGTGTAAAAAGAATAACTAAAATAATTATGTAGTTAAAGAATCTAAATGAATGACTGATATTTCTAAGAAAATTAATAAATGATATTTTATGTTGTTATTATGTTTTATAAGTTATGATATTTCATCAAATTGGAATAAAGAAAAATAAACACATAAATATATATGTACTTGTTAACTAGAAAGTTTTTTATTTATATTATATAAACATCATTATTCAATAATACATTCTATTTACATTTTGAGTGGCCATATAAAATGGTCCAGATTAACTACACTCCGGCAATATTTTTAAATATATTTATTTAAAAGAAAAGATTTAATTTGCAATGTTAAAATTTTAATATACCAATACATATTCTAATTATTATTTATATTTAATTAAAACTATATAATTAAAACACACACACATATATATACACATGATTTCACACTTGAATATCATAATTCTAAATAAGCTAATTTAATACTGAGTAAATTTCAAAACATTTTTAAAATATTAATATTAATTTCAAATTTTAAAAAGAATGAATTAATAAATTTACAATTGCATTTTGATTTAAATTAAATTTGAATCTAAAAGTACATGCATTTCATTTTTTTTTTATCAACCCTATTAATTTATCTTTTATATTTAATATATTCACAATAGCAGACATTCTCTTATCTTTTATAACCTACACACATTAGATTAAACATATTACTTAATTATATAATCATTTTAAAATTAAGTTAAAATTAGGTTAAACTAGGTTAATAAAATGTCCAAAAAAAAAAGAATTTGAGACTAAACAAAAATATTAAATGCTAAACTAGGGAAGTTTTTAAATTTTATTAAACCCCAAGAAAAAAAATATTAAATTATATAAGTTATTAAATTAGAGGCATTCTACTAACTTGGTATAATTTTATAAACAAATGAAGTAATTAATAATTATAATTATAACAAATTTAATTATTAATTTAATAATTATATTATAATTTTATAAAATTTTCATATTTTAAAAATTTAAATGTATACATGTATATAAAAATACAAGGAACACACACAACAATGTGTATAGGAATGGAAATTGTTTTATTTTGTTCAAGGGACTCAATATAAGTAATTTATAAAATATTATTATATGAATAATATGACTGTAATCACATAATCTATTGAACATTATTAAAATATTCTTTAAGTTTTAAATATTTACAAAATTACCCTTACAATTTAATGATTATAAAAATGCATTTTTAATAACTAATTACAAAAATGCAAAATAAATTTAAATAATACTTGTAAATATTCCTCAATTATCTTCAAGATTATAACATATAAATTTGACTTTTATGTACCTTTAAAACTTAAATAATACTTTTACACATTCTCTAATTATCTCCAATAAAATGACATATCGAGAAGCATTTTTCATTTCTCAATTAACAAAATTATATGTTAATTAATTTTTTATTTAAGTAAATGAAAAATAGTTGAGTGTAATACAACTGTGTGATAAGTCTTATCAAAATTGTACAATATAATTAAAGACGATATAATACATATGCTTAAGCTTACACTTGCTCCATTTATATAAGATACATGTTGCATCATAAACATAAAATAATATTTGAATTTTACCACCTCAAAACATCTTCAGTTATTATTATTTTCAATACAACTTAACCATGTACAACACTAACATATACTAACAGAGAGACATCAACAGAGACCATATACATATAGACACAGAATCATATGCATGGAGAATACATGAGGAGTATATACACACATACACAAAAATAAGAAAGGCACAATGCATATATTCACACACACAAACACACAATGTGAAGCAAAAACATACACACCTTTGTGTATATGAAGCATATTTAGCTTAATTTATAAGCATATGTATAACGTTCACCCAATAATTCATAATATATATCTTTACGTTACTTATAAGATTAATGCAGATTAAATGTAAATGAAAGTGTATATAATTTACAGGGTGTGATAAAGAACCTTTAAAATTAACTAAATACGTATGTCACAAATATGTATATACACATATATCTTTCAGAAAGAGAATATGGATGATATAGCTTTTATACACATATACCCAGACATAAGATATGAACATATACATAAGCATGCATGTATATAATACATGGTAATATATTGTATCAAAAATTCATGTACGGTGTATTAAGAATTCATTGCAATTAATTCAATTTTAATTTAACTTTTATATATTATTTTTGAGAGAAGGGAAAATAAATAACCTTAATAACCTTCAAATTTTTATATGGCCTTGAGTCAAGCTTATTGTGATATAAAATAATAATTAAATATGGTCTAAATAAATATCCCATAAATTAAATAAATTTTAATGAATAATTAATTTATTTTTAAATATTATTTAGACAATTAATGGATAAAGTAGAAAATTAATCACATTTTTTACTTTAAATTACATTAATGATTCTAAATGAGTTATATGAATTAAATGAGTATCACATGCATTAAATGAATTTAAATGAATATCCCATTTAAATATAAATAGCATATACAATTTAAATTCATGCGATACATGTATATTTGTGTATATGTACATGTACGAAGAGATATAATATGTATATATTCTGTTTAGTATTTGCATACATACATACATTATGTTATGAGTGTGTAACTTATATAATTAAACACACACACACTAGGTGTGTGTAGCACGGAATAAAGCCCTGTAGACGTACACGTGCATTCTGACCTATGTCGGTTCAATCCGTTTTTTTATGTTGGAGGGGACCTGCACAAAGAGCTTAGTGGAAGGCACACGTGGATGAGATTCCAAAGCCCACCAGAATCTTCCACAGGGATTGGTATGGATCCATGTAGCTATAAATCTCTCCTCTTGAATATCCCCTTAGGAAATTGAATCTTCATATATAGATACTTAGCAAAAAACAAAAAACAATGGATAATGAAATATCCAATTTCTATTGTGGAGGTGCTATGGGATACTACGAAAAGCCATCTCTTTCCAGCTTGGAGACAGCCGAGGAGCTCTTTCAGGAGCTCCTCGAAACGCGTCGGATGCCGTCCGAAGAGACCGGCATGAAATGGGCCGAGATGGGGTTCATACTCAAGAAAGTGTCTGACAATGGCACCGAGTTCGCTGTGATATCGGAATCCGCTAACACCAAGGGGTCCGGCAACGGTTTCTATGTAGTAAAGCTTGCAGAGAGCCCCAGCATTGTTCTGCAGGCAATGCATACACCCTCCGACCTCCACGTACACCGAGTGGCGTTCCGGCTTCTCATGGAGAGCAACGCATTTGTTGCTTGCGCGTGGAACACCGTGCACCGAAGGAAGGTCGATATGGGTAAGGAGCCCATGTCGTACTTCAACGCGTTCACAGCAGCCGTCTCTAGAAGCTTTAGCCGGCCTCGGATCGTCCAGCTTCACGCATTTGACGCGAACCTACACAAGATCAACGGCGATCTCATTCTAAGCTCGTCTAGAACGTGGGAGTCCGACAATGATCACTACAGAGCTCTGGTGTCTAACATGAGAGCGGAGCTCAAGCCCTTTGTCGTTCTGCATTTCCCCAAGGATGTCAAGGTTTTGGGAGGGACGCTTAATGTGAATGCCAAGGTGTTCTATGATAACAATCCCCAAGGCAAGTTCTACCATGTCGAAATGAGCTTGCCCCTCCGCCTGGATCTGAAGGACCGGCAAGAGATAAGAAAGAGGTTCACCCGGTGTTTCTTATGATGCACCCCTGGTTTAACTAACTCACAACTGTTTCTTATGTATGTGTGTAATGAATATGTACTGGACTGATGTGTCAATTCCACTCTGTCAAAGATATATGCTTAAACACTAATTACACTTAATTAGCACTGATCTGCCACCCATTCAACAGGAAACGTCTGGGGACCAAATCCAGCAAGTGTAGTCCACTTGACAGGAACCCAGAACTCAAGAGTCCTTATCATTACACTCCATTGTCTCCAGACAGACTCCTCGTCTTTAACACCCCACTTATTCTCCTCCGTCTTCTCCAAAACTGCAAGCCTCACTTGTTGCGTCCGTACTTTGATATCCCGTACAACTGCGTGAGAATATTCTCCCCCTTTGCCACTCCCACGTACTATTACCACGTCACCTTTGAGTGGCCACGGTGGAATACATGGTTGGTTCCTGGCCTTGAGGATTGTCCGTGTTTGCCCTGCTACAGGCCCGTTGTTAAGGCCCCAAGCAGTAAAACTCAACTCATTTCCTGAAATACACAGTCACAAGTAAATCTCTCCCTCTCTCCCTCCCTCTCTCTCTCGTTTTACCTGTACCAATTGGTTGTACACCAGCGAAGGGATGAAAAGAAGCATCTTGGTCTTGAGTAAGAGCTTCGGCAAGAGCAGCAAGCTTGTCCTTAAGCGTGGATCCACTGTCAGAAGGTTGAAGAGGTAACCTGCTCAACTGAGGGATCTTAGGTTCAACCACGCCTTCAAGCATCTGAACAATCGTGCTCATTTTGGGGCGCTGCACGGGGTCCTCCTGTATGCAGCAAAGCGCAGTCCTTATGGAACGTTTGGCATCATCTCCGTAGAAGTAATCGATTTCTTCGTGGAGTCTATCATCCACAAGCTCCAGTGGCCTTCCTTCTTCAACCATTCTCACGGCCCATGCTGGCAAATACCACTGTTCGGAGCCTTTGGTTAGATCGATTGTTTCGCGGCCACATATGAGCTCCAGTAACACCATTCCAAAGCTGTATACATCTGCTTTTGTTGTAACTGATGCTTGGTGCATCCATTCTGGAGCAAGGTAACCCGGTGTTCCCCTCATGTTGGTTATCACTTTGCTCTTGTCTCTGTCTAGAAGCTTGGACAGCCCAAAATCAGCTACCTGCATAAGAAAAAACCACTTATAAGTATCCCACGCATACGCACACACACCTTTGCAGCGAAGTTTCCATCTAAAAGAATGTTTTCGGGCTTGACATCGAGGTGCAGTATCTGTTGGTTACATTCCTCGTGAAGGTAAGCTAGTCCTTTTGCAGTCCCCACAGCAATGTTGAAGCGTTTAGCCCAGTCAAGAACACCTTCTTTTCCTACATACACACATACATGTCGTCCTACATACACATTGTTTGTGCGTGCGTGATACCTCTAGGTGAAAAAAGCCACCTGTCGAGAGAACCATTTGGCATGAAATCGTAAACAAGAACACGGTGCTTCTTTTCAGCACAGTATCCACGTAGCTGTAAGATGTTCATATGTCGAATGCTTGCCATAGTTGTCATCTCAGCCTTGAATTCCTTTTCCCCTTGTGTCGAAGTTTGTTCCAACACTTTGACTGCAACTTTTGTTCCATCCTTAAGACAGCCTTCACAAACAGATATAATTATATATATAAGTTAATCAAATATATTAAACCACCTTCGTAAACACCTCCAAATCCTCCATCTCCAAGCTGTTTATTGAAGTTATTTGTTACTTTTCGTAAACTGCTGTATGAGAATTTTTGCGGAATGGCTGTCGGTAGATTATAGCCCTTCTCTTGTGGTTTACTTGTTGGCTTGTTTTCTGCACATATCACTGCTAAAACCGCAAAAGCCGCAGAACCAAATAGTGTAGACAATGCCACAGCTGCTTTATACTGCATAGTTATAAACTGTTATTATCTCTCTCTCTCACGCACACACACACACACACACACGTTACCCTGAGGGCGTAAGCTGGTGATTTTGTGCGGGAAGAAACGCTAGGCATGAGTGATCTCCGAGATCCAAGAATATGTCCTTGACTGTGAACCTTCATACGATGGCCAAGGTGAACAACTGCGAACTTAATGAAACTTAATAGAGATTTTACCGATCTTTGGCTGCTTTTATCCATGTTAGACAGTAAATCACGGACTTGTTTTGCTGCTATGGTGGCTGGGCATCGACAGTGTGATGGATTGCTACATATGCTGCATGTTCTTTCATTCTCTAGGATCTCGCAGCTCTGTCTTCTTAAAAGCTTGGACCTGCAGAAGAAACTAGACAGTACACACGCACGCACGCACACACACATACGTTAAAGAGTCGCTTCCTGAGCACTCAACATCAATATGGATGAGACCACTGTCACTGAGTAACAAAGCCAGCGCAGTATGCCCACTTAAAACTCTAATAGGATCGTGGCTTCCAGGAACACATTCACAAGCCTCCCCACTGTGGACGAGCTTAAGTCCATCTTTTGTGCATTGTGCATGAGTAGAACTACCACAGCTGGTTGAAGTCCTAAAGATTCAAACTTGTGACCGCGCGCGCAAAAAATAAAAACTACAAATCATTTTATACGCAATATTCTGTTCACATGAATACTTGTCTTTATGTAAGTACACGAGTGTCCGTACCTGTTACTGCAGACTGTCCATGTCCAGACTTGTGAAGCACCATGGTAAAGAATCAAACCGGTTGGTTCCATTGAGAGCTTGTAAGGACCATTAACCTGCACAACTCATTAATGCTCCTAGGAAAGTGACATTGGATCTTGGTGTGTATACACACGCACGCACGCACACATACCAGCTCCATTCCGGAAGCTAGAACTTGTCCAGGCAGGAGTACATCCACAGGATTCTTAAAACTCTCCCATGAAACACGTTTCTCTTTATCAAACAACACCAAATTGCCATCCTGTCTGAGCTGAAGACCATGAACAGAACCATGACTGCTCTGTATAGACGCCCACAATCGTCTACCAGAATCCGACAAGACAAGTCCCTGTCCGGTGAGCTCCAGCTTGGCATTCTCTCCAAACAGTATAGGCACTTGTTTAAAGTCGCTTGCACACCACACTCTCCGTCTATGGCGTGCACTTCTGTGTGGATATAAGTATACAGCAAGCACGAAGGCACCCGGACGGGAGGTAGTGAAGAAACCCAATGCAAATCTGTTAAGAAAATCGAGCTCAGAACGTGCTCAGTGGAATTGCAGAACGTTTATTTACCTTACTTCAGGTGGGTGCAGTATGAATCTCGCACCCAGCCCGGATTTCTTCTTGAGCGCATAGATTTCCCCGTTGTTTTCCCATGTTCGCTCTCCTAGAACACCAACAGCGCTCGAGGCGGTATCCATACTTGACACTGAGGTGGGGATGCTTATAAGGAGCAAAGATAAGAAGAATACACCCATGGACTTTAGGTACATATCTAATAGAATGTATGTCTTTCTTCTACTGCAGGTGACATGGTGCATGTGCCAGGTAGCTAGAAAAGTTTATGTTACTACAAAGACATTATTGTTTAGATGAAACATCATCCTCACTAGTACTAGCACCATCCGATCCATGTAAAATTTGTCACTTCAATATCTCAAAGCTTCCCAAAATAGATTCAACCACAAGCTTAAAGCTTTTATTTTATTTATTTAAAAAGAGATTTTCTGCATTTTCATTTCACTTCATGTAAGTGTAAATAGATAAACGTCAGAAGAATTCCGTATTATATATATAATACAAAAGATTGTTGCTGTAGGCTGGACGAGCTATATACGATGAAACCCAATCTATAGCCACATGTTGTCCTTAGTCCTTATATGTTTGTTAGGGTTTAATTACGAACTCCTACCCTCTAGACAAGGTGTACAGACACACACGTATGCGTCGTTTTCCTAGTAATTGTATTTTACTACGGGATAGATGAGCAATGTTCTAGACTTGTTACTATATTGAATGAGTCATTTTCCTAGTGATGATAATTTACCGCGGGATAGTTGTCACTCTCAAGCCGTTTGTTTGTAGTGAGACGGGGTCCGACTCTCTCCGCCAATAAGACTGGAGGCGCTTCTTACAACATGTTCTGCTGCTCAGAGTCCTTTTTGTCTTGTTTCTCAGTGATTTTTCTTTGTGAAACAGCTAGCAGAAGAGTAAGAAAAGAGAATGTATTACCCAGCATAGGTATAATCGACAGACCTCGATATATATATATATATATATATATTATATAATATGCACCATATCTTATCTGTCCAGGATTTCACCAGGGGTTTGTATCACCCATTACAAATATACTGTATATGTACTGTAACAGGTCCTAGCTAGCTTCTTTGACATGGACCAACTTGGGTCATCCAACTATCACAGAGCCCTCAGAAGTTGAAAGTTTATACAAGTTACAATCGGACTGCAGTTTTTGAGAAAACTGTCAATACATTCATACCACTGCCTAGATGCTTGTTTAAGTCCTTTATACCCTTTAAAATTCACATCTAACTAACTAGGTTAAACTACTTAGATTCCATCTAGATCGTGCCTATTAATGATGAAGATGTTATGTAAAATAAAAAGAAAGAAAGTATTTCCTTTATAAATTTTCATGTTTAAATATTTTTATTATCCAATGGCTTGTTCAATTGCAACAAAGATGATAAAGGTAAACAAATGTTTTCAAACGTTGTCACAATGCAAGAACTCTAGAACCCACAACATTGTTTTATTTGCAGTCCTTGGAAACATCTCTTTGGAAACATCTCCATGCTGGTATACAATCCCTTCTGCAGTCATAATCCCACCGGATCTCTCTTTCAGTCGTGCTCCCCATTGGAAAATAAACAAGCCCAGTCAACCTCTTTAGTGCTTCCATCAGATTTCTACAACATCTGGATCGTTCTCCCCTTCAGATATTTCTCTTTGTCCTCTGTCCCCATGTTCTCCTTATACCCAAATCTACTGCAGTTTAATGAGTTTGCGTGATATACTGCTTGTTCTTGCACCATATAGTTGAAACGTTTGTTTATTTCCTTCTTTCGCCATGTTGCGTACTTTGATTTGAATGCATTATCCCAAAAGAATACCGAAACCAATGGATTCAAGCTCAAGTACCTTAAGATATGTTTTCTAATATCAATCTCGCCAGGGGATCCTTAAGATTAGGCATTCGTCATCCTCAAATGTTTGTTTCTTAGAATATTTCATAACTTGAGCTAGCGATGTACTATTGTCCCAATGTATGTTCACCTGGACACTGCTGACTAATTGTTTAGGTATAACTGATTCATTTTGAAGAGAGACATTGGTTAACTGATTAAATAGGAACATTATAACTAAAATGAGAATGTTTATAGTTTCATTTTTTAATAATTATTAATTTAATTATTAGTAATTTTAATTATTTAATTAATATTTTTTAATATAAAAAATTAATTTTTAGAATAAAATATGTTTATAAAAAGATAATTTTTAAAATGTATATTTAAAATATTAATAATTAATATATAAATATTAATTAATTAATTTTTTTTTTAATATTCTCATTTTCATATATCATTCTCGTTTTAATTATAACATTCATACAAGTGACTGTTCATTTCAGACCATTCATTTTATGCATGAAAAAAAACATATGATCTCAAACCATGGGATTACGACTGCAGAAGGGATCGTATCATGTGATCTCAAGCCATCGTTTTATGGGGTTATAAATGAATCATCATAATCCGGTCCTAATTAACATTCTTTATTGCTTTAAAAATGAAATAATTATTTTTATGATATGAATTAATACACACAAGACATTGACAGGGAAACAATATACACGTACTAATATATATGCACATATCACGATTGTATATACTCTATATAAATACTGCTTTATATGTTCTAAGTAATAAATACATTTTTAATATAATACTGTATAACATCACTTACACAAAGCGATCGTAGATACAATCATATATATATGTTTTGATATATAAAATACTATATATATTACATATATGTTTATATTCACATATATATATGTGTTACTTAACAATGTTACTATATATATAAACGCTACAGTAATTACACGGAACCACATTAGTGTTTAATAATTAATATTAATGGTGTATTTTATATATATATATATATATATATTAAAGTTTTGTTTGATATTATAGCAACTTCCTTCATTATTTGGAAAGATTTTCTGCCATGAAATGGAATCAAGTGATACGTTTGACCTAAATCCCTTGTTGGATAAACTCTTTTATGGTACATTACTCTCTCTCTCTCTCACTCACACATGGATATTCTTTCACAAGTGCGTGAGCAATGTGTTTGCGTGTGTGTTATATTCATATAAAATAATATCAAAGTAACATGGCACTCGCAATTACTAGTAAATAAACCTTTCACTCCAGGATATAAGCTCATCCAGTCCAGGTTTGTACAGAAGCTCGTTGAAATATACTCACAACTTTACTACCAGGACATTGAGAGAAAAGTGTACGATGCGAATTATACACCAACATTGTCAGATCTTTGTAAAGTATAGCCTTAAGTACGTCGTGAGGATGTATTATGTACATTTGTAGAAATACAGTATAATACAATATGGATTTCTGGCGCGTATTTGATATATTATTCAATAGTACACAAATGTATTTACAGAGAACGAAACGTGGAAGACTCAACGCCAACTGCTAGTCGGGTTCAGGTTAAAAACCAACATGAAGCATCAACATACACACGCACGCGCACATACTGACGTGCAGTACTTGCAGGTGTCATGCTCCATAATAATTAAACAGCTCTTAATTAAGTCTCAATTTAGATGACATCACATGTTGGTGCCAGATAGGAAGACATCCAGCCTCAGGATATTGTAGTATTGGGGTGCCCAATAGACTCTTGTTAATTAACATAGAAGTGCCAAATTAATTAAAAAATGCAATAACTAAAACAGTAGGCCCACTTCCTTTATAAGTTTGAAAAATCCTATGTCATTAGTATTAACTATTATTATAGTTTTATACTTAAATTGATTAATTAAATTACTAATGCACACATTTAAAATATAACATATTGCATGGAAACTATATAATTGAGTGTGGTGGCACAAACTCGTCACTATTAGATTCTCTAATCAATCGTACAAGCGTATTAGGAATCGTGTGTTTATTCTTCTTTTATGTTTAATGTTTATCATTTATTTATTTTATAAACAACTTCACACCTAATTAAAAATATGAAGACCTGGATTGAATAAGTGTTTAAAATTCTTATTGACAGTAAGAGATGAATCAATGGATGCATGTATAATTGAAATGGGGCAGTAATGATGTGTACATGTAAAAAACGCAAATATCACACACATAGACGTGTGGTTTTTGTACCGATGCACATGTATAATATACATATATTCACATATATGTATATATAACTACTTTGATTCAAGCGATATTAATCAGAGACTCTACAAATATGTTTATATCTTATTGTTTAAGGGTGTGTATACAATGTACATAAGTACAAACTATAATTTATGTTTATAAATTTATAGAAGGTCTATGGAATTCAATATTGTTTACATGTCTAAGGTGTGTGCATGTATAGTGTCTATGTGATTTAACCCTGGAAAAGCCTCATGCATGGTAGTCATGTAGTCGAGCAAAATTACTTAAAAGTTATATAGGCGTTACATATGTTCCATGTAGGTAGCCACATAAATCATGAATTTTAAATAATTAATAAGTGAAAAAATAAATTATTAATAAAATAAAAATTTATTACAAGTTGATTGGTTAAGGCAATTAACTACGTCTAGTGAAAAATGAGTCTATATTTTTTAATATTAAACTAAATTAATATGGATAATGAATAAAATCTTCAAAGTTAGATTTAAATATGTTTTGAAGTTTTAAAATCTTAAATTGTTTAAATTCAAGAATCTTTTGAAGTTTTAAATATCAGATTCTTCATTTTCAAGAATCATATTAAATTAATTAATTTAGTGGTCTAAATTTTATTTAAGAAATCATAATTTTCAAAACTTAATTTATTTAGTAAGTATATATTTATATTTTTTCTTAAATGAAGTTTAAGCATCTAAGTAGAACTTATGTTTAGCATAGTATAAAATAAATAATGTAAGGCTATTCACATAATTTTGGTTACAATATAGTAGTTGGTTTTAAAATAGTATAGATTATATTAACAAAACTCTATGTTTCACCTATAGTTTTAATTACATATATATATAATATGTCTAAGCTAGTCTTATACGATATATATCAAAAGATAACTGATCTTAGTGGAGAAGCTGTTGAGGAGTGCATATAGAAACTAGAGGTAGGTTTAAGGATGGTCATATGATTTTAATATGGTTTCTAGTATTGTATGTGTGATGCCTAACAAATTGATATAAGATATTATTAAATATATTATTATTTATTTAATATTTAATAAAATTATATAATAACTTTTTATTAGAATTTAAGTTTGCTTAAATAAAAGTTATATTACTAGGATATTATGCTAATTTTATATAATTAAGCTTTCTTAAATCACTTTTAAAGTTAAAATAAAATATAAACCATTTAAATATAGATTGTACTTTAAGGTTCAAATATGAACAATTTTCAAGATGTAATACATTAAACTCCCTTTCAAAAATTAAGTTTGCTCTCATACATGTGAAACAATATAAATAAATAAAAATTAATATATATAAAAACCAAACTTGTTGAAAGCTCCGTATGTTCACACGTGTGTGTAATTATTATATTTTTATAAATATATATTATATACTATACTTTAAAATACGAATTTCATATAACGATAATTTTAAATAGAATTCATGCATACATTATGCATATTCATTCAAATAGTTTAATTTCATTTAATATGCGTAGATTATATCTTAAAAGAATATATAATATGAAATAAAATGTTTCATACTAAAAGAAAACTGTTTCGGTAGCCTTGCCATGTGGCATTCCAATGTGTCACTGCCCAAGTGGCAGACGTGGTAATTGCTATGTCACCACTGTGCATGTGTATATATGTACAGGTATACACGACTTTATAAACACTGTATAGATATTATATAACAAGGAGTAATGCTTTTAATAGTGGAACATATTATAGTATTAAAGAACTTTAAAGTAAATACATATAGAGAAATAATAAGAAATATTTAAATTGAAGGTTTCAATTTTATTTTAGTCTTAAGTGAATAAAAAATCAACAACAAAGAGGAATGAGATATGAATATAATTAAAATCTTTATATGATATGTAAAATAGTAAAATTCACTAATTCTTAAAATATTAAAACCAAATCAACCAAAATTTTAAAATTAAAATTTGAAGATGTTTAATTTAAAACGAAAATTACTTTAACATCATTAAGTTAAATATTAAATTGTAAAGGCATTACATTTATATTACTTCATTATGGGCCCGAGCTGGGAAGTCAAGGGTCTCATGTTTGACCATTTCCATGCTTTTAGTGCTACCACACCAAAGGCTTGTGTGAATTACAAACTTGGAGATGTGCTAAGTCATGGAACATGGATGAAAGACAATTATTAAACTAGTAAACTATTTCAATTATTTATTTCTTACCTTGGTGAACTATGCCAATTATTTATTTTAATTCATTGGTAAACTATATTAATTACTCATTTAGTTCTTTAGTAAACTATAATAATTATTTAATTTAATTCCTTAATAAACTATGTCAATTACTTATTTTCATTTCTTTTACCCTCTCGTATTTCTCTAGTTGGTTTGACCATCTTTTATCACCATTCCTTTAATCCTTGTTATTTCACTTAAGAGTCCGCCATGTTTTGCATAAAAAGAGGTGTTCGTGACTCATAATTACCAAGGGAAGACTTGATCTCTTCAAGTCATTGAAGTTGCCTCCCAAATCCAAGAACCCTTAAAAGAAGTCATAAGGGACGAACCCATTGAACCCATTTGATATTGGTTCACTATTTAATTATGAACAAAGCTCGCACTAATACTAAAATCCCAAGTTAAATACTTATGTTTGTGTTTGTTTTGACTACCCACTTAATAAAGGACAACTCATCGAATCTATTCGAGGAATCACCATTTGAGTCATGAGAAATATCTCAATGACCACTTGTTTTAAGGAAGAATCACCCATCTTAGGAACACCTTGCACCCAAGGAGGAATCACCCTTCAAGTTGCAATAAGCATTTCGAGACACTCTCCAAATCTCGGCCATAGCATCTTGGGGAATACTTCGTGCCCAAGAAGAAATCACCCTTTGAGTTATGGAAAGCATCCCGAGAAACACCATTTGTCTCGAGGAGGAATCACCCTCCGAACATTCTGAGGAACACCACTCGTCTCAAGGAGGAATCATCCTTCAAGTCTCGGCCATAGCATCCCAGGGAACACCTTGTGCCCAAGGAGGAATTGTCCTCTAAGTCATGAGAAGCATCACAACCACCACTCATCCAAGGAGGAATCACCCTCCAAGTCTTGGCCATAGTTGTTAGGATCTAGACAAGTTTTCACTTGGCTTGCACCTGGCGAGATCACTTGTCCTACGCTTGGCGAAGTTTTGCCCTCGCTTGGCAAAATCCACAACGTAGAAACCGCAACCACACATTTTTGCATGGAATCCATAACCACACAACTAGTTGCATGCTTGCATGGGCTTGACTATAAAGCTTGAGCTCTAAGGGCCAAAACCCTTAGAGCGATCACCACACTTTTCTCCACCATTGTTTCTTCTTTTAATTCAATTTCTGTTCTCGTCATAGCTCTTATCCATCGACATGCGTAGTTTGTTCCATTTGCAAACAGACAAGTATTCTTACTCGGATTTCAGTTCTTGACATTTTAATCGCTCCATGGCGTCAGTTCAAGATTGCGGGATGCTTTGGAGGCCCTTTAGGCTGACTTGCAACGTGTAGATGCATAACGAGTTCAACTTGCTAAAGAGCTTGTTGCCTGATGTAGACGAAGCTGAACATGCAATCTTCCTCTTTTCGGGCTGATTTCTCATGACTTCAAGTTGCTGCTCCACGAGGTGAACCCTAGTTGAGTTTACCAAATAAGTTCGATGGGTCATGCTCTTCTTTTCATGGTTTCCTCAACTAGGCCAAGCTGTGCATGACTGCTCATGCTCATCGATATTTGACTGATGAACTAAATGTAATGTTTTTTAAATCGCTTCTACCCTTCGTTGGTTCATTGCTCTCATTGAGAAGCACTCCCATCTATTTCAAAGCTTTTAAGAGTTCAAATGAGTTTTCACTGAGATGTTAAGTGATACGGATCAAGAACAAGCTACCATCGACAAGTTGTCTCGCATGCGGCATGGTTCTAGGTCTTTTTCGTCTTATGCCTCAGAGTTAATGAAGATCTCATGCGATGTCCGGTTTGAAGATGCGTCTCTCAAATAGTATTTTTGTGTCGGTCTTCGAGATGATGTAAAGGATCTTCTCCTCATGTTGTCGGATCCAAAGACGCTTTCGAAAGCAGTTGCACTTGCCATTCGGTGCAATATTGGTCTATTTGAGCGATGTCAGGAAAAGACTTCTTCAAACTATTCACTTTTGGTTCCCCCATCTCATGTTGAGGCTTCCAGTTGTCTACATGTTCTTGGTCCTCTTCCCGTGCATGCAGGTTTTGGTTTTGTTCATATGAAACTAAGCTCTTTTCAATGGGACAATGAACTACCTCAAGCCAAACACCAGAGACGAGCGGCTAACAATTTGTGCTGCTATTGTGCCAATCCATGACACCAAGTCAATGCTTGCCCTCACCGACTAGTTTGTGCTGCTACTCTTTTGATATTTGTTGACCCACTTGCCCTGCCAAAAAATGGAGCTTTGCCTACCCTGCCAAAAAACAGAGTTTGCCAGTTTGAGTAGGGACCGTTTGGCTAGATGAATCTCAAGGTTTCGTGCTTTCCATTGATTCTTACCCATCTTTGGGTTCCATCCCAACTTTCAGCATTTTAGTGCCTTTTCATGTTCCAACCGTGCTGTTATCTTCTCAATCGACCTCGCATGTGACATCATGATTGATAGTGGGCTAATGCCAACTTCATCGACCACAACTTTGCTAATGCCCACGGTATCAAGCTATTATTGAGAGACATCATCATTTTGTCGAGGTCGTTGATGGCCAGGAGATTTTTTCCAAGGTTTTGAGACATGAAATTGAATTCCTTGACGTTGTTGCCTTGTTTGCCTATAGCAAAGTTGTCTTTAATGTTGTTTCCATTCCAAAGTCTCTTAGGCTTGCCATGGTTGGAATTGGTGAATCCTGCAGTCAACTGGTGCTCTTGACGGTATTCCAAGCATGTTTCTGAAGCAGTTCCTTCTTTTGAATTCATGATCCTACTGCCAGAACTTCTTTCCAACAGCTTCCTGAGTCTTCTTATTCAGATGTCGATTCTCTTGCCAACTCTTGTGTTTCAGGTTCTTGGCCTTTACTTGTGCCTTCCTCTATGCCTTTACCTACGTATGTTGTTCGAATCTCCCATATCTCTCTGCAGGAGTTTTGTGCAACTGGACAAGAGAATCCTTTCTCTGTCTTTGATGTTGCGGTACATCCTTCCTCCATGCATGCTAAGAATCTAATTGTTTTGCTGGCCAAGTATCAAGAATTTGCTTATGTTGTTTACAAGTAGAAGGCTACAACTCTTCCTCGTCACTACAGAACGATTGTCCAATTGACCTGTGGAGAGAAAGTAGCCGCATGTCAGTCCCATCTATGATTATCTCATGCTGAGCTCCAAACCTTGCGAAAGTATATCAGGGAGAACCTGACCACGGGCTTTATTTAGCATTCTCGTTTCTCTGTCGGAGCTTTTGTCTTCGTTGTTGCCAAGAAAGACGGCTTGTTACACCTAGTGATTAATTATCGTGGCCTAAATAAAATCACCGTCCCCAACAAGTACCTGCTTCCTCTTGTTTTTGAGATCCTCATGCATCTTTCTCATGCCCACTTCTTCACAAAGATTGATTTGCATGGCGCGTATAATCTAATCCACATTCGAGAGGGGACGAGTGGAAAATGGCTTTTAGGACACGCTATAGTCACTTTTAATACATGTTAATGCCTTTTAAACTCATCAATGCACCTGTCATTTTTTAGCATATGGTGAATGATATTTTCTGTGACTTTTTAGACCTATTCGTGATGATATATCTCAACAACATCTTGATCTTTTCTGAAACCCAAAAGGAGAATGACCATCACGTTGGCATGGTCTTTCAATACCTATGAAAACATGGTCCTTTCGCCAAGCTTGAGAAATGTTTCTTTGACCAGATTGAGGTAGAGTTTCTTGGTTACATCGTAATTGTTAACGGCATCAAGATGAATTTATTTAAGGTCCAAATTGTTGCAAAATGGGAACGTCTCGATCTGTTTGTGACATTTAATGTTTTCTTGGTTTCGCCAACTTCTACTATTGATTTATCAAGGACTTCTTTAGGATTGCCCTTTCTTTGGCAAAGTTGATGGCCAAGGCTTTGCATGTTCCTGCGTCCATGATTTCTACGGCCAGCTTTGGCTTTCACTTGGCTTCAATTCCCCTATGCCTGTGTCCTTGCCTTTCGCCTGGCTTGCCGAAGTTGAGCAAGCATTTCAATTTCTCAAGATAGCCTTCACTTCTGCTCCCATTTTGATCCATCTGGACAACACCAAGCCATAAATAGTTAAAGCTTACACATCTGACTTCACTCTCAATGGAGTTTTGTCCTAGGAAGGTCAAGTTCATTGTCTTCATCCTATTTTGTTTCATTCCCGGAAGTTCACTCCTACCGAAATCAACTACGATGTCTATAAGAAAGAACTTTTGGCAATTGTCGATTTTTTTGAAGAGTGGTGTCACTTCCTTAAATGTGCTCCTCATGTGGTTATAGTTTACTATGATCACAAGAATCTTCAATATTGGTCCATGGCACATGTTTTGAATCATTGTCAGGCCCATTGGGAACAATCTCTCTCCTAGTTCCAATTTGTCATCATTCATCGGCCATGCAAGACAAACGGTAAGCGGACACCATGACTTGTCAAAGTTACCTTGCTCTTGGTGAACCTGCTTTTGATTTGCAAGAGCAAGTGCTTCTTAACTCTTCCCAACTTCAGCTCATGTTCTCCAGCAATACCCATTGCCATTTGATGCTTCTTTGTCCCAAGAAATTTGTATTGCCCCAAGATAATGATCCCTTTGTTTAGGTGAACTCGCCAACATGTGGCTCCATGCTCGCCTTTGGCACAAGAGGGGGAGTACTGCTTTCTATAGTTTTGGGAGGGAATTCTCTACTGTCATACACAACTCTTTGTTCTTGATAGAGATTGTTGGTTATGAGTAGTTCAGGCCTATCATGATTTGTTGTCTGTTGGCCATTTTGGCATGTGTAAGATTGTCGAGCTAGTTCAATGCCTCTTCTGGTGGTTTGGCATGAGGTGTTTATTGAGTGTTTTATTAAATCTTGTGATCTTTGCTAGTGTTCCAAGATTCTTTAACATTGTGCTACTGATTTTCTCCATTCACTTCCCATATCATCCATTTCTTTGGACTTTCTTTTAGAACTTTCGTTGTCCCATGGTTTTGATTGTTTCTTAGTTATTGTCGATCAGTTCTCAAAGATGGCCAATTTCTTCCCATGTCATAACTCAGTTATTGGTGTTGATGCAATTGATCTAGTTCATCATGGTGTCTTCAAGCTTCATGGGTTACTTGATGACATCGTCAGTGAACGAGGTCCTTAGTTCATCTCATTATTTTGGCAATAGTTCCTCTGTGCCCTGCAAGTCGATGTTTGCCTAGCAAGTGCTCACCATCCATAGTCTAACAGTCAGACGAAGCGAACCATCCAAATTCTTGAACAATATCTCCACTACTTCCTCTCGCACAAGTAAGATGACTAGTTTGATTTGCTTTCCTTGGTTAAATTTGCTTACAACAACTTGGCGCACTCCTCCACTAGCAAGTCTCCATTCTTCATCATTTATGGACATCATTTATGGACATCATCCTCATTGGTCTTATGAATAACATCTCTACAGTAATAACTTCATCTTGTACTTGGCTAGAATAAGATAAGTATGAGACACTCGTATTTCTTAGAGATGTTGTATCCCTTGCTCCATCACTATGAACATCTGTATATCATACATATGACTCTCTGTCTCTCTCTCTCTCACACATACACAGAGTTACTAGTTGCTCCATTATTTAATGATCATGCTCAAGACCGTGTTGCCACCCTACATGCTCTTTATGATGAAGTTTGTCATCATTTGAATCGCACTCAAGAATCTTACCGACAGACAACTGACTGAAACTATTTGCTTGGCCCGACCTTTTAACCAGGCAGTCAAGTCTGGCTCATTCGCCAACATTGGCCTTCCTCTCGACCTAGTGACAAGTTGGATTACCAACGTCTGAGACCCTTTATTGTTCTCCGCTGCCTTTTAAACGTTTCTTACCATCTTCAACTCCTTGCTCATCTTCAGTTACATCTCATCTTTCATGTGTCTCTTCTCGAACCTTACTATGAGAGTGACATACCCGATTGTATTCCACCGCCTCCACCACCTGACATCATTGTAGACAAACCCGAATTCAAAGTTGCTGATGTTTTGGATTCTCATCGCAGGTATGGCCAACTCAAATACCTTGTTGATTAGAAAGGATTATCTCCAAGTGATTGAACTTGGGAGCCTGCCGATCACCTTGAGAATGCTTTTGACCTTGTTGCTGCTTTTCATCAATGTTACCCACAGAAGCATGATCCTTTGCCTTGTTGGCGCTTGGCATGGGGGGGGATGATGTTAGGATCCAGACCTGACCTACACCTAGTGAGTTTTCATCACCGAAAAATGTAAACCTCCTAATTTTTGTCATTTTTAAGGTAAAAAATATCTCTAAAAAACAATTAAAAAACAATTAACATAGTAGGGGTCGAACATTGGTTTTTTTTTTACATTGTAGTTATTTTAGTTAATATACCTTGTAATATTGTTTTGTTTTTACCCTTGTTTATACAATTTATTTTTTATATAATTTATTTTATTTAATTTTAAGTTTGTTTATTGATTTTAATTGTACTTAATAAAAACTCTTTAACTTTCACTAATTAAATAAAAATAATAAACATTAAATCTCTTTATTTTTCACTTGTCTCTTTCTTCCAAGTTTTTTTCAGATTTTCCCACTTATCTTTCTAATCCTTACAAGAACTATATGAGTATGTTATATTATATGTAATATTTTATATAATATTATATATATATATATAGCAAAGAACAATAATCCTTGCAATAACATGTATTCTATTGCTAACTAAGGAGACTCTACCATATACGTTGGAGTTGTCATAGTTCTAACATGGTGAGTTGACTACCTGGGTAAAGATTGTGGGATATATGGGCAAAAAGACTCAAGCATAACTGAATCATCATGATCAGGGGCCCTCTCATAAACACTAATTAATCCTTTGTCTAGTCTAGTTGGCATAACGGGAGAGGGAAAGGTTCTGACATTTAATATCAGAGTGGTCTCGGGTTCGATTCTCATCAGGGGATGAACTTTGAATAAAGCTCACGTCACTAAGGTTGGCGCACTTGTCCTTGCCTAACTAAACCACTCGATCACATGTGTACAGCCAAGCGGCTCTATGATTGCCTCTAGCCTGATTGACATGTGATGCGAGTACAGCCTGCGAGCTGGGTGTGAGTCAAGTGTGAGTAGAGACACCTCTAGTTGCACCTTTTAGGAGGAAGGGCATGAATAAAATAGAAACGCCTCTGGCTGCACTTCTGGAGGAAGGCATAGTAGCAACCCTTAGGTTTGTAGATCAGGGCATTCACTTTCTCAAATGGGTGGAGAGTGTCATAGTTCTAACATGGTGAGTTGACTACCTGGGTAAAGATTGTGGAATATATGGGATATATGGGCAAAAAAATTCAAGCATAACTGAGTCATCATGACCAGGGCCCTCTCATAAACACCAATTAGCCCTTTGTTTAGTTGGCATAAAGGGAGACATCATGACTAGGGGCCTCTCATAAACACCAATTGGCCCTTTGTTTAATTAGCATAAAGGGAGAGGGAAAGGTTGTGACAGGAGTACACATGAAACATAAATAAACCTGGTTTTTGTCTTCGGCGTTAGTTTGCACACATCTTGCATATGACAACCATCGTGCTCTCAAGGTGTATCCATGGACAACAAAACGTGCGAGCAGCAATGTACATAGTAATATCTCACACAGAATATAAACAAGTTTTGTATTCTCTGTGAAGACACAGAACAGGAAATAAGAACAAAAAGACATATATGCTAAACGTACCATAAGAAACACAGTCGTCGGCAAGTACTCAAATGTCACTCTTGTACATCAGTCCATATAGCCATGGCCATGTACATACCACTGGGAAACCATACACCATGCAGATTTCGGTCCATGTTAAGACCCGCTGGATTTAAATCATGCATCTATTACAGAGCATGTATGCACATATACATACACCTCAAAGCACACACGCTACAACCTACACATACATAGAAATCTGTAGTGTATAACCATGAATCCACTCACCAGATTGAAATACATACATTAGTAGTGGCCACCGTTGATATTGCACAGCGCCATATCTTGGAGAGCTAAACCCATGCCGCCGGATCTGCGGAGCACCTCCGCGCTTCACAGAAGAACCCTAAAGCATATTTAGGATCCCCTATTTAGGTTAGCTTACGTGTATTACATGTAATATTTTATATAATATTCTATAAATAAGTAGCGAAGAACAATAATATATATGTATATTAAGAGTTTCATAAATATCTATTATATCTATTATAATTTAAATATGTGAGTCTATACATCTTAAGACATTATTTATATATGTGTAGAGAGGGACAAAGAGAGATGAATTTATGCATGCACACATGCTATATATATATATACACACACGTGTTTACCTTCAACACATGCTCATGTCCATGCACATAGTCACAAATTTTCAATTAAAATATTAAACCACTAAACCACATTATAAAACTTAGAGACAAAAAACCAACATGGGCACCTCATATACACATCCATGGGCACACATGCACATATATGGAATTAAACATTCATAGGCACACCATTTCAATCGATGCGGAATTTATAATGCATCTTCCTCTTTTGTCTCTCTTACACACACATACCACATAGGTTAAACATTATGTAATTCAAAATGAAATATCTTTTGTTAAGCCATAATTATCGAGTTGTATGAGGATGTATGTGTGTGTATAATATAATATAATGTGTGCATTCCTGATATAATTCAAAACTAAAATATTTTATTATGATATATTAAACTAAATAATTCTTTTCTTTTTATCCTTATTTACAAAGAAGAAAACTATCCTAGTTTAATTACAGAGTATAACTTATTATAAACTACATATGCCATGGTGAAATAAAAACATAATCTAAATAAGAAAGTAAATAAATATTTTTTCAGTATATTTTAACGAATTATAACATAATTTTATATATGTTACAAACCCAAAATCAACCCTTATTCTTGGATCCTTAGTACTTCCCTTAGTATGTTAGTCAAAAAATTTCTAATTTTTTTGCTTTGTTTATTTTACATTTTCCAGTGCACTTACCCTGCACATGGTGAGTTCACTTGTCCTGTGCCTAGCAAAGTTTCGCCTTTGCCTGACAAAATCCACAACCATAGTGTAGAAACTGCAGCCACACATCTTTATACATGATCCATATTACATAATTCACGATTTTACTTGTGTGGATAATGTAGAGAGGCATTAGCATAATAACCAAGTGAACCATCTCCACAAATAAAAAGCAAGTGTTCAACCAAGAAATGCTGGTGTACGCATATAATAATTTTTCTTTCTCTTTCTAGTCCTTGTAATTGATGAGGCAAAGGGTACTAGGTATGAACATGCTTTCTTATGCATTTAGTTATCTTAGCATTTTACTTGTGGATAATGATTAACCTAATGACCAAGTGAACCATGTAAATTTTAATTTTTCACGAGTGTTTAGACAAGAGATGGTAGTGTATACAATAATCTTCTATCTTTCACTCTATAGTCCTTGTAAAGGCAAAGGGATTTGGAATAACACTTACAACTATCTGTTATATACATTCATGGTATCATATAACCATTGATTCATGGTACTATGTATGTACTCTCAATTTCTTATGTATTTATTTATATTACATATTTAATGATTTTATTTGTTTGGATAATGCAAAGAGGCATTAACAAGATGATAAGTGAACCATGTAGATTCTAATTCTCCACAAACAAAAAGTGAGTGTTTAACCAATATATTAATATATATATATATTAATCTTTCTTTCACAAGAAAAGAAATTTTAACATGTCATTTTGTTTACTAGAGCATATTCTTGAGCATTAACTAGATATACTTGAGGTTCAAAGCGGCAATACATGTTTGATCACAATATCATAACATGGGCATATACTCTCTCTCACACACACACACACACGTGTGTGTGCATATATATGAGCTATGCTATGCATGCATTATATGTATGTATCGAAGTAAAGTAACATATTTCCCAGTTGTACCATATTTACTTTGAGATGTTATATTTATAACATACACCCACATACAAATGCAGCTATATCTATGTATTATGAATGCATCTATATGTGTGCGCTCTTTCATTAGTATTTATTCTTTTAGTAGTGGTTGAAGAATGCAACTCAAAAATGGAGATCGATGATACACACGACAATCCAATGTCAAATTATATAGTAACGGTAATTTTGGTTTAGTTATGGAATGGAGGATATTTGTGAGCATCAAAATGTGAATATGCCAAGGAATGAGAATATGCCTTTGCTACACCAAGAGAATGTAACAGAAGAAATAGGAGAAATGAAAGAAAATGAGAATCTACTTGCAAAGATAATATGAAGGTGAATATGTGGTTTATATAAGATATCTCGAAGAATAACAATTAAAGGTTAAGTATTTATAATAAAACATATTTAAATTAATAACCTAAATTATAAATTAGGGTTTTATTTAATCAAATTAAGGTTGTAATTAATCAGAGAATGCAATAGGAGAAATAAAAGAAATTAAGAATTTGTTATAACCTATCAGAACGTAAGTTTTAAGAAATTATTATTGTGTCTTAGGAGTTGAATATTTATAGTAGAACATGTTTAAACCAACAGTAAGCTAAAATATGTTTAGATTATAAGTTAGAGATGAATAATTTAGATTATAAGTTATATGATATCTTATATTTGATAATTGAAGCCACGATATGTAACATCTGCCACGTTTCCACTCAAGTTCACGTTCTTATGAACGACCTGTTCACTCACTCTTGACATGCTAGTTAGGTGCCCAATGTCTCATTTTCATGTTTTCACAAAAGCTATGTGTCTCGCCTAACTTTCCTTTTTAGAAGCCTTTGACGTGGTGGCACTGGAAACATGGGAATGGTTACATATCAATGTCCTCATCCATGTTTTCACAAAAATTATGTGTTTTGACTAGCTTGCATTTCTACAAGCCTTTGATGTGGTGACACTAGAAACATACATATAGTGTCTTTCATCCATGTTTCCACAAAAATTATGTGTCTCGCCTAGCTTGCATGTATACAAGCCTTTGACATGGTGGCACTAGAAACATGGTAATGGTCACATATGAAGCATGGGATCACTCATATGGCTCTTGATTAAACCCAAATTAGGAGCTAATTTTGATACACCGTATTCTTACCTTTCATAGACCAACCTTTGATTTTGCTCTTAGACTCTCATCCCAAATCATTTTGGGACAAGGCAAACCATGTCCAGGGAGAGGTGTTTGTGACTCATAATCACTAAAGGGACTGCCACTCAAATCGAACAACCTTTAAAAGAAGTTTTGAGGGACGTATCCATTGAACCCACTTAGTATTGGTTCATCATTCATTCGTGAACAAAGCTCACATCAAAGCTAAAGGCCTGAGCTCAACGTTCACATCATTCCATCTGTGTGTTCATTTCAAAGACAACTCATCAGATCTATCCAAAAAGGAAACACCTCCAAGTCACAGTCAGTATAAAGGGAACATATATTGTCTCAAGGAGGAACTTCCCTCTAAATCTCAGCCATAGCATTTCGAGGAATGCATTGTGCCCAAGGAGGAATCACCCTTCGAGTTGCGACAAGCATCAAGGAACACATTGTGCTCAAGGAGGAATCACTTCTTGGGTTAGTCGAAGTTTGAGTTTGAATTGGAAAATCCAAGTTCAACTCGCAATCGGAGTCTGAGTCTAGGCTCACCAACTCATAGTCATAGTTCGAGCCCGAGGTTGAGTTTGGGTTTGAGCTCACGTTGACAATCCGTGTCCAAGTTTAGTATGGACTCATTGTCATTGTCCAAGTCCAAGCTCCAATGATAGTTCAAGTTCGAGTTCAATTTGGGCTCACTATCATTGTTTGAGTCCAAGCTCAATATTCATCCAGTTCCCACCTCCTTTCTTGTTTGAGCTTGTGATTGAAATCTCCTAACATGCTAACATGTTACACCGTGCAGATTGTGAGTATAAGCATGGAGACTTCTCCTAAAAGTTGTTTATGAGCAAATGTTGTTACACACTTGTGATGTAGCTCCTTGAGTAAGCAATTTTCTTAGCGTCTGAGAAGCATGACTTCTCCTAAAAGTTGTCTCCAAACAAATGTTGTTACACACTTACAACATGCTCCTTAGTAAAGCAAGTTTCTTAGCGACTAAGTTTTTTTTTAGCAAGTCTTGAGGAGTGTGGCCAAGTCATTGTGTTCTCGTGAGCAAGCACGAAGCACAGCGTGGCCAAGAGTGCAAGGGTTTAGGATTTACCAAGGGATTGGTATCTAAGCCTTGATTCATGAGTGCAAGGGTTTAGGGTTTACCAAGAAGGTTTTCATTAATATTAGGGCAAACTCAAACTTGAGGGTTGGGGCACCCACCACAGGCAAGGCTTTTTTTTCTTTCTTTTTAGGTCCTGTTTTTACAGTTTTTACATAATGAAGTGATTTGACTAAGATAAATTAGGATAAAATAGTACTCTTAATAAAATTAATTAACTATTTGTTTTAACACTATTTGATAACGATTTTGATGCCGAATTTGTGTATTTACTGTTTTAAAAAGGTGGTAAGTGTCACAGTTTTTACTGGTACAATTACTTAATTCTTACCTTGTCTTTATCGCTAACCCTAGTTCCTAGTGAATCTGGCTCTTTGCTAACCCTAGTTCCTAGCCCGGTGAGTAACAGCGAGTATGAGGTTTGAAGGGTGGAACGTACACCACACTGTAGTCTAGAAGGAGACTGTAATAGTTAGTATCAGTCTCACACAATCACTTTATATAGTTGATTGTCACATTATCAGGTTATTTGCTGTGTCTATTGAATTCGTACACGTATCCTTCACCCATCCATCAATAATATTGTTCACTTCCTCAGGAACTTCATCGTGTGGACAATGGCCTGTAAGTGAAGATAATCAAATAAAGCAGGCTTTATGTATATGACACACACACACACACACACACATATAAAAAACTTGCCTGCATTAACGATTCTCACTGTGACATTCTTACAACACGCTTGTAAAACACAAGCCTTCTTCAACGCATTCTGAAGCGGATCGTACACTCCCTGAACAACATGAAATCACATGCAACATAAGATATTACATCATATACTTCGAAGAATGTAGGGTACCTGTAAAAGCATAATCTCTCCATCATATTGATCCAGTAGAAAATTGAGAGGTAAAGGCAGTCTCAAGTGGAACATGCTTTCTAATACAGCCGCTGCCCCTGGATCATACGACTGACTAGCATTAAGGATACAACAGCATGCATGCACATGCACATGAGCGAGCGAGAGAGAGTGAGAGAGAACAAAAAGGATACTGCTCGCAAAGCTTCACCAAGGATCCCTTGATCAACTCTCTCGCTTTTCTGCATGTGATCACATTGTAATAACACACACACACACACACACACACACACAATACTTAACCACTGGCATTTTGTTAAGTGTGAAATAAGCTGCGAGCTCCTTACCGAAGGATAACAAAGTTTGAATGCAGAAGCAGCTTGTTGCTGTAGGAAAAATAACAAAATTTGCGAGCTTCCCTGTGGGAAACCAGTCTTCTCAATAACCTACAAAAAAGTAATAAATAAACCGAAGCACACATGTACACAGGAGGCTCGCACACACACAAACGCAGATACTGACCTTCAAGTTCACAAGGGACTGATAATTAGCATCAACTATCCCAGCCGAATTTAATAAAACCAACGCTCTTACTAGTGGAGACCATAGTCCTGACACCAAGCTTGCTATGTATCCTACAAAAGAAGTGTGTGTGAGTGTGTGTCTGTCTCTCTCTCTAAACACACACGCACACGCACGCAATCACGCAAACACACACACCATACTTACCACCCAATGAGTTCCCCACTAGTATAACGGGCTCACCAACAACCTCTATGATAAAATCTCTAAGAAGCTCCGCCCACAATACCTCTGTGTAAACAATCCCTGGCTTCTCTGATCTTCCAAAACCGAGCATTGTTAAGGCCCATACTCTGTTGCCCTTGCCTGCCAGCTCCCTAATATTATCGCGATAATGCTGCCAAAAAGCTCCAAAACCATGTACAAGTACCATTGGGGCCCGTGATCCCACATGTAGTGTACTAAAATGAGTAACAATATCATAAAGCTTGATATTATAGACGCACACACACACACACACATTACCTGAATAAGGAAGCCACGCCACCGCCAAGCTCTAACATGCCACCCACTGTCCGCCTCTTGCAACCGAGTCTTCTTAAATAGAATACTGTACCACTAAGGAGAACTATATTAAGAAACATGAACTAAATAAGATAAGCATACCTCAATGACTTTCACTTCCTCTATTGCAGCTGCTGCAGCTTTAGATGAGATCCGTTTCTTTTCATTACACAGCACAGCTTCGTGGTATATTCTCCGGAGTGAAACAGTACCCAGAGCCAGCACAGTGTGGAAAAATGTGCCTTTCTTCGTCGTCTGAAATTCTCGCCTGTGCACAGTAACAACATACTTAACAAAACATACAGATTAAGAAAATGAGTTACCAACATCCTCCAGTCTGGGTGGGGAGACTCCAAATATGTCTTCAGAGTCTGTAGAGCGCTGGTGCCTGAGGGTTCATTCTCTTGCATGTTATTCTTCACATGCATCATTTGAAAATGTGTGAATATCCTCCTGAGCCATGCCGGTTTTCTTCTGGAGAGTCTTGTTGTTCTCCTTCTTTCGAGCAGGAGAGTCAGGGCCTCTTGTGCACCTTCTTTCTTGAAAATGTCTCGCTGTGTTTGGGTTGTAGCTATCATTTGTTCCAGCTCCTCGATTGTTGGGGCACGTCCTGGTATTGTACATAAAGAATATATATATGTGTATGTGTGTGTATGTAGGTAGGTATGTATGACGCACGTCTGCATGTGCAGCAAATATAAAGTACATCAAGATACATATATTTATATAGGCACAAATACAGATAATAATACTATGGGAGAGGGAGATGCAGGTATCACATGTGTAGATCTACATAGATGATTGTGTGTCTTTGTGTTTGTAAACGATTATCTCAGAACATGTAGACCAAATTTCTGTTAAAGTTTATTATAGAGATTAATGTTAAGGTATTACTATTAATAAGATACCGAGCCGTACCTGTGCTGACACCATTTGGAAGAGGTGGCAAAAGTTGAGGAGCTTCCAGAGGAGCCAGCACGGAATCCTGTACGATGGCATTGTACTTTCTGTAATCATCCGAAAGTACTTCCACGTCCTGACAGTGACAACCATTATAGCAATATACATATTATGTATATATATGTTCTATAAAAAATTATCCCACCTGGTTTTCATAGAGAGATGCTCTCCAAGTTCTTAATGCAGAGCACTCTCTTGGATCGTTCAATGAGAGAGTCTTCTGCGTATTATGTACAAGTGTTTCGAAGTCGTGTTCAGTCTCCTCTTCTGTAAATATATCTGCCGCCCTGACCTGTAGGGAACAATCAGATAATCTCTCTCTCTCTCTCTCTACACACACACGCGCACGCACGCACACACACACACACACACACACACACACACACACACACACGTATACCTGTTGGGCCAGTCTCAAAATTGCATCTTCACTGCTACCAATCCTGATGACAAGTTGCGTACCTACTGACTGTAGTGCAGATTTCAACTCCAAAACAGTATTGGCCAGCGTCATCAACGAACTCCTAGACCATCCTACACACACAGCCACACATATGTACCATATACACACACAAGTTGAGATTTTACCTCGAAACAGAATGGGATCAAAGACAAACAGTGGAATGAGAGCATCATAACCTGAGCAAGCCGCAGCAAGGCCTGGATGATCATCGATTCTAAGATCCTTCTTGAACCAGACTATGCAGATTTTCCGAGACACACAGTTTGCACGATCTCCTAAAAGGCCTACATTTGAGCAAGCAGCAGATTTCCCGGAAGAGACCTCATCCTCCGCACCAGAAACTGTACAATCCTTCGGCATCCTGCCCGATATTGAAGCTGTGCATCGCCGAGATGTCGGATGACCTACATTCGAACAAATCGCATAGTTTCTGCAGGAATTCCTGCCATAGATCGATCGAGCAGAAGATTTACAGACTAAGAATCCACCCTGAGCCGCCATTGTGATTGTAGCGGCCTCCATTCCGCCACGAACATGGAAGAACAATACCTAAAAGATTTCCAGCTCCGCATGCATGAAATTCAAATTTTTTAAATAAAAATTTAAAGTAGCAAAAAAGTCGTTTTCTTTTTCTATATACAATCTTTGCCCGTGGATTTGACACGATACTTCTGTTTTAATCAATAATAATAATAATCTACTACGGACAATGTCTACAGTTTAATAATATTTTAATCCAAGTAAAAATGTATATTTAATGTATTTTTAACCACCAGTAAAATTATTCTCGTGTGAAAACTCCTGCAAATATTGGTTAGAACATTCTCTCTCTCTCTCTCTCTCTCTCTCTCTCTCACACACACACACACACACACACACACACACACACACATATATGCATACAGGCACAGAAAGTGATATTAGATTACAATGTTATCTCTCTCTCTCTCTCACACACACACACGCACACACACACACACACATAACATTGAAATCTAGTATCACTTCTTTACTAAACTGTGCCTGTATGCATTTAGTACTAAATATTTACCTGTTGATTATTTGCCGGAAAGCATGTTGCCGACTTCGGGATTGCCAGAAGCGGCTGCGGGAACGCCCATTCCGGCAGCGATTCCGGTGGCCCGTTCAGCTTCTGATGGCTCATGAGCGACCACTTTCCTGTGGGCAGAACGTTCCACCATCTCATCAATCTTCTTAAACTGCCACGGCCACCGGACGTTGTACAGAAACTGCCTCTGGTCGAACCTATTGTCGTCCGGCGAGTAGTTCTGTTCACATCATACAACTTATAACTAATAGTTTATAAAGTAATGTAAATTGTAAGTTATATATGAAACTTCTTATTTGTATATGTATGAAATATATACGTGTATGTGTATATGTGCATGTATGTGTGGACATCCTAAGACAAGGATAAAACATACAATGAACAAACAACACATTCTGCTTCTAGATACATGTAGGTAATATTCACACACACACACACACACACACAGATTTTATATATGTGTGTTGTGTGTGTGTGTGTGTGTCAGATAAAATATAAAATAACACATTAGAGACGTTTATAAAATTGTATAATGATTTTAAATCTACACACATGCTTTTTGTGTGTATATGACGTATAGACTGTGATGTAAAGTCACATTCAAGCTTGCAGCATTATGAATGTGCTATGCATATGTTAGGGGTTAACATGTTATTATAATTAAACCAGTTGTAAGTCTATTATAATAACTCTAAACATGTTTCAAACTTATTTTAAACTGAGCACGCACACATGTATGCTTTAAAACAAATTTTCCTAAGTTATAAAAGAACATGGCAATAAAGTTCTAGGTTCTAATTAAGACAAAGAAACATATACACATAAAACTTAAGCATTTTTAAATAAAATTCCATGTATAGAGTGTGCAACAGTGGTGTGTGTGTGTGTGTGTGCTGTGGGCATTGTACATGCACACTTATGTATGTTATTGCACGTCACACACTTATATGCAAGTATATCTATCTACACTTATCTGATTCTTACCTCAGCATGGTAAGCAGGTGTGATCGTTGTCATTTTGTGCCTGTTGATAGAATAATATCGGAAGAAATCTTTTACTTTGGATGCTATTTCAGCAGGGCTCAATCGACCGTGCCAGCGGTGGCATAAATGCTACACAAGAAAAGAATGTCGATAGACTATAGTACGAAGCATATATACATAAAATATCATGTATGAACATGCATGTGTATAGACATAGAAACTTCCACATACATATAACGTCTGTGTATCTGCGATTGTGTACGTATAAATCGTATAAACGTACATAAATATACATGAGATATTGTATTTACATAAATTAGCCATTCGATATATATACACATCCACACACCCACACGCAAATATGAACACGTACATCACGTACACAAACATAAATATGCACACATAGATGTGCAGATATAAAAACACCTGTGTGCGTTTGTAAATCGTACCTGGAACATGGAAACAGGGCCACATTGGAATATCTTGCGAAGTCGACCATACATAGAAAGCTCTTCATATGTCATACCCATATCAACTTCATCCGTCTGCACCATCAACCAGGTTATCATTGTACAGATACACACACAAACAAACATACAATACCTGTGAATAATTCTCTCGCATGGGTTCAAGTTCCGCAGTTGGAGGAGCTGCTACTACGTCAGATAGAATAGGATACCCAAGGTTCTGAGCACCCCATCGAAGAAAAGAACGCAAGTCTTGTTTACTAATACCACCAATTGGATTGACATCGGCCGAACTACAGTCATACTGCATACACACACACACACAAATAAATAATAAATAATAAATAAATAAATATATATATATATATATATATATATAGAGAGAGAGAGAGAGAGAGAGAAGAGAGAGAGAGAGAGAGAGAGAGAGAGAGAGAGAGAGAGAGACTGCGTGTACCTTGGTGAGATAACCACGTAACCCTTCGTCAACATTAGCACTTCCCAAAACGAGAAAGAAGCCACTCTTGCCTTTAACCCATGGAAGTAACGAAGCAAGCATATATGCAATGACCATTCTTATTCTAGCTTGCAGGTTTTGTAACGCAAGATTTTCAGTATTTGTGCCACCATCCACCTAGAACAAACGCATCTGAAGTATATAGACGTGTGTGTGTGTGTGTGTTGGTGCGGGTGCATGTGTGTGAGAGAGAAGAAGAAGTACCTTATAGCGAGGAACCTTTCCTGTTATACTAGTGAACAAAAAAATTAATGCCGACACGACACGATCGATTTTCAGGTCCATATGTGTTGCTCCAATCTGGTTGGCCAGCTCACTTGCCCGATGCAGTGTTTGTTGTGAGCTGAGAAAGGGTGGAATATATAAGTGCAGATGTATATGTTATATACACACGGCCAGACACTATATATTATACACTTTACATCTATGTATACGTTTACCTGTTCTCAGATCCCATGTAGATGGTGTGCAAAATACGGCTAGCAAATTCTTCAGGACTCTTTGGAAGTTTCCCGTTCTCATACTGCCCTATCCTAATAGCATCCTGTTTCACTTGCTCGTCTCCATGTTCAATTGCTATATAAACCCATACTTAAACTCATTAATTATACATATACATATACATATAAGATACGTACCGAAGTGTGTGTGTGTGTGTGTGTGTGTGTGTGTGTTCTATATATATAAACAATACCTTTTAGTACCAACTGACACATAGAACCGACTATTGCAGCAACCGAGGAACTATCTGCTCCACCGGATAGAGGCAGCAAATAACCAGTTGCACCACTCCGTCTTAGATAATCCCATAGCCAACATGCAGGACCTAATGCTATTTCCTGCTCTGGTAAGCAGTAACTTGGCTGCGAAGATAAACAAAATTTTAAACAATATGCACATCATGCATGTGTATATGCATCTGTTTATATGTAGATACCAATGGACATAATTCATCTGTACGAAAATACACAGTGCCAAACTGGTTTGAGTTCCACACATACAGTTATACACATCTCCAACGTGCTAACCGAATGCACGGATGCTAATAACACACGCGCACACGGAGACGCACACGCAGTACATATACTTTACCTGAACTGGTAGAGTCGGAAATTCAAGAAGGCTTTCATCCTGTTTGCAGAGCGAGAAGTTTATAGACACAGATGGAATGAACTTGTGTTGACTGGCTTGCTCCCTTAAGCTGCTTATAGCACCTCTATAACTTGAGACCTGTATAAAATTTTCATTAATTCAACACCTACCCAATGTGTATGCGTGTCTCGTATGTACCGCATCTAAATCAACGCATGCGGTCAAAACCTCCACATCGGATAGTGAGAACTGGGATCCTTGTACAATCATATCACCATTGACAAATACAGCAGCACATCCATCTATGTAATCATTAAAAGAAACATCAATCATGTATCGTGTGTTGTGTGTGTGAGAGAGAGAGGGCGGGGGGAGGGGGCACCGTAATACAGCCGAGAACCATCGCAACCTTGTTGGTTAGCATACAAGTACACACCACCGGACTTGTTCGTGGCTCCTTGCATTAGCTGTGTGAAAGCATAAAAGTCTAGCATTCATTATGTACTGATTGTACACACTCAGACACATGCTATATTACATAAATCATTGTTGGTTACTTAAACATACAAAAAACACTTAATGTTTTATATTAGGTGCTGATTAAATTACCTGGATTCTTGTGTTTAGTTTCCTAAGCTGGTGGTGACTTCCACTTCCATTTACAAATATCTCGACACCGTTTAGTGCAAGTGCGATATGTGGAGAAGCTGGAGTGAACAGCTCCTCGCAAGTTTCTGCAGCAACAGCACTGCAAACGCAAAATATACACATATCAATGAACTAAACCGTAAGCATAGATTTGACACTAAGCTAATTATTGTGAGCATGTGAACAAGGGAATAACCAGGTTTAAACACTAAAAACTGAATGTGTGTGCGCGTGCGTGTGTAATAAATAGTTAAACTCACGTGTCCAGAAAGGAGAGATACGCATCGCCGAAGGGACGGTCTTCTGGTGAGTAACAGATCGGATGATCTCAGGAAGTGTGTAATCGACAATCTCGTGGTGGTGTTGCCAAGAAGCAAACCACCGTAACTCCCGGTAATTGCCGTCGTTAGCCAAGAACTTCTTTGGTCGAATGAGGTGGATTTTGCCATCGAGGCAAAACACCCTACAGTTGTACCGTACACCCCCTTGCTCTACGGGTAGACCAATGTCGCATACGATCCCATGTGTCAGGTCCGAAGACAGTATATCTGCTAGACATTCCCACCTGTATATACAAGTGTTTTGTTAATCTATCATTGATTATCATTGATTAAGTATAATCGCTAGCTACTCGAATATATTAGTTAAGTATTCATTAATTAGCTTTAACTACGTAAGAAAGGGCCGATACACGTGACATTTGTGTGTATCCCTGTAACAGTGAACGTGTGTTTGCGTATGTGTATATGCCATGATACTTACATTGACACCACATACACACGCTCGACAAGGCGCATACCATAACTCCTCTCTCTCTCTCTCTTCTCTCTCTCTCTCTCTCTCTCACACACACACACACACACACACACACACACGCACACACTGATGAAAACATGCTAAAACTCTTAAGTAAATTAAAACACGTCTATCTAGACGTGTAACATATTACATTAAGAAAAGTATACACCAGGAAAAGAATAGCTAAAAACCATTACAACACGTACTGCCATATATGACATACTTAAGGGATTATGTAACATAATTTGTCCGCATGTGTAGATTGTTGTAGCTCATATATATAATCTATACGTTTCTAGAGACGTAAGGTGAACAATTGAATATGCAAATTCCTCATAAAACATATGCTGAATTGTGCTCGTTACGGCATATAAATATATACAAGCATACAAAAGACACATGCATATATTATATACTGTACCAATAAACAAAACACATGATAAATATTACAATACGTAACAACAATACGTGAAAGAGGCACACACGTACACTGTTGTAATTGTATATGGGTTTCACTATATCACATAGAATTTTATGCTTTTGTTACCACGCACGTGCATATAACCGTGTTCTACTCAAGAGAGCTATCATTTTTTATTTATATTTATTTATTTTGTGTGGTGTGTGCAGTCAATGTACGTATTGTAAATCTAATGTGTGTCGACCTTTCTTGTGTAGTTTTGTTAATTAACGTATACTTAACTAATAATTTGCATGAGCGTGCTTAAAACAAAGTATATACACTAAAAGTGGACCTGATGTGTTATTTTTAATAACAACATATAAACACGTATGACGTTTTTCATTTTATCTGCTGTTTCACATGGGTTGTTTTATGTAATGTATACACACATAGTATGTGTATGAATATATGCTTAATTAATAATCGTGCATATGTGATGCGGAGCCATCAGTGTATAATTAGTCGATATATATTACTTAAGGATTCTTCTTTCTTGGCGGACCAGGTGTAATATATTTGACCGCATGTGTCATAATGTATGTAGTATATAATGGTTCTATAGAGACGTAATAAATAGGCAGATCGCTTATAAATATATACTGAATTTACAACCATACAAAAGCACATGCATATATTATATACCGTAGTATAACAAGAGCTATACACTAGACAGAGAAAAACATGTGATCAAATAATCACGAACGATGTCTGTATCGTGTGATGGCTCCACGTCACATACACACACAATTATTTATTAAACAACACACACTATTTACACCATATACAGTAATCAAAGCGCATATAAGTGCATGAAACCACTGTGATTCTCTGTAGGACGGTGAACATGCACACACACATACACGTCCAGTAACGTATTGCACATTACACAAGTACACATATACACCATACAGGCACATACATTATACCGAAACTATCATATGTAAAAAGCAAAACATATGCTGTGTAATGGCTCTGTAATGCATACTTAACACATTAGCTTAAAAATACACATACATAGTGCTGTCATATGCACATTGTATGTATAGCTAAACACACACACACACACACACACACACAAAATTATATCAATACTTACGCGTGATTGCTTGTATCCTTCTCGAGGAAGTGATCCTCGCAGCCATAGCCAGTGATTTCGAGCTCGGGACCAACACGAAGGACAGCTCCGGATGCCTTAGCCTGCTGAATCGAGGCTTTGATGCGGCTCAGATTACCTTCAAAATCCATTGCCCATTGATTCAAGCTGCAAGTAGCGACCTTCACGAGTCTCATCCTTCCCCAAGAACCCTAATTCTATGAACCCTAATTGCCAAATGGACGGTATATATGTGCCCACCTGCTTTTACATTTTACGTATAAACGTTTGATATAGATAGGCTTTTCACACTCCTTATAAATATAAGTTATATATATATGTGTGTGTGTGTGTGTGTGTGTAATGCATATAAAATATACGTTAACATTAATATAGCACATTAAAAGCACGTGTAAAACAGTGGGCACAGCCGTCGCATCGTTCCGTCGTTGTCTCAACAAAAGTGTCAATAATTTAAAATTTGAATTTTTAAATTTAAATAAAAGGTATTTAATAAATGTATGGTATATTAATAAATTAAGCAAAAAAAATTATAAAGATACATGTATGTAAAATGTAAAATTGTTAATGTTTGTATTATAAGTAATCTTAATGTAAAGTACTATATAAAGAGAAACTATATTATATATACATATATAGTTTTAAATATATAAAAGTATATAATAATTATAAATTGTAATAAAATTAAAATGTTAATTTATAAGCTATTATTACAACACACACATACATATATATGTATGTATATATGTATATTAGTTCAAATCTATAAAAGTATTAAACATTTTCTTAAGAGCATCAAAATCAATCCCTCTCTCATTATGTCATTGCTGACGTCAGCTTTAACTAAGTACGTTAAAACACGTCCCGTGAACATTGTATTGTATTTTATATGTGTGTGCGTGTGTGTGTGTTTTTGTATTGTATTGACGTCCCGTGATGTATATAGTATGACATCACTACCCTATAAGTTAGTTACATACACTATATGCTAAGTTACATACACCATAGACAAAATATATATCAATGTCAAAGTTTTATATGTTATATTCTAACTGATTTACTTATTTTTAGCTTCAAAATAAATATCTCGTTCACGTCAGACACGCTTGTCAACAATTTATTAAATAGTCATTGATTTTATTAATTTAAATAAATTAATTCAGTCTTAGTTATTTTTTAAATATATATGTTTCTTTTCTTTAAGCTTAAACTATTGGATTTGAATATATTTAAGTATATTTTTAATACATATTAAGATCCAGGTTGCCACCTGGTTTTACATACCTGGGTCCCAATTGTTAATTTAACTGTTGACACATGCTTTCTCTCTTATATATATATATATATTATATGTGTGTGTGTATATTGGGAAACAAAAGTATACAGTTTCCCTTATATGGATGTGTAAATGAGCAGAATCTTGGTTGAACTGACACTTAATACCCTGAGTAGACCCCGCCAAAGTCAATGGAGAATCTCGAGAAGCTCTAACTGACACGTGGTGACATACACGACCTTAAGCTTCTGTATAATATTTATATTATATATATATATATATATATATTTTATAAATAATATAATATTATATTGCTCCCCATTGTCCCCAATACTTCTAGACGATCTATTCTAGCATCCGGTCCCTGAGAAACTCCTCAAGGAACCTTCTCTACACTTATGTATTACAAAATGGTTTATTGCATGCATAATTTACCCTTTACTATACACCCTTCTACCCTTTTTATACCTTTTACCCTTTTTGCAGAAACTTTTAATATCAAACTAATTGTATACAACCTGCAGTTTGATATGGTCTTACTGGGTTTTGCATACGATAAACAGTGTTTATATGTTGTTATTAATAATAACACATCAAGATTTACGCTCATTTGCATATGCCATCTATACGTACATTGACCGCACGCACGCGCGCGCACACACACACACAATGATATACACGTGCATGGTAACATCTCTGTAATATAGCAAAACCCATATACAATTACAACACGTAGGGCCATGTAGAGTGTACGTTGTCCGTCTGTCACGTATTGTAATATATATATTACTTAAGGGGATTCTTCTTTCCTTTCCTGGCGGACCAGTTGTAATATATTTAAACGTTTCTATAGAGACGTAAAGTAAACAATTGAATATGCATATAGCATATAAATATATGCAACCATACAAAAAACAAATGCATATATATATACTGTAGTATGAGCAAAACACGTGATCAAATAGTTATGAACAACGGGATAGCTCCACATCACATATACACATCATTATTTATTAAACATATACTGATACACACAATATACATTATATACAATATAAGTACATTGAACCACTGTAGGGCACACACACGTGTGTGACAGAGAGAGAGGTATTATATATAGTATCGAACACACGTTATATATACACCATACACGTTGACATATACATACATTACACCTGAACTAACTAAACAAACAGAAAGCAACATATGCTGTGTAATGGCTTTGTATATAATGCATACTTAACACTGTTGGTCCACGGTAATGTGTTGCACGTTATAGACACAACACACAAAGTACATGTATGTATATACATACATAGTACATACATATGAGTTATATACATTGTATGTATAGCTAAACACACACACATAAAATTATATTAATACTTACGCGTGACTGTCCTTCTGATCCTCGCAGCCATAGCCAGTGAATTCGAGCTCATTCTATAAGCTCTAATTGCCAAATCGACGGTGTATATGTGTCCACATGTTCTTACACGTGCTTTTATAAACGTTGCTCATAGATATTTAAAAGGTCATGTTATAAATATAAGTTTTTGCACATCTCCCAAAAACCACGTGTTAACAGCCGTCGCATCGTTATTGTTTCAACAAAAGTGTGAATTTATATATAATATATTAAATATATTAAAAGATCAATAAATAAAATTGAGTATTTTTCAAAAATAACAGGTATTTAATAAGTTTATGGTATATTAATAAATTAAGGCAAAAAATTATAAACACAAATAGTAATTAACCAAAACATAAATATTTATGTACACATGCATATGTATATAAAAATATAAAATTATAATATTTTTATTATAATCTAATACATAAAAGAAATTAATCATTATATATCGTAATAAAATTAAAATGTTATATATATACACATACACATGTGTGTGTGTGTGTGTGTTAAATTTAGATGCATTCAAACCTCTGACGTCAGGTTTATTAACATTAACTAAATACGTTAAAACACCATATTAAGATACATCTGTCATATTGTATTGTATACATGTATATATTTTGTATATATGTATAGATTGTATGTATTGTCTTGATGCCCCGTAAACATTGTATATATGTCTGTATGTGTGTATAAATGTATACAGTTTCCCAAAACATATCGATGTCAAAGTTTTATATGTTATATTCTAACTGATTTACTTATTTTTATGCTTCATAAATAAATATCTTCGTTACGTCAGACATGTTTGTCAACAATTATTAATAATCATTGATTTTTTTTTAATTTAAATAAATTAACTCAGTCTTAGTTAATTTTTAAGTATATTAGTTTAACACATATTAAGATTTTACACGTGATTTTTACCTGGGTCCCAATTGTTGATTGAACTGTTGACACATGCTTTCTCTCTAAACGTACAGGAGTAATGTTAAGGTATGCACGTGTTATATAGACATATATATACGCATATATACGTGTGTGTGTGTGTGTGTGTGTGTATTTGAGAACAAAAGTATACAGTTTGAACATATATAGACGTTAGTTTTTGTATCTTGGGTTGAACTGACACTTTATACCCTGAGTAGACCCCACAAAGTAAATGGGAGAATCTTGAGAACCTGTAACTGACACGTGGTGACATACACGACCTACGTTGTAAGCTTTTGTATAATATTTATATTGCTCCCCATAAACCGGATGCTACCATAGAATAGATGGTCCAGATGTCCCTGAGGAACTAGTCAAGGAACCTTCTCTTATTTATTCATGGTTAATGGTCATAGTTTACCCTTCTCTATACACCAATATCAAACTTCCAAATATGGAAAATGGAATCTTGTATATACCTGGAGTTTGATATGGTCTCACACATTAACAGTTGACTTGACTTGATTTTACCCAGTTGACTTTGACGTTTTCACTGTTATTGTAACAAATTAACAAACAACATCTAAGATTGTCCACTGGCGTCCTTTCTCGCGAAGGAGCACGTGTTCTTTCGAGAGAAGCTTCCGAGGTATTATTTAAACTTAAACATGAATTATTATTTGACAACAACATAGGAAAACCTGGTTTAACTACGTCAGCATAGTGATGGAAACAATGTCATTTTCAAGTAAAATCTTCAAATGATTTTACCATACACGTTGGACGTTGATGTATTCCGGTACCGGGAAATCTTACCGAACGGGAAAGTAGGTAAGGGATTTATGCTTATATTGACTATACTGTAAGGAAGGTGCACGAGAAGCATCCTTGTCATGTCACGACATACGGTATCCTTTATATATACGATGCAACGACACTTAATGACACGTTAATTAGACGTTAAGCGTATATGCCGTCGAGAATTTCTGTTTAACACTGGTACGGTCATCCACATCCCCGCCAAGTCATCTAGTCTATAAGTGTGGATAAGCAGCACAGTATACAAGCATTAATTCCTCGAGTGTATTATCTGATCCCAAGGTAAAGGATGTCAAGTTCGTCCTCGGCGCAGCAGCTACATTTACCAGCGGGGTTCCGATTCCACCCAACAGACGAGGAGCTCGTGGTCGATTACCTGGTGAAGAAGGCGGAATGCAAGGCGTTCCCCGTTCCAGTGATAGCCGATGTGGATCTTTACAAGTTCAGCCCCTGGGAGCTCCCTTCAAAGGCGTATTTCGGTGAGCGAGAGTGGTATTTCTTCACATCCAGAGACAGGAAGTACCCAAACGGTGCCAGGCCAAACCGAGCTGCCGGATCCGGCTACTGGAAAGCCACCGGTACCGACAAGCCGATACACACAAAAGGGAACCGCAAGGTCGGGGTGAAGAAGGCGCTGGTTTTCTACGATGGAAAGGCCCCAAAGGGAGTCAAGACGAATTGGATAATGCACGAGTACAGGCTCATCGACAAGGGCTCCCCTGCCAAACCCAACGCAGAACAAAAGTCGCTTCGGGTAAGCATTACTCTGTCTTACTTAGCAATTCAACTGAATGCCACTCTGTTAACTGTAGCTTGATGATTGGGTGCTATGCCGGATATATGAGAAGACTAGCGGGGCATTTAAGGTGATGGTTTCTTCTAAACACGTAGAAACCGAGGCCGAGCCAGAGCCCGAGACAGAGGCCGAGTCACAGTCCGGTCTGGAGGAAATGCTTGCAGCTCTTCCGGATATTGCACCACCGGACACGATAGATCCCAACCAGGAGTCTCTCATTAGCTGGGACCTGTCTGACCGAACCGGAGCTCTTCAACCACAGTACCAAGATGAATATCCAGCAAACTCGGGCTTTGAAAACGGCCAGGAGCTCAGCAGTTATTGGTCTCTGGACCCGCAAAGTAACACGTTTGGATGGGAGCCATCTCCTGTGCTGAAAAGAACGACCCCAGGTGGTATCACTGATATGATCCAGCACTCCAGGAAACGTACAAAGCTAACAATTGAAGATGACGATGTACAAAGCACATGCAGGTCCCCTCACCCCTCCTGCCACAGGCACCAACATTATCCTTATAACATAACAACTTGATAAGCTTGTTATTGTAAACATTTAATAGTTAAGAGTGCGCATGTAGAACTTTGATAACCAAAAGAAATATTACATCATAATTGTCTCGTTTGTCAAATGTGTGGTGTCATCCATATTGAATAACAGTGGTACACATATCTTAACTGCCATCAACTTGACAACTTAAAGATATATAGATATAAATATATTTGGACATGTTCTATGTGGTCCTGTCATGATTTCTTACAGACTCAGTTCTGTCCAAATGTTGAAAAAACATTCAATAATATTTAAAAGAATATACTACTAAGAATATATGATGACAATATGATGACATACTATTAGAATGTTTCTAAGTGAAAATTATATTAAATAATTACCCTTCTCGAAGACCTCGCTACCGATATCTTGCTCGCATACTCCTGTTGCAGGTTAGCTGAACACACACATTGTGTGTGTGTGTGTTTTCGTACAAAGGTGTATCCATATATGCAAATACAGATATGATCTCTGTATATATATGCAAGGAACAACGTGCTAAGAGGACCTTCTTACAGAACCGAAAATATCAATGTATTCAACATGATAATCTTTAACATAAACTGTATTACCGTCAATGGTACCACAGTCGTAGTTTTGGTTGAGTCTGGCATTCCACATCCCAAACCAAAGCCTTTCCTTGAGGCTTGTCGATGTGATTTTGTGGCAGCATTCCTTTGTTGGAACAATCTATATAAACATCACAAATATCATATCAAATATATTATATATATATATATATATATATATATATATATATATATATATATATATATATATATATATATTAGTATGTGTGTGTGTGAAAACATACATATCTGCCTCTGGGAAACTCTGCTTTAACATACTCGCCTCCAACGAACTCCTTATTGTACAGCAAATCATGCGAGTAATATTTCCTGCAAACAACATGTGATAATATAGACTTTCAAAGTACGTCTATATAATAATAATTAACAAACACACACACGCACACACGCGCTTCTTACTCTGGCTGTTGAATGATAATTTCTGATCCATCCTCCTCGTCAGCTTCAATATGAGCCCAAACAGTCCCTCGAAATGATAAGCTGGCCAGTGCTCCAATCCCAATGTTTCCTTCATTAGTGCCTTCTCGGACACCTCCTCACCCATGAACCTCTTCTCCGCATTCTCCTGTTTATTTCTAGTATGTATATATACACATCTTCACACGTAGATGCATACCTTCTTAATATCATGTTTCACAGGGTCGTAAAGGTCTTTCAATGAAAACTTGATTGTATGCTTGAGAGGCTCAAACGGATCATAATCAGGTCTAGGATAATCTCTCAGTATCATCTGCTTGTTTGCTATAGCCATGTATTGGTAGTGGAACCATCCTGTCCAGAAAAACAAACATTCATCAGCATACGTACATATGTACATATGTATATAGAGGAAACAATACGTACTGAGTTTGTCTTTAATGTAATCTGGTGACATTCCATTGAGTGAGTCTTCGATCTGTCTCTGTATGTACTCGTACACTTGAGCATTCCATTGCTCGTATAGGAGAGCATGCTTTGTATGGTGCTTCTCCTGGGTGAGAGTGACTAAATCGCTCATGCTTCTCATGATGTGTCCCTTCCTATTCTCCAGGCCTTTGCTGTATGACTTATACATACGGTTGTACTTTGCCTCTGCTTTTGCCTTTCTACGCTCCTCTATCCTTCTCACTAACTAAAAAAAAACGTGTGTGTGTGTGTGTGTGTGTGGTTAGCTAGCTAGCTTCATACCATAATGAATGTAGTTATGAATGATGAAGAGGGAAACCTCAAGTTCTTCAGGTGAATAGTTTAAGAAGTTCTCCTGGCGACCTCTCCTAATGGGCAACCCTGATCTTTCACAATACCAACCTCTACGTACTTTGAAACCACGAGGCTTCCTCTTCCACTAAAATTTGGTGTTAGTATATGCAATGTGTGTGTGTGTGTGTGTGTGAGCATTACTATTTTATAGTGTAGATACAGTTATACATAATCTATGTATTGAAGAGTGGTAGAAATAAAGTTTATATGCTGTGCAACTACTACTTTAGAAGATGTGTAGTATGTCATTTGTAATGTATATGTGTGTACTATGCTGACAGTATTATTGAACTGACCTTCTTCTTTTTCACACGGGGAACCAAGGCAGGATCCGGAGGCGGGAGAGGGGAATACACATCCTCACGTCTGGCAGGGCAGTGTCTGATCCATTTGGGCGGCTTGAAGAAACCAAGAAACGCCTCAGGATTCGTCATAGTAATCTGACCCTGTGGATTGGGCTCCTTCTTCTTGGCAGAGGGCTTAAAGAACCCCAAGAACTCCATGGGCTTACACGGAGAGATCTCACCCTGTACATTCTCCTTCTCGTGTGGGAGCTTCTTCTCTTCTTCTTCTTCTTCTTGAGAAGCAGGTTCCCCTGATCATGCTCGTCCAGGCCCAAATTCTTCTTCTTCTGGGATTGTCTCCTCCGCCTGCGATTCTCAAAATCATTTGTTTTCCCCTGATGTCTTCTTCACTTCTTCCACTGCCAGCGGCAATGTGGACACCATGGCCTTTAGAATCCCATTTGCCCTAATCCTTATTCATTCCCTTATGTCTGTTTTTAGGGCATTTCTTAAGGTTTCATGGAGTAGGGTTCTTGAAGACGCCGGAAATGGGGAGCTGGCGCGCTTATGCGCTGCTGCTTCTGGCTCTATTTGTCCTCCTGCAGCGCGCTCTATGAGGATCAAGTCGGCCTTTATGATTGGTAACCTCTCTCTCTCTCTCTCTCTCTCTCTCTCTGATTTAGGGTTCTTTGATGTTCAGGCATCAGCAGTACATTGGGAGGGGGAATCAAGCTGTTTTTTCAGACACATGGTAGCGGTAGGAAGCGTGTCGTTGTGTCGACTGAGAAGAGCGTAATCGCATCACTTAATCTTCGCACTGGTGAATCTGTAAGTTTTCAGTGATATAGATATCAAACTCGCATTGAAGGAGCTTAATGCGGCCCTTAAAATTGTGAAAGTTACATTTTTGCTAACACTGGATATTACTCAATCTATAACATAATAAATTTGTTGAAAATCTTAAGTCCTTAAACATTAGCACAGTGTTTTGATGTATTATCACTTTAATAGTGTCTGTGTGTGTGTGTGTGTGTGTGTGACAATTATAATGTGATGTTTCTGATGGCTGAAAGTTTTTTATATGCTGATAGTTTTGTGTCTCACCATTGTTAGATCCAGTATTGTTAAATGTGTTTTCGAGTCTGATACTTATTGGCTTGTGTCTTTGAAGTTTTAATATTTTTCATTGCAATTACAGTTTGGAGGCAGGTTCTGGAGGAGCATGAGCCCATTGACGGTCTTGAGATTGTCTCCGGGAAATGTAAGTACTTGGTGAATAATACAATTAAGTTGATGTGCCTTTCATAAGAAATGATGTATTTTGTTTCTTTTCTAGATGCGATCTCGTTATCCCGAGGTGGCTCTCTTAGGTCATGGCACTTGGCTGACGGTACACTTGTATGGGAAACACTTGTGCAGGCCTCGTCTTTGCCTTCCCAACTTTTGCTGCTGCCTGTAAGAGATAACACACGCACGCACACATATGTAGATAGATGCAGCAACGTAACCGCATGCATGCGCAAAACTGACCATAAGTTAAAGTTACTGTACAATCTAATCTTTACATTTTGCCTTAATCGTATCTTTAGAGATTGACTTGATGTCATATTTACAGATTGACTTGATCTCATATTTACAGATTGACTTGAACAATGACAAACTGGCTGACATGGTGGTTCACAAAGGTGCCGTTCTATATGCTGTTTCAAGTGCTGAGGGAAGAATTATTTGGATGGCTGATCTGCAAGATGAAAGGTAAAAGCTGTGTGTATAGCGTATGTATGTATAATTCAATGCTTTCAATTATGGTGTGCCGTTGTTTATGTCAAACCCAACGTAGTTACTCTTTTGTTCTTCTTTATTACGATTGCGTAGCCAAATTCATTTCTAACTATAGTTTAAACAAATCCCATCCGCTTCACTGACCATATAAATTGTCATTGCCAGTTTATCTGAAATCTCCTTGAGCTTTGATGGGAAGCACGTGTATGCTGCTGGATCCTCGGATTCATCACTTGTACTTTTCCGGATCGATGCATCCAACGGTGAAGTCACAAAGTTATCTACAGACAGAGAACTCGGCAGCTCTGGGTTTGTCCTCAGCGGCAAAGTTCTGGTTGCTTTAGGTAATATGCTCTATAGTATGAACTGCAGATTTATTAATAAATATATATATACTTGATATGTATATAATATATATTGTACATATATAGACACACACACACGACTACATTGCAGATTCTCAAGGAGAGAATATTCTCACCGGTGATATGAGTGGTCAAATTGTGGAGCTGAAAAAGACGAGTATTTCAAGAATAATTCCCTCAACAGTTGATCGTTACACTTTCACGCCAAAAGATTTCTGGAATGTTCGCCTTGTCAGCTGATGGGTATATTCATGTCTTAGATACTAATCTGAATGTGATACGGAAGATTCGACAACCAGCAGCTTTCAGTGACAGTATTGGCGAGGACTCTGCCTTTTCTGTGATTGAACATGTAAGCAATTACATGTAGTAACACATATACATAGGATGGCAATTAATGTATTCTTATTAAGAGACTATAACATATTGGACTATAGTATCATTTATATCAACATTAATATTAAATACTTTGTGATAACAGGTACCGGAGAGCAATAAAGTTGCAGTCTCTGTTTTAAGTGCGGGAGAGCATAATGAAGAAACTATTGAACTGGAATCCAACAGGTATATTGATATTGTACTTACACCATATTCTTGGGGTAGGTTTAGTATACTTAATCATAGTTTATTAATTTAATTATTTCATGGAGGATATAAATTAAAAAGACCTTTAGGGTTAATGCATTTCAATAAATATATAGGATTTCGTATATAAATTTTCTTAACTACCTATTTTTCCTTGGTTTTTAGTATTTGCCAATTAATCAAGCTAATTAATTACGACATACAGGGGGGCAGAATCGTCCCCTATATAGGATAGTATTAAACCCTCTAACTTATTATACACGTTATAGGGGATCTGTACAGAAGGTGTTTCTGAATGCATACACAAGAACAGATAGGAGCAGAGGTTTTAGAGTTCTTGTAGTTGGAGAAGACGACTCTTTGAGCTTGTGGCAGCAGGGAAAGGTTGTATGGACTAGAGAGGATGCACTTGCTTCAATTGTCGATGTTACTTTTGCTGAGCTTCCAGTTGAGAAAGCTGGTGTCTCTGTTGCAGAAGTTGAGCATGATCTGGCTGAATGGCTAAAGGTAAGATGGTTTGTGTACGTGCATAAGATATATGCACATACACAGCTTAGTTCACTAAACTAGTTGCGTTTCACAATACACTTATTTGATACTAAATAAACCATATGTGTGGTTATACACAGACATATACAAGGACACTTCTCATGTTTATATATATGTTTATATGTGTGATGGGAAACTCGCTAAACTTTGTGTGTATATTTTGCAGGGACATATGTTGAGGTTGAAATCAACACTTATGGTTGCGAATACTGAAGAGCAGGCTGCTTTACAAGCAATCCGTCTGAACAGTGCTGAGAAGACGAAGATGGTCCGTGATCACAATGGGTTCCGTAAGTTAATTTTGGTTTTAACAAGCTCTGGTAAGCTCTTCGCGCTTCATACTGGAGATGGCCGCATTGTTTACTCACGTTTGGTCCCCAAGTTAAACAACTCGAACAGGTATTAATATGTTAATATACAGGCTACAGTCTATACGTGTATATATAGTAGGCATTATATTGTTTACGTTTAAAATATCTATGAGAAACTGTACTAGCATGTGCACTACAGTTTATTGATCTATATACTTCTATATAATCAACACGCATACGTATATGAATGGAACACGTACACATACACGTGTAGCTCGCTTATACAATGTTGCACTTATAGTAAGATATAAATCATTATTTTTCTTTTGTGATTGTATAGATACTTAGCTACATAAGCACAAACTTATTATGTTTAATGCACATTACACATTGCACAGTTACAACTAAAAGAACTGACATGTACTGTTTTCAGGGGAAGCTTGAAAATGTATTCTTGGAAAGTTCCCCATAAGCATGCCTTAGATGAGAACCCAGTTGCTTTAGTATTGGAGACATTACAAGATGAAGGTGGTCAGGCAGTTTTCATGGACATGCTTACTGGCGTAGTACAGCAGTCGCTTAAGCTACCTTACAATATCAAACAGGTGCGTGTACAATGGATAGCTGCTTGTGTGATTCACATATTGAAATGTTTATACCTGCTATGTATTATAACTTCATGATGTATACTTTATATCATGTATAATAGATACAACTGTAGTTTCAGCTATACATAATCTACTAATTATTTTCTTAAACAGGTGCTTTCACTGCCAATTACAGATCCATCAGAACAGAGGCTTCATGTTTTCATCGATGATGAGAACAAAAGCTCGTGTTTACCCTGCTACAGAAGAGAGTATTAAATTGTTTGAAGACTATTCTCGGAATGTTTATTTCTACAAAACTGACAAAGTAGCTGGGTAATACAAGGATTTGGCATCAGATCTCGTATCGGTGAGAATGTATTTGATACCCAGAAACTCTGGTCCGTTGTGTTTCCAAAAGACTCTGAAGTTATCTCTGCAACTGCAACCAGGAGGCCAGACGAGGTAATATATACAGATACATACATATACTATATTATATATATATGTGTGTGTGTGTGTGTGTGTGTGTTATGTATCACATTATACAGTATAATGTCGATTACATAATGTAATTGCTTTTTATGTATTGACAGACAACCTGTATTTATGAGAGATGATTCTATAATGCTCTATTTTGTAGGTGGTACACACACAAGCTAAGGTGTTAGGAAACCGTGATGTTCTTTATAAGTATTTGAACAAGAACGTGATTTTGTTGCAACTGTGAAGCCCCACGATGATAAACTTGGTGGAGCTGCTCATCCGGAGGAGACTTGTCTTTGTTGCATATCTAATTGATAGTGTAACTGGCCAAATTTTAAACCGGTTTCACATTCACAGCTCAGGGCCCCGTTCACGCGGTAAGTTGTTGTGTGTCTGTGTCTACTTCTGTGTGTATTTCATCCGTACATCCGCCAGTGTATATGTGTGTATATTACACAGACACACGAGTTCAATTATCATGTTATTTTGCAGGTGTTTAGCGAAAACTGGGTGGTATATTACTATTTAACGTGCGAAACCACAGGCATGAGATGTCTGTGTTAGAAGTTTATGACAAATCGTCGGTAAGTCATACAGGTGTCTATCTGTATACATGTAATGTATGTGTAGGATAGGCCACATTCGCAAGATACATACATAAGAGTGTATAGACGGCTAACATACACGCGCGCGCACACACATGTAGTTCCGAGTTTTTTGATGTAGTAATTCACACATTATATGATCGTGCACTGTATGTTAACAGTGCTCTATACTAAACGTATGTGCATATATTTACAGGATGGTAAAGATGTCTTACAATTGATGCTTGGACGTTACAACGCTAGCGTCCCTTTCACTTCATTTTCACCTCGTAACCTCGAGGTGAAAGGGCAAAGTTACTTTTTACATCCACGGTAAAAACCATGACTGCTACTTACACCGCGAAGGGGATTACTGGCAAGCAATACTCGTTGGTACCTTGGAAATCAGGTGAGCCAAGAACAGAACTTATAACTGTGTTACGATTTCGTTGTACTTAAGTTACTATACTAGTAATGTAGTGGACTAACTGCTATATCGTATATACTAGTAGTAGATATTAATCACAATTAGCTAACTTATATATTCTGGTTTCCTGCAGGTAATTGCTTTGGATAAGCGATTCTTTGATCCTCGGAGAACACTCAGTCAACACCGGCAGAAAGAGAGGAGGAATAATACCATTTCAGAGGGTCTTCCTGTTTTCCCTCAGGTTCGTTTATATATACATATATGTACTCAGACAGACAAACAAACAACATATATTTAAAGTGTGTGGAGAGATTACATGTATTGGACACACACACACATTTATATATGATTATGATTACACACTCACGCACGCTCAACTTGTGTTTGCTTATTATGCATCGTACATTACAAACGCGCCAGAGTGGAGGATTAAGGGGATAATGAGCGTGCCTGCGCGTTTAGAGTCTACATGCCTGGTGTTTGCACACGGAATTGATATGTTCTTCACAAGGACAGCACCCTCACGGACTTATGACTCTCTAACAGAAGACTTTAGTTATGCACTGCTGCTTATTACTATTGTGGTGCTTGCCGTGGCTATCGGGGTGGGAATGGTGTGTTGTCCAGCGTAAGGAGCTGCATGAAAAGTGGAAGTAGATTTATATTTTTTATATGTTTCTTGTATGTTTAATTATAAGAGAACAGTTATTTTCATACGGCTTTATTATTTTATTAAATTAAAACTAAAACATTTTTTAGATTTTTACATAGCTATATTTTTGTTTTGTAAATGAATATATTTATATTTCTAATATTTAATCACTACATTAAATATTTTAAAATATTAATTATTATAATATTGTAATATACAATTTAAAAGTTAGAAACTTAAATTAAATTCCAAATATATAATTGAATATTCTAAGAATATATTTAAACAAGCTAAGTTATATTGAAGTTATGAAGTTATATATCATATTATATAAAAAATAATCTATATATATTTATTTTGAAATTAATTAAAATTTAAATTTCTTTATATATGTGTTGCATAAAAATTTAGAAATATACTAGTACACATCATATTACATACATCATAATTATTTTATTTTAGATGGAAGATCGAACTCTTTATAATAACTCTAGGATCACTCACACTCACCTAATAAACTTATAATTTGATATATGTAATTTTTTGTCAAAATTTATAACTAAGCTGTTACATTAACATTAATTATTTTTTTTTACAAACACTTACATATATAATATAGTTTACAATGCAAATACTATGTATTAAATAATAATGTTTATATATATATGCATAAATTTATATGTTTTTATATTTATGCCCTCCTATCATGAATTTAATTAAATTTTAACAAATTATTTATTCTATTAGCAATTGTTTTTTCACTTGTTGGTTATTTAAAACTGTTTTTTCACTTATTGGTTATTACTTTTGAAGTGGTAATCAAACAAATAGTGACACATATAATTTAAACCTGCAAGTTATTATTAAATTTTTCTTTATCATTATAATGAATCTAACATTTGTGAAGGTGTATGAGCTATGGAGACTTATTTTGGGATTACAAACGGCAAAGCACCACTTATGACAATTATTAATTAATATTTTTATCACTTGTTATTAATTAATTTGATGTGTAGTGATCTCTTTTTTATTTTAATTACTTTTTTTTAAATTTATATTGCATGAAACCAATTAAAAAAAGATGTAGTAAGCTTCTCAATGCTCAAACAAGGTTGATTAGGGCAAAGAAGGATCATGGTGAGATATTCATGCATATTTAATCTTTATGTTTTTATATTATAGAATACATAAAATATACACACAACATATATTATGTTGTTATGCATGTATGGATTTAATGTAATCCATATATATTCTAATTATATTCATTTTTCCATTATGAAGAGAAAGCTTCAATATTAAAATTATAAAATATTTTATATATATGAATGTCTATAATTATGCATGTAATCTCACTTTGCATGTGCATGTAATCTCTCTTTATCTCTCGTGCATAATACTTGCCCCATATATTGAGTGCATATAATTATACATGTAATCTCATTCTCTCTGTATACATGTATATATGCATATATAAACATATGTATATATATGTGTGTGTATTGATATGTTTTATGTATGTAGATACATTTGTTTAACATGTAAACACAAGTCTTGAAAACAAGAACACTTGGAAAAATATATAACTTTATATATACATAAAAAAATGTTAACTTTAACTAAAATATTATGGTTTCTATTTATAGGTTAAATATTTAATATACATGTCATAGTTTTTACTATGACTCAACCCTTTACTTTGACGTTGATTGTTGTTACCTACTGTACTATGTTGATAAGCTTAATGTAGTAGGAAACAGCCGCTTAGTGCACTTGGGTATTTAGTGATGGTCCGGCCGGGTGTCATTAGGTATTTGCAGAAACTCTAGGCGAAGCTAGAACTTACCTTTAGAAAACTCTTACCTGGTTTTCCGTGTCCCGGTTGGTTAATGGTTAGTTCCGGTGAGTTCGGCATGTCAGATATGTTTAGAAATACCCCTAGGTTTGACAGGTTAGGGTTTAGGGGATGATGGATAACTCACCAAGTATGTTCCCTCTGGGAATGAGATTTCAGTGCTAGCCCACTTATGTAAACAGGAAAACAGGGGGGGGCCTCTGTCACATAAATAAGGTAGTATATAGGAGTGAGGGTTCCTGGGTTCATGACTGAGCTCGTTACTCTTCCCGGTGCAAGCTCTAGCTTGTGTCGTCAAGGCACAACCCTCTGTTGTGCCGCCCTAACTTCCAGATGCCAGGGGTACGTCCCACCTTCGGGGTAGCTTACCCTTAACGTTGGCGAATCCATGCCTGGGAGGTCTTGTCGGAATGCACGTTCCAAGAGGCAGAGGTTGAGGCTTGTCTCCAGCCTCCTCCTCCACGTCAAGCTAGAGCAACACTCACAAGCAAGGCACATCCGTGTCCTTGTCCAACTGTGGTGGATCTTGTTTGACAGGTTCCTTACGGTTCTGAGGGATAATTGAGGGGTTCTAGAGTTGGCATTTAGGAGCCACGTTTGTGGCACTTGGTGCAACTCTTGAATCTAAGGGCTATGGCATGATAGCCCACATCGGGGAAGGCAGTGTCACATGGAGATGTGACACTGGGCTAAACGTCACACGTACAACGCCGAGGCACGCCCTTTGGGGTTATGTCATGGGCTTGTCGCCAAGGGGTTGGATACTCTACAAACAGCATGCTTGTGCTGCACTAGGGTGCTAAGCCTTGGGCATGCTCAAGGGAGGTTAGGTCTCGTAACTAGGTGTGCTTTGGCACACTTGGCTAGGGGAGTGTTCTCCTTGGAATCAAGGGTTGAACAACCTAAGCTGTTAGCAGGAGCCCTTTCGTGAGGCACTGCAAGGTCATGTGCTTAGGGTTATCCCAAACCTAGCCTTAGGGAGTTTGCTTAGCAGAACACTCGTGTCGCCTACGGCGCACACTCGTGTCCTCTAGGTCTAGGGTATGACTTGGCCACTCAAACCCTTAGGGGTAGTCGTGGTTCAGACAAGGTTTACACACAATGTCAAGAGCCTCCTCATCATATTTCATGACAAGCCAAAATCTCTCATTGAAACTATCAGTTGGGTGATATAGTATGATAATTGACTATTCAAGCATTGTTTGGAGTGGCTCCAAGCACCCATCCGAGTAGTACATATGTAGTAGCAATAGGTTCACCATCAATCGTACCAATGGTAACCATGCTCTTGGTCAAGTTCTAACTGAAGGTCTAGTTCCCATGGAGTGTGATGTAGCCCAAACTTGACGCATTGATTGTAGTTGAGAAGCAACGTTGTAGGACAATGGTTTGTGTTTTACTGCAGTGGTCCTAGTCACATTCCAATCAACTACCAGAACAAGCCAAGGTGCATGGTCAACCACATTCATCCCACGAATCCTTAGCCCATCATGATTAACCATGTTTGCCCTGAGAGCCCCAAGCCCTTGAGCAGAAGCAATAGTTTTGAAGTCCTTAGTAAGTTGGATGAGGAATTAAATGAATAGGTCCAACCAAAATACAAGCCGTTTGATTGGATAATCCTAAGCATGAAGAGTCCATATAAATAATTGGCTTCATTAGGTCTTCTTGAGTTGGTAAGTCATTTGTGACACAAGTTGAGCTTTGCATGGCCAGGAGTCACAAGATTATAACATCAACTTTATTGGACTCTAGAGCCAATATGCACATTGTAACTAAAATGGGCATGATATAGGAAAATGGAAATATAAATAAATATTAATTAATACATAAGTTCATTCTTAATTAATTATTTAATAAATATATATTTAAAATCTTTCTTAAACATATATTATTCTAAAGAATATTTTTGTAATATTAAAAAATGCTAATTAAATATTTAAAATTGCTAATATATTAAAAAATGGGACTATAGACATGCCCATTTTAGTTACAACATGCATCAATGCTTGTTTCATGAATTGCACATTTGCACGTTGACACTTTATTTTCTTGAAGAAAACTCTCGTACCAAGTTTTTGTCTCTATCGTGGATTTCCAGCTTGTGGCATCAAGTGTTGTTGTTAAGGAGTTTGAGCCTATCCAAGTGACCTTGGGAGATACTTCTTGCAAGATCGCTTTCACATAATCAATAGTCCCAAGTATCCAGTTATTCTTAGTACACCATGGTTTGAGATGCACAATCCAATCATTGATTGGTGCAAGTAGTGTTTCAGTCTATCAAGGGAGGTAAAAGTTTCAAACTATCCAAACCCAGCTTTGGGGTCCTTGTGAGTATGCAGTATCTTGTTAAACAAATTCATCCAAGAAGGTAAATGGGATCCTTCATAAGTTGTTGCTATATCCATCACTCCAACACCCGAATCCAACTCAAAGAAGTCTTCAATCCAGCTACTAGCAAAGTACATCAAGTTTGTTGTGTCTTTGACAAGATCAAGACCAATAAGCTCCTAAAACACCAATCATACAATTGATCCATTGACTTGGTGGAAGGTGCTCAGCCCCCTTGGGGTCCAATTTATGGGTTTTCTTCACAAAACTTGAGGTTTTGTGGTATAAATTGAGGAGAACCTTTCCACTATATTCATTAATACTGAAATCTCTTGCTAGTGCACTATCTTTTTTGTAAAAAAAAAAGATGGTTCATTGCGTTCGATAGTGGATTATTGTGGACTTAACAAAGTAACATTACAAAACCAATATCCTTTACCATTGATTTCAAGTCTGTTGGGGCACCTTGTCAAAGCCAAGTACTTTACCATGATTGACCTTTGAGGTACATATAACTTAGTCAAGATCTGCCCAGGGATAAGTGGAAGACTACATTTTGCACGCAATAAGAACATTTCAAGTACAAGGTGATACCATTTGATCTCACCAATGCACCAACTATCTTTCAACATATGGCCATTTTTCTGTGAATTTCTTCGTGATATTATACCTTGATGACATTCTCATATTCAACATGAGGAGCATGTTAGCATGTATTGTAAAATATATGGGACCATGGCTTTATGTCAAGCTCAAAAGTGTAGTTTTGAACAAGACCATGTAAAGTTCATGGGGTACATCAAATGAGTTTTAATAGATCTTGCTAATGTGAGAACGATGTTAGATTGATGTGTCCCATGGTTTGTACAAGATGTTCAATGTTTCATCGGCTTTCTTAACTTTTATCACAAGTTCATCAAGGATTACTCCAAAATCGTACTACCACTTACCAAACTTGCATAAAAGGACAAGCCATTCATGTGGACCGAAGGCGGAATTCTGCCTTAGACGCCTTGAAGCAAGCCTTCACCTCACTTGATATTGGTTCATCGAATCTTGAATACCTTTTGTCATTGAGGGTTGATGCTTCGAACTTTGCATTGGGTAGCATTTTGTCACAAATCAATAAATATGATCAACTCCACCCAATAGCATTTCATCCCACAAGTTTCTCACCAAAAATCAATTACGAGGTACATAAGGAGCTTTTGGTTATTGTGGATACATTTGAATAATGGAGGTACTTCTTGAAGGGTTCACCATATCAAATAATATTCTACAACAACCACAACAATCTCATGTACTTCTAGTAGCACGAGTTTTGAGTTGTTATCAGTTTTGTTGGGCTTAGTTCTTAACATGGTTCAACTTTGTCATCACGTATCAACCATGTTCGCAACATCGTAAAGCAAATGCTCTATCCCAATGGTCCTACTTGGCTCCTCGTCTGGTGACTCGGCATTTGACTAACAATGACATGTCAATGGCTAAAGTTAATGGTTATTGAGGTCTTGTAAGTTCCAATAGATTCTAGCATTCTAATTTCTAACATGGTGATTATAATCGATTGAAACTCTAGAAGGGGCCGCTACTCCAACTTCATCAACTAAAGAATCCTTCCTTGTTGTTGATCCAACAATTTGTACTAAGCAATATCAAGTGGGCCCTTCTTTCGTTGACTTCTCAGTCAATTGCCATTGCAAATAATATGAGTATCTTTGTGCCCAACAGTATGAAGATGGTCATTCAAAGTAGAAATCTGAAAATTGTTGTTGTCATAGTTTTTATTATGACTTCTTTTTACTTTCGACATTAATTGTGGTTACCTACTAAACTATGTTGATGTCAGAGTTTTAACCCAAAGGGCCAACACATGGCAACACGTGGCTGCCAGGTGGCCATTTGGCGTCATCACCCTGTGTGAGCAACGCTAAGTTTCCCAGAACAACCCCAACGACCCCTAAGGTTAGACTCTAATGCCCAAGTGGACAGGAGACTTAGGTTTAGCCTAAGTCTCCCTAGAATGTCTGCCCCCAAAACCCTTGAGGGACAACCCTAGTTGACTTAGGGTCTTGCCCTAGAAGACCTAGACAGGCTCATGCCCTAACCCCCATCAAAGAGACGTGTGTTCCACACATACCCCTAGACAGAGCTAAGGCATCGTCACTTACCCCTTGAGGAATCCCTCATCCGAGAGTACAACCCCTTTAGGGCGACAAGGGGTACCTTGAACCACGACTAACCCCTAAGGGTTTGAGTGGCCAAGTTATACCCTAGACCTAGGGCTAGTACTTAGTGAGGACACGAGTGTGCGATGTAGGCGGACACGAGTGTTCTGCTAAGCAAACTCCTTAAGGTTAGATTTGGGATAACCCTAAGCACATGACCTTGCGAGTGCCTCACGAAAGGGCTCCTGCTAACATGTTTAGGTTGTTCAACCCTTGAATTCCAAGGAGAACACTCCCCTAGCCAAGTGTGCCAAAGCACACCTAGTTATGAGACCTAACCTCCCTTGAGCGGATGCCCAAGGCTTAACACCCTAGTGCAAGCACAAGCATGTTTGTTTGCTAAAGTATCCAACCCCTGGCGACAAGCCCATGACATAACCCAAAGGGCGTGCCTCAGGCGTTGTACCATGTTGACATTTAGCCCATGTCACATCTCCATGTGACACTGCCTTCCCGATGTGGGCTATCATGCCATAGCCCTTAGATTCAAGAGTTGCACCAAGTGCCACAAACGTGGCTCCTAAATGCCAACTCTAGAACCCCTCAATTATCCCTCAAACTCGGTAAGGAAACCTGTCAATCAAGAACCCACGCCCACAGTTGGACAAGGACACGAAGTGCCTGTTAGCTGTGAGTGTTGCTCCTAGCTTGACGTGGAGGAGGAGGCTGGAGACAAGCCTCAACCTCTGCTCTTGGAACGTGCATCCCGACAAGTCCTCCCAGGCATGGATTCGCCAACGTTAAGGGTAAGCTACCCCGAAGGTGGGACGTACCCCTCATCTGGAAGTTAGGGCAAACAGAGGGTTGTACCTTAACGACACAAGCTGAAGCTTGCACCGGCAGAAGAGCAACGAACTCAGTCATGAACCCAGGAGCTCTCCTACGTATACTCTACCTTATTTATGTGACGGAGCCCCCCCCCCCTCTTTTCCTATATGTGTTAGTGGGCTGGCACTAAATGCCAGCCCCTTAGTTAATGAGATGAGTTTGCACACTAACCCCTACCCCTAAACCCTAACCAAGGGGGGTGGGGGTTTTAGGGCGTGGGTTAGGGCAACCCTAGGGTTAGGTCAACCCTAGGGGTGTTCTAACCCTATTAACATGCCAAACTCATCTTAACTAGGACGTCAAAATTGGGGGTGGGTTTTCTAGAAGGTAAGTGCTACCTTCGCTTAGAGTTTCTCGCGACATCTAAAGATAGCCCCGGACTACCCTTAAACACTAAGTGCACTAAGCGGGGCTGTTTCTCACTACATCTAGGGTCCGTCAACATAGTACAGTAGGTAACACAGTCAACGTCCAAAGTAAAGGGTCGAGTCATAGTAAAAAACTATGACAGTTGACAAGCCTAGGTGTTGTAAAAAATAGGCCCATTGAGTGCATTTGAATTCTTAGTGATGGTTTGGCCAAGTGTCGTTAAGTATTTGCAAGAAACTCTAGGTGAAGCTAGCACTTCTATTTAAAAAAAAAAAAATTATCTTCATTTTTTGTGTCCTAATTGGGTTATTAATTAATTTTGGTGAGTTCAACATGTTAAATATGGATAAAAACACCCTTAGGATTGATCTAACCCTAGGGTTGACCTAACCCCTTGAGTTAGGGTTTAGGAGTCGATGAGTCATTAGGCTAAAACTAGTCAAGTATATTCCTATTTAAAATGATATTCCATGCTAACCCACTTTACAAAACATGAAAAAAATGGGGAAGGGGAGGCTTTGTCACATTTATTAAGTAGTATATGTAGTGAAAGTTCATAGATTCATTTAAGCTTATTATTTTCTACCAGTGCAAACTCTAACTTCTATTGTCAAGTTACAACCTCTATTATACCACCTCAACTTCTAAATGATAGGGGTACGTCCCACTTTCAGGGTATCCTACCTTTAATGTTGGTGAATTTGTGCCTAGAAGGTCTTGTTGAAGTGCACGTTGCAAGGGTTATAGGTTGAAGCATGTGTCCAGTCTCCTCCTCCACATTAAGATAAGAGTAGCACTCATATTTAAGCAGGGCACATTTGTGTTTTGTCCAATTATGGGCATGGAATCTTGGATGACATGTTCTTTTTACCATGTTTTTAAGAGTTCACATAGGGGGCTCTAGAGTTAACATTAAAGCCACATTTGATCTTTCTCACGGGTATGTGTCAGATACTTCTTTTTAATGAGGTTAGGGCATGAACCTGTCTAGGTCTCTTAAGGTAAAATCTTAAAGTCTACTTAAGTTATCCTATAAGGTTTGGGAGATAGTCATCTAAGAAACTTAGGGTAGGACCCTAAGACTCATGCCTATTTAGACATCTAAGTCAGACTCTTAAAGTCATCTTGAAAGACTTAGCATTACTCACACATGGTGTTAATGCCGAATGACCGCTTGACAATGCTGGCCTTTTGGGTTTAAACTTTAACAATTGGTAGAGAAGCCTATTCTTTACAGTTAGTAGGACTGTTTAAAGTTGTAATGTGTTTTATAGTTTAGTTAGTTTAAATTCTTGAAGTACCCTATCACTTTTCAGTTAACACGTCTAAATTTTGCATGAAGAGTTGGTCATGAGATCTAAAACTCTTTAAAGAACACCTACGTAGTAAGTAGGTGTGGGTTCTGAACTCTAATGTTAAAAGTAGTACTCAAAAGACAACTTTAAGTTGCATGCCAAGTTATCTTACCTTACATTTGTTCAAGTTACTTTTACCTTATGGTTGTCCAAGTTAGTCTACCTTATGTTTGCACATGTTAGTTTAACAAACACTTTCATAAGACATAACAAGTTTGTTTGTTTTGACTTACAAACTAAAACTTGTGAAATGGATCATGTGATATGTTAAGTTTGCATGTTATTGAAAATTTTCTTTTTTTCTTTGAGGTGTATGAAATTTGAATAACACATGATTGAGATGTGATAATGTTAATTGAGTTTTGGCTTAGATCAAGATTCAATTATTAGTTTCGGCAATAGTGTTCAAATGGGAAAGACTTTTGTTCGAATGTGTGTGTGTCTTTGATTTCGGAAAGAAGGGCATATTCAAACATAAAAATGAACACTACATTATGACAAAAAGTGTAGAATGAGTAGTTCTCACTATAGCTTATGTTTTTCAAGAATGTAACTCAAGATGTAGGTTATGGTGTTAGAGTTATGTTACAATGAAAAGTTGAGTATTAATATCTGATGAATATGTTAAGCATTAATTTGAAAATGCAATGTAGTCAAAAATATTATTTGATGTTTGTAGTATTTTGATGACACTAGCTACAAGTAACGTAAGGTAAAATAATTTATTGAGTTCAAGTCTATTGATTTGGATAAGTATAACGTCAACCTTACTTGTAAATGTGCAACCTCTATATTCAAGTTAACTAGCTCAATTAACTTGGGTTATGGAGTTATCACATGTGGGACCATGATAAGTACATAAGAATGATAATTTATGGCAGTAGAGGGATTTAATATTACATTCATATCGATGCAGATGGTGTAACTTACTAGAAACAAAAATGTTAAAAACATACATTTACATTTTTTAAATTTGAAATTTGTACATTGATTGCACTAAGCTTTTAAATAAAAAGGTGATTCCTTAATTAATAAGAGCATCGATTAAGGTTCTCCATTTTGTTTATCAAATTAAGTAAGGAAACTTGCTTAATTCAATAGGTTATGTTTGGAGCTGTCAATAGTCAAAAATAGCCAGATATTCATTTTGGAGGTTTAGTGCATATACCTCCTCAAAGAGTCAATATCTTGTGGGATTTACAAATTTATTGATGTTGGTTTTCATATTGATTTCATCTTGAAGTGAATACAATTATTCAAAAGTCAATTTCTTAACTTTGCATCATAGTCACAAATGAGTCAATTTCTTAACTTTGCATCATAGTCACAAAGTATGTATCTTTAATTTTCTAAAATATCTCTTAACTTAAGAATTAATTGTGTTTTCTTGAGTTTGGTTTAGTATTTGTTAATAACTCAACAAAATGGTATCCATTTTAATGATCATGATCCAACGTCCCTAACATATAATTAATATTTAGTTGAAGTACATAAGGTTTCCTATCACTTATTTATTAAGATATTTATACTTTAGACTTTAAAAGTATTTGTAATAATTTTCTGAAAATTAATTTTAAATGACTTGGCAAAGTATGGTATAATATTTATTAAATATTGAGACTTAGTTATGATCACATGATGGCCATAATCATGAGATAAAAAGATTCAAAAGGGATTTGAGTCTAACACTTTGGTAATATAGTACTTTAGTATATAAGTTAAATTAATTAAGAAATGAAAGAGTTTAATACATTGCTTGGGGAATTACTATGTG
>PUQB01000188.1:219148-425673 GCA_003024785.1 Selaginella tamariscina
AACATATAGGCACAACAAATGACTAGATTGCTATTAAAAACTAATCTATTAGTCAGATCAATCACATAAATGAATAAATATATATACACACGAATCATTTTTGCTTAGACTCCAATGATTTCTCCAACGCCTTACCAGTTTTTTTTACAATAGAATCTTGAGAAGTTGTGTTGCCTCCACTATCAAAAGCAATAATTTTAGTAGACGTTGAACCACCTTGTTCAGTATTTCTTCTAGCACCTTTCAAAAGTGAGTTGAACGTGACTTCTTGTTATACCACTGTAAAAAAATGCTGAAATTTAAACTAATCACAACTGTGACAATGAGTTAGCTTACCTCTCTCTGCCTCCCTGTCATAACTTTCTCCCCCCTGGAGTCCTGTACGAATAATAGCAGGGTCATAACACTAAAGCATATACCTAAGAATCTTGAAAACCCTAAATTGATTCTAAGAAAGTGTAGCAGATTTTTTTTTATATATAGATTGCCTTGCAATTGACAGAGAATTTGTTTTAACTAGTGTTTGACCTCAAAACCGGCTACAGCAGGAATTTAGCCACAAAACAGCCCCATGCACGACTGTCTTCATTGGGGAAAATCACGAGGCTTCGAACTACTTATGGAATTGTAAGTACAACTAGATACATGCACACACAACGTTGTATTTATGGGATCTCTCTCTATATATATAGGTACTATGGTGGATGGGTTGCACCAAACATCTATTACCTCGGAGCAGAGTTATCGCATTCGATGGTGTTCGAATTGGTGGATTATCATGAATATATAGACAACACGACTATCACTCAGGTACGTGTCTTTTATAGAGACATGAAGGGACATAAACACACGTAGACAGTTTACACATGTTTTTTGATTAAATAATTTAACGAGAACCACATAAGTTCAAAAGCTGGTCAGCCAATTGACATCTTCATGTTTCATAATAACTCGAACTGGTTAGAATCCACAAGAACTCTACGCACGTCTTCATAAGATATATATACACACATCTCTCTCTCTCACACAATAGGCTGAACACAAGACATAACACTTACATACCATATATATATATATATATATATATATATATATATATAATATATATTCGTAAACAGTCTAAAACGACAAACAGACAAACCATCTCTAGCAGTCAGCATGACATACTGGCGAATGCCCTCCAAGACTTGTGTGAATTTTAGGGCCTGGAATCCTCACGGCCTAATTTTGAAATAATTAGAAAGCACCTTATCACATAGACATAAATATAAATGTGTGTGGGTACGTGTGGCGATAAACGATACAGAGGTTCGTATAGATTTATGTAATAATGCATATGATTATTAATACAGAGCATCAACACAATAAAATATAAATTTGAAAAGGAATTTAAGAGGTTAAATATAAATACATAAATTAATAAAAAGTCACTAATCATTTTAGCCCTAAATCTTCTCGATGTTTTCTACCAATAAAAGGTTTCTGCTCATGTGAGGAGCGGCCTTTCGATAGCACAGGATGACCAAATGGTTACTCTTTATCTTCTTTTGGACGAGTCCCAGCAACTGGGAAGAGAAGTGAGCAAAGCAGGCTGTGATGGTGACGACTTCTTGAGAGGCATGCTTTCGTGGCTAGTTACAGTCATGACTACTTCAGTTGGCAACTCCCTCGCCAAGGACTGCAACATCGCCTTTATAACTCTTCTGGCAGGAACAGTTCTTCCGGTAGGCGGAAGGTACGGGGTGTCCGACTGGCTTAAGGTGAACATCACAGTACCTCCTTTGGATATGAGGTCAGCGCTGGAGGTACTAAGTATGTCTATCAAGGATAACCGTTTCGAAGAATTCGGACGCAGCTGGAAATATTGCTAGAGGACTGCGGCTGCTTCCCGAGGCTGATCAGGTTCATTTACAGTGCATGGCTAGTCGCGCTGAATCGAGGACTACGGCACAGGATTTCATTGCATACTTGCGAACTTCTGTGACTCTGGAGCTGAAGACGTGGGTTGATCGAATCTTAATGGGGAACACAGACAAGGTCAAACGCATGGTTCGGCTTTGTCTCACTGGGCTTGTGATGCAAAAGCCACCTGTTGGGGAAATGATGGGAGGCAGAAGAGTGCTTCAACGGTTATGTCTACTCTGAAGAGGTGGAAGGGGGGGTCATCTATCGGAGCCCAATGCTACTTATTCATGCCCTTGGACTGAAGTTGGGGATCCCAGAGAGGATAGTGGCTCTCAGGCCTCAGCCAGCAGTAGAAGAGGTGTTGGAGAATGGGTTTTTAGACATGTTACATGCCAAGCTGTGCGTGTTGGAAGGCCAAACGCTTTCTCTTGGTCAGATCTTTCCAGGGGCATTGGGAACGAGGAACTGCTTGACATCAAGGTTGTGGTTGAGGCTCGCGGTGATGGAGTCGTTGAAGAGCAGTATCAGTTCTATAACCCCAACACGAAGACGTTTTACTACAGAGGTGATGCACAAATGATGGGAAAGGATGGCAAACTTTATGTGCACCCAACTGAGGCATCGCCCAGCGTGCTGGTTATGTGTTCAAGTGCAGAAAGGGACGAGTCAGTGGATGGGAGAGTTTTCTTGATTGGTGTGGATGGGAAGGTGTACGAGATTTGGTTACAGCTCAAGGGACACGAAGTCCGTGTGGGTGAGAAGGACGCTACCAAGTGGGCCGAAGCTGCACATCATATCACAAACGCGTGAAAGGAAGGAGGAAGGTTTATGTATTGGGCAGTAGGCAAGGCTTCAGTTTCCAAGGCACATGCGAGGTGATGTGCTGCTCTTGGATCTTGTTAACTTTATGCCAGAGTTTTTGAGTTTTTGAGAAGATGCCAATTATGTTCAACATAACGCTATATTAATCGATTACCTTAAGATTTTGAGGAGATCTAAAAACCTCTCCTCTCCTTATATAACTATGTATAGACAAACACACGTACACACGCATATGGAAAAAGGACTTAAGTGTATGCTAGATCAACATAGTCCAAACCGGTTTTGGAGAATATAACCAACACACAAATGCAAAGGAATATGTATAGGTGTGTGTACGTGCGTGACATTTACCTTGGGTGTCAGGCGGGCACGATGAGAACAAGAACGCACTCAAGAGCTGTAAGGTTTACGACGTGGATAGCGACAAGTGGGAGGACTGTATGGAACTGAGCGGAGAAATTGTGCTCCCGGACGGGAAATTTTGTGAGCGGGTATGGGACGGATTCCCATGGGGAATCAGCACTTCCAGCCAGATTCTGAATGGGTCCGGGAGATGGGAGAGAACAGAGGAGCTTGGAGACTGTGGCAAGATTTACTTTACGGTATTGAAGGGTACTTGCTGACCTCTTTGTACGTTGAAGCCGAGGTTCAACCCAGTTTGTGGCAGTGTGTTCCTAACCACTCCTTATTTGATACGAGGATACTATGGCCAAGAATAGATTTTCAATCACCAGTAAGGTTAACGAGATTGCATTTTATATTCAAGTTTATATCACGAAAAATCCACTCTATTTTTCATGTTGCATTTGTGTTTGAGCTATACCATACCTAATACTATTTCAAATCGTATTATACCGCTACCACCTGTCCAGCTTATCGGTGAACTTAAATATAAAGTTTACATTATTGAATTTTAAACTATTTTAAGATAAATTTTATTACTTTATTGATTGAGTCAATTACTCTTTTAATGAATACACTCACTTAAGAACTTATAAATAACTTAAAGATAATGCTTAATAAGTCATTATTACAATTCACACTCGACACCTAAACAAGCCGAGATCCAACTCTTGTCTGACTAAATCAAACTCTTTAGGACGTAGTGTTATATACTAAGTTGATACTAATATATCACAACATTAGAATATTATTAAAATTAAACATATAAAATTCAAGGTTCATATTCAAATTTAAAATCAGATGTATTAATGATTAAAGAGATTAAGGTTAGAGTTTTAACATTTTAATTCAACATAGCTTTCTCTTATTTCTTCTTTTTTATTTTATATTCATAAATAAGATTTGATTTTTCAATTCACATTTGATTGCCTTGACATATATATGTTTAAGTGTAACACATGTATATATATATATATATAAATACATGTGTATATGAACATACACAAAACCTACAACACAGCTTTAGATAGGTTGATTCTCGACTAGTTAAAGGATATTTAAATATTAAGTCATAAAGCAAGGCTAATGAGATTTTGCTACTAATAAATCTAAAATCCAAATTAAAAATTATATATGCTATATATATACCTAGAATATGCTTATTTAGGTTCACAAATAATTATCACAACATCTATCTTATTATTTTTGTTCTTCTTCTATGACATGTATAAGAAACTTCAATAGTAATGAAAAGTACATATTGTAAGTGTTGAATTATTATTTATAAATCATTCATCATTATTATATAGATATGTATTTATAAATTATCTTAATATTTGCAAAATACATATAGTTTAGTGAGGAATTTAATGTCATGAATAACACTTTTACACCAAAGATAACATTTTCTTTAAATATTAAAGAAAGAAAACTTTAGAAAATTGATATCAACTTTTGTACAAAATTGTATTATACAACAGCACATATATGTAAAATAATCTTTCTAAAAATTTTCTTCTTTTTTTAAATTATAAACTTGAATATTTAATATTAAACAATATAAATTTGACACAGTTTAAATCTATATTTTGTTATGTGTATACCCATTTTATGTGTTTTCTTCACTTTTAGAATGACAATAGTGAGGAATACAATTTATGACTTGCTCATGAAATATTTTTATTATGATTTTATAATAAATTTTATTACAAAAATGAATTATTATATCCTAGAAATATTATAAATGTGTTAGATATGTAAATTTTTATTGAACTTGTAATTATAAATATCAAAAGATATTTGAGATTTTTTATGAAGAATTATTTTTGCTTACTTAATAATAAATTAAAATACTTTTAAATTAAACATGTTTAAAGATTTTTATGTTTAATAACTTAAAGAAATAGAGTATTAAAATTGAAATTACTTATTCATTATGAAGGCGTTAAAAATTATTAATGCAACATGCTATTTATTACACCAATAAAATCTTAAAAAATAATTAAATTAAACTTTTTTTTTAAATATAAAATTTTAATTAATTATAGAGTGCCATTCAACTTATGTATTTTCACAATATATAATTTAATATAAGACATTTATATACATGTAATATTTATGTATATTATTTTATTAAAGATTTCTCATTAAAGCTTATCTTGATGTACAACTCTTGTTTATTTTTTTAATTTTATAATATTCTTTAAGGCTTTTTAGTGATTAATGCCCACTTTATATATTCGAATTCAATGTTATAAAAAATAATTTCCTATTTACAAAGGTAAATCAATATATAATATGTTTCTTTATTATCAAAAGTGCAAATCGTTGTAAATTACACATTTATAATGTTATGACAAGTACTTAACTATTATCATAATGATTATGGACTTAGTGAGGACACGAGTGTGCTAATAATGAACATAAGTGTTCTATTAAGCAAATGATTAATATTCAATATTGTAATTGAAGGCATTGATATAATAGTATAATAACAATGAGGCATCTTTAAGGAGGTGCATAGTTACTTCTTAAGACTATTTAATATTAAAACAATAAAAATATTAAAAGAATGAATAATTTATAAATTATAAATACCCAACAATTCCCTGTATTACATTACATTCATCGTCTTATACATGTTAAATAGCTTTTAATTTTAATTCTCTTTTTAAATATATTATATATTGAAATATTTATACTATATAATACTTAATGCATATGCAAATAAAACCTATATATATAAATAATTGTAATATATACGCAAGTGTTACAGTATGACTTAAGCCATATCATTTGTAACTATAAGAACAAAATTTAAAATTAAAAATATATTTTTAAAAATTATCTATAAGGATATATATTACATCATCATATACCTCCTTGCGAACACGAAGGGACAGCTCAACGTTCGACCACACCGGCATATAGAATGTCTTGCATGCCTCGTCCTTTTCAAATTCCTTGTAGTTTGACCTGAGCGGCGCGCTGGCATTGCCAGCGAAATCTGGAACGTCTGGTAGCTTAGAGTCGGATAAAAAGTGGAAGTCGGCTATTCCGTTCGCTTCATGCGTAACTGCACTTTTGCTTCTTCTGATTCTGCAGCAGTTTCACCAGCACGTACAGCAGAAATGCGGTCTTTCCCACCCTGGGTTCCCCAGTAACAGAACCGGCTGTCTGTCCGTCGTAGTGAACATGGTAGAGTTCGATGTAGCATGGCCGTTCAAGGATAACTCCAGAATTCTAAATTGCCATCTCATTTGTGCTTACTTTGGAATTTGTATCGTCCTCAACTGCGCTGGTTCTTCATCCTCTCCATCCTCCTGTGATGTCCCCTCAGTTTCAGTCTCGTCCTCAGTTACAGGGTCGCTAACGGTTGCAACACGAGGATTCATCATCGGAGTATGAGGCCATGGCAGCGGGTCCAAACTAATGGACCCCCAGGAGGCTTTGATTCTAGTAACTAAGTCTTACATCCAATCAACCTTTGCCTTCTTTGCCAGTGAATCCCTGTGGAATACTACAGGAGGTTTTTCGTAAGAAAGCATGTGAGGGAAAGAAGCGGGAAGTGTTTGAGAAATCAACCGGGCGACGGACAATTTTGGAACGAGAATCTAAGTTTTGGAATGCCAAGGTCGGTATGGACGATAGGTGATGATTCAATGGTGGAGTATGACATGATCATTTGGCCAAGTAACCCGATTTATGACCAGAAATGATGTGGGCGAGAGTGTTTTGAAAGCATTCCAAGTTACCGTGAGCTCGAAAAGGCAGGCACTTGGGACCAAGTTCAATGGGGATGTCTAAGCTGATGAACAAGTTCAAGATACCCGCACCAAGAACATAGTCACCACAACTGTGGCAGAATTGGAGAACCAAAAACGATGAAGTGTGAAGGGAAGAACTGAAAAGAAGTTGCTGGAGGGCATTCGCCAATATGGTCTAGATGCTTGACTGCTAGAGATGGTTAGTCGTTTTAGGCTGTTTGCTAATATGTACGTGTTATGTCTTGTGCTCGGCCTATTGTGTGTGCGTTTGTGTGTGTGAGAGAGATGTGTGTGTATATATAATGATATAATTATGCTTATAAAGTTAATTCTATAATTAAGATAAATAATAAGTTTAAAAAATAGTCTAAAATGATTAAGAATTATATAATTATACTATATATATAAATCTTAAATTAATTTAAAATTTAAATTTCTATATAAATGTGTATGCATACAAATTTCAAAAACTTAATACACATCATATTACATTTATAATTATTTTATTTCAGATAGAAATCAAACTCTTTATAACAATTGATAGAATTCGCCTGATAAACTTAAGTGTTTTGATATGCAGTTTTTTTTTAATTTATAATTTAGTTTATACATTAACATTTAATTATAATTATTAATTTTTTTACAAACACTTACGTATAGAATATAGTTTACAATGCAAATACTTGTATTATTAAATAATAATGTTATATAGTCTTTATATATGCATAAATTTTATTGTTTTAATTTATGCCATCATGAATGTATTAAGTATTTCTTAAAATTTCTTGTTATTTTTAAAAATTAAAATCTTAGAATTATTTATTTTCCTTATAGTTTCCAAATTAAAATAAAATAAAATAAACAAATCTATGCTATATTATTAAGCATGGCAAAAAAGAAAACACAAATATATACATGTATTTAACTGATTTTATCTACATATAAACATACATGTATATAAGATATATAAACATTTTACTTATTAATGAAGACATTATATTAAAGAAACATATATATGTGTTTATAAATACTTATTAACTAACTACAAATTATAATAAATTAAAATGTTTACTTTACAATTAATTATAAAGATTAAAAAAGTTGTGAAGAATATATAAAGACATTTAATATTTCCAAATTTATATAAAGGAATTCAAATTTGAAAATAAATTTAAATACATACATACATATATCAGCATATTTTTATTTGTATATATAATGAAGGTAAATTTAAAATATATGTATATATAGTTGTAAATTAGTTTATATAATAAAACTTATTTATAAAAACTATAGTATAATAATAAAGAATATGAAGCCCATTACATTATGTTTTCTTATTCTTTTTTTAGTTATAAAAGAGTAATTCAATTACAAAATGGTGTTAGTTTATTATTGTAATTCTTTTTATTAAAGCTATTTTTAGATTATTAGATATATGTACGTAAGAAATAAGTATATTTAATACTGTATAATAATCATTTATGAAATATTATTTAATATTATATATTACAAAGTACTATTGGTCTATTTAAATTTAATTTTTATATTTATTAGAATTTAACAATTTGACTAAGTTAATTTTTGGTTAGATATTTTTAACACAGATTTTAAAACATTTTAAATTTTATAATAGATTATAAATATGATTGAATAAATAAGTCCAAAAAAAAAAGAAAAAAAATATTTGTATTGTGAAAAAACTAAATCACATGTATTCACTATTTTATAAAACTGAAATGTACATTTTTACGCTATTTATTACATATATATTGTAATGTTGTGTTTATTTAAAATAATTTGAGCATGACACATAACGTTTAAAGAATAAATATGTACGTAAGACATTAAAATTTAATTATAATCGTTGTTATGTAATTTATTATAATAAAAGAACACGTAGGCAAGTAAATTAAAATATACTGTATTATTTTTTTTTTCAATATAATAGAATCTAATTATAAAGGTTTAAACTTTGACAAATTTATAATTTTAAAGCTTTAAGAAGCATATACTTATAATTTATTTTTTATTAAGTTTGAACTAAATTAATTTTGGATTATTATATAACATGCATATTCTATTTATTAAAATAGTAGTTATATTATATATATATATAACAATCATAAATGTTTTTTCATGGGGGATTTTATTAGATAATTATTATTTGATTTAAAAACAAATTAGGATATATAAATTTGTAAGGCCTCACCATTATATTAATCTATGATTTAAAATTATAATGAACAACACTTAATTTAAAGATATCTTATGTTTTTCCCTTTGCTTATTATAAAAATCTCACAATCAAGACCTTTAACCATTAATTATCTTTTACATACTGTTGTATATGTTTAATATAATACTATGTATTATAATAACTGCATATCTAATACTATGTATTTTAACAAGTATTTACACCATAATAATCTTGTTATAGCCTACATTTAGGTGATTGGCACACACATCACACACAAACAGCTTGATTGTAAGGAGGCACGTATTGGACGTGTACACGCACGCAGACACTCCCCAATGGACAAAAACTCTTGGAAACTCATCCTTCTAACAGCTTTCAAATGGCTAGAATCTTCAAACCTTCTCCAATCCATGACAGTCAGATCGACAAGGAGCTTCTAACTCCATTTGGATAACCCAATGGTGTGCAGGTGTGCGCTGTGTGTGTGTGTGTGTATAGAGAGAGAGAGAGAGTATATGTTGCTGTGTAGGGATCACTACAGTACTTCGACTTTGTAGATGATCTATGCACATGAGAGAGAGTACACTTCATGCACAGGGAAATCGAAGTATGAACTCAGAGAGACTCTTCAAGAAGCATCTGCAGCTCCTTAATGTGCATCCTGCCAGGGAGCATTTCCCATTCTGTATATTAAGCAAGAGGGACTTCGCCCCTTCTCAACAAGAGCTATGTCAACTGTATAGTATATGTACACTAACCTACCATATGGCGTGTGTTGTGAGAGAGAGAGAGAGAGTAAGATACTTAAGTGGTATATAGATTAGCTAGCAAGGTATGAGTTGAGAAAGAATTGTCAACATACCTGCAGCCGTCTCTCCAAGCTGGATATCCCCGTGAGTTTTACATGCTCCAAGAAGGCTAGTCCAAACGACGCGGTCAGGCATATACGGCATGTTGTTAAGAAGCTCATCTGCACGTGTGAGCTGCCCAGCTCTTCCCAACATGTCAATCACATGACAGTAGTGCTGAACACTTGGCTTCACATGAAACTCTCCACCCATAGATACAAAGTAACACCTGCCTTCGTTGAGGAGTCCCAAGTGAGTACATGCGGTCAACACACCCATATATGTGAACTCGTCCGGCTTTGATCCTTCCAGAATCATGAGCTTGAAGAGCTCCAGTGACTCTCTAGAGTATCCATTCAATGCATAAGCAGATATAATGCAGTTCCAAGATGCCGAGGTTCTCTCCGGAATACTCTCAAACACAAACCTGGAGTGCTGTAGATGGCCGTTCTTCACATGCAGCCACCATGATGTTCCACGAGACAACTCCCCACTGAGGCATCCTTTCGTACAGTCTTTCTGCCTTTTGCAAATCCCCATTCTGCGCATTTGCAGCAGTTAGCATGTTCCACCACAGCTCATCCCTCCCTGGAGTCATATCAAACAATCTCCCTGCAGAAGTGAGATCCCCAATGTTGATATGCCCCCACCATCCCACACCATGCTATACGATCCCTCAAAGGTACCTTCTCGAACATGGCTTCTGCCTGAGCAAGATAGCCATTCTCCGCATATGCAGTGAGCATGCACGTCCATGCTATCAAATCACGTATACGCATTCTCTGAAACACATCCACGCATTCTCCAGCTGAGAATTCTGTGCGTAACCTTGTATCATCCCAGTCCAGGAAAACTCATTCCATTGAGGCATCTTCTCAAACACGTTCCTTGCCTGCTCCAAATGCCCCTTCTGTGCATACACGCGAAGATGGTATTCCATGAAATGTAATCTCTGGAGCTCATGTTATGAAACAGATCCTCAGCTTGTTCAACGCCACCACTCTCCGCAAGTACTGTTATCATACTGTTGAGCGAGATCACGTTCGGTCCAGGCATAAGTTGAAACAAAGTCTTGGCCTGCTCGAGATGCCCCAACTGAGCATATGCATGTAGCATGGAGTTCCACGAACAGACGTCATGTTCTGGCATCAAATCGAACGCTTTCTTCGACTCCTCCAGTCTTCTGCCTTGTGAGAAGCTACCCAGAAGAGAATTCCATGACACAATATCCCTGTGTGGCATCTCATCGAATGCACACTTAGCCTTGGAAGATGCCCGTTCCGGGCATATGCACAGACGAGGATGTTCCAAGAAAAGTGTTGGGCTTGTGCGTGGAATCGAAGACCCTCTTGGCATCCTCTATGCTCCCGATCTTACCATACATATCCACCAGCATGTTGCACAAGTATCTGCTCTGCCCATGCCCACATCTCCACACATACTCACGTGCTTCCTTCAGTTCGGACCTGCTCCTGCAAGACTTGATGACCTTCCGCAACTGTTCCAATTCTAGCTTCATTCATCTTGTAAGCCAGTGCAGAGCTTACTTGTAGGACTGTTCATTGCTGTCCCGTTGCTTCATAAAACCGTCTCATTCTGTGAGGATCTATCAGCACGCTGTTTCATGAAACTGCCTCTTATACGTGAAGAATGGGCAGAGCCTCTTCACAGGCACTCGAAGTTTATCCCTGAGTTTCTCACGTGCATTCTTCCCATCCTGTTGCTGCGTTTCCATCTGTTCCGCAACCTGTGCGAGCTGGAATATCTCATCCTGTTGCACTTCACCAGGAATCGGAAGCATTCCATCCGCACCAACCTGTTCCTCTTGCAGTTCATTCTCAATGGCATCTGAGACCTTACATGTACGGTTGTTATGCCCTTTCTCTTTGCACTTAGAGCACTTCACTGGGCGCTTCTGTTTCGGAGGATCCTTGTCTGCTCGTATCTTCTTAGGCCGACCAGGAGGCCGAGGTGTAGCCGGGACGAGCATAAACCCGTGGTTAGTCGCAACAGCCATCTGTTTGGCATTCCAAGCAAGCCTGTAGGAAATCTCCAGACCGAGCTCCACCTGTACCGCATTAACAAGATCTCTGGGTTTGAAATCGTCCTCCGTGAGCTTCTCCGAGTACTTCTTGGCTAACCATGTTGCAGTTGCCTCTTTGTTCCCCACGGACTTCACACTACCACACGTATGTTTCGGTGCAATTGTCTTCACAGCACAAGCAGGACCTCCGTCTACGAGAGATGCGTGCAGCCTCCACGCACAGCCTTCAGATGCACAACACACTGTGTACCTCGATTTGCTCGATTTCAGCACACTTACCTCTATACGCTCCGATACAGCCCATTCCTTCACGGCTGCTCTCAGCTCGGTTATCGACTCGAATCGCGCACCTGCGTACAGCAGCTTCTCCATAACCACACTAAGCCCTAATTTCGCTAGAATCTTTTCCGAATCTTAGAATATCCCTTATGAAACTCCCATGTGTGTATATCCCCCTCTCTCTCTCTCTATATATATATATATTTAATAAAAAGGAATTTTAATTAAATTAAAGAATACATTTATTTTATGACAATCTTACATATATTAAATTTCTATATGTCACTGTACAGCTTTGTTGATGAAGATATTGGGAGAGTGATATCATAAAACTCCGAGCAGGTAATAAAATTTTATTCAGTGTCGAAGAGATGTTAGCCATCTTGGGAACCACCTGTTTAATAATAGGTATATAATGAAGACACGCACGCACACCACTCACACACACATTTCATACACACCTTTTGTGGTTGACTGAATGAGTTTTCATCCATAAGATTACTGGACGTGATAATCATAGCCGTGGCATTGGCAGCATTCCAACCAGAGTCATCAATGTTAATCTTAAGTGTAACTTCATTACTGCCGAAGTTCACAGCCTGCAAATCAATACATATATATAATGTGTGCGTGTGTGCGCGTGTGTGTGTGCGTGTTAACTTAAGTTTATATGCAACTAACCTTGACGAGGATGAACTCGGAGGTACCATCTGAAGAACGCACAGCAGTAGCTACTACACTGTCGATGTTAGAGTCACTTGATATATTGGAAGGTAAAAAGATTGCTCCACTGGAGTACTTGAAGAATTTTTGTACCCAGTAGCTCGGTGTACCATACGATTGCCATGAATCGTACACTATAGAATCTGGGTTCCACCTGTACAAAAATGTATGTTGTGTTGATATATATGTGTGTGTGTGTGTGTGTGTGTGTGTGTGTGAGAGAGAGAGAGAGAGAGAGGTAACCTCCTGTCATTGTTGTTGACGAAGAGGGAGCATAATTGCCATCTCCACGACATCACTGTGTTAAAGCATAGCATATATTAGACAGTAATATTATTAATAATAATAATCACCTATTTCTTTCTAAACCAAGCAAAAACGCTGCTTCTGCAAGCCCGGCAAGCAAACTACCACGACCAGCATCATTTCCAGTAACCGCATACTCACTCACAAAAGCCTGAAAAACATTTATTTGTTTGTGTGTGTGCGTGCTTGCGTGCGTGCGTGTGTGTGTGCGTGTGCGTGTGTTTGAGCAAGCCACCTTTGGTCCACCGTTTCTGGAGATACTGTCAAACTGATGGTTCATCTTGAACAGTGTACTGGCAGAAGTGTATATCTGAGACAAGTAATAAGTTAATTAAGTAGATTTATTGTTAAGTAATCTCACATGGAAATCATATAAGTCCGCTGGATGATCAAGTGTTGTGTACGATCCATCACAGTTGGAAATAATAGAAATATCCGGATAATTTTCCTTAATTGCGTTGTAAAAGCAATATAATTATCTGCAAGAGTAGTTTAATAATATTCATAGTAAATGATGATTAACGTGTGTGTGTGTACCTCTATAATATTGCTTTCCACAGTCCTCATTTCCTATTGCAACATATTTGAGATTAAATGGCTCTGGGTGTCCCATTTCGGCACGTAATGCACCCCACTGACTTGTGTTTGAGCCAATGGCAAACTCAAGTCCATCTAGTGCTTCCTGTCAAGAGTTGTTAAACATGTACACACAGATATGTTATGTGTATGTGTGGATTGTGTGTGTGTGTGTGTGTGTGAGAGAGAGAGAGAGAGAGAATATGTGTGTGTGTACCTGAACGAAAGGCCCAATAAGTGAAGTAGGGACTTCATCAGTGTGACTGATTCCTACATGAAAAAACATGTAAAGTTTTGAAATGTAAGTATATTTCATGTACCATTATTGAACACCCAAACAGGTAATGCATCCAAGTCTTCAGCTAGCTGCACAACACTCACATACTTGAAGAGAGAGAGAGAGAGAGAGAGAGAGACGCTTATACAACCTGAAGGAATTCATAGTAACCAATCCCATCATCAGACCAATACATCCAGACATCTCCCATATGACCAGGTCTTTCTTCCAAGGTCCAACAGAAGCTTTCCATCTCCATGCATTTTGTAAGTGTTCTCCCTCAACGTAGCATCCTCCTGCATATATATGTATATGTACATTCTCTCTCTCTCTCTCTCTCTCTCTCTCTCTCTCTCACACACACACACACACACACACACACACACACCTGGAAATCGCATGAATCTTGGTTTCATGTCTTCAAGCATGAGTGCTAGATCCTTTCTGAATCCGTGCCCCTGCATCAGTATTAAACAAACTTATAAATAATATAAACCTACCATATATATATATATATATATATAGAGAGAGAGAGAGAGAGAGAGAGAGAGAGAAGAAGACTTAACTTGTAAGTATCTGCAGGCATTACTGAGACTTGATCAATCCAAAATACACTTTATCTGCGCTAGTAATAGTCAGCTGAGCATAATGATCAGTTGAACCTGGTGTCAACACAAATTCCTGCTTTGTCCAGTCCTCCGTCCCAGTACTTAGAAAACAAAACAGCATCAATATAAGTGAGTGTGTAAGAGTGTGTGTGTGTGTGTGAATGAAACTTACATAGGATCACTTTGAGCTATCACAGAACCACTCGAAGATGCAAGGGAAACTAAGATATTGCTTGAAGTACTGGATTTCAGCCAAAAGGTGACACTGTATTGCTCTCCAGCTCGAATATCCTTATGTAAAACATGATTATGTTACGCGCACACACACACACACAAGATGTAATATATAGATATATACCATTCCCCAATAACCAGGATTTGCTACTCCAACAGAAGACGTGCAACTATCACATAAAACTTCAACACGGAGTGCAATGGGATTCCTCTCAAAGGGTGACACGCGCTCAGTGACTAACAAAACTTGTGTATTGTCTCCAACGAGTGTCCATGGTGCGATGTTTGACGGCGTATTCTGTCCACCAGCTTCAAATCCTGCAAAAATACAACCGGTGCGTATGTATATAATGTATGTCATTCTCTCTCTCTGGGTGCGCAGAGGAGAGACAGTTAACATACAGAAGTGCATATATGTCTCTTGTGCGTACATATATGGCATACAAATACGTGTGTGTGTGTGTGTGTGTGTGTGTGTGTGTTGTGTGTGTGTGTGTGTGTGTGTGTGTGTTTACCTCTGTTACTCACAAGTTCTGCCACAAACCACCATTTCCAGCGTGATTGATCTCCTGTAACCAGACTTGTGTGTGTGTGTGTGTCGAGAGAGAGAGAGAGAGAGAGAGCACAGACGGATACATACCTCAAAGAAAATGCCGAAGAGCGTGGGGGGTATGATTCTGCCTTCCTCAGTGGAGTCCACATGCAAAGTGGCAGTTCTCCTTCCTGAGAAACCATAAACAAATAAGAAATCTCACATATAGAAACCAAAGATCGACTCACTGCTGGGCCTTCCGCCATGGATACTGCAGAATAGAGAGATAATAACCAGTGAAATGTCAAACTCCTGAACAACCCCATCTTGTGTTCATCCAGGCTATGGTGTCTTATGACTATATATATGTAATTACATCCTTTCGTAGCTTAAACGATGACATTTTCCATCGCTATCACGACATGAGAAGTATCTTGTCGTCTAGTCCTACCATTGGATAGACATCAACACCACACACAGAGTAGAGTAATAAAAAATAATAAATGAATTAAGTTTTGTCAAACCATAGATAAATGTCGTTTTCATACACAGACTTAGAAGCAATCTATTATCATTTTGGATTTCCTTATCAATGCTTTTTAAGAAAGTAACCACAAGACTTGCATGCTAAGAAAGCGGAAAGCAATATGTGCGTGTGCGTGTGTGTGTAAATATATTAATGATGCAAAGCTCCTCCTAAAGCTTCCGGTTGCGTCCCCCTTTGTTGAGGGTTTTGTGCATATACTGGTGTATCTATCTTGCCTTTAACCTTTGTTAACCACGACGAGGAATAATGAATGTAATCGTTAATATTATATCAACAAACATATATGCTCGATAAAAATTTAGAATTGTAGAGGATATTCTAGAAAGTATATTTTAGAATCACACAGATCATATGCTCAATTCCTGTGAGCCAAAAGAATAACAATATTATTATTGTTAATAACAATACTATTAAATCCCATTAACAGCTGCTTAGAAAATGTAAGGTTTCTATATAAGACATTTCACACACACACACACACCCATGTGTGTGTGTGTAGTATGCATGTATATGTATATCTATACATCTATATATCTTCTATACACACACACACACATGCACACTGACTTAAGTCATTCTGGTTGAACTTGGACACAACACATCAATTAAGTTAATGTTTTTGTGGAAAGAAACAATAAGCAATTGTTAGCTGTATTTGGAGTTTAATATCATAATTTATTTTTTTTTAATTTTTATTTTTAAACATATATTTTTGTTGAAGAAGTATATATATAACTCAAATTTTCAGGGTTTAACCTTGTAATTTAACTTTCACTTTCTCTCTCTCGCTCGAATGTTTAAAGAGTTTTACAACTTAAATTATTCTATATGATAATTTAATTAACTTTTTTTTAAGTTACTATGTATATATATAACTTCTCTCTTAACTCTATTATTTGTATGTGATCTTTTTTTCTCAAGTTATTGTGTATATGTAATAACTTAACCCTCTCCTTTTTTATTTAATATGTTTAAAGAGTCTTACAACTTAAATTAACTCTTTACCTAATTCTTTTTTTCTTAAATTATTATATATATGTAATAACTTAACACTCTCTCTTATAAATACGTTTGAAGAGTTCTTACAACTTAAATTAATTCTCTTTATAATTCTATCTCAAGTTACTATGTGTATATGTGATAACTTAACTTTCTCTCTCAAGTTATTATGGGTATATGATATTCACTACCTCCTTCTTAACTTATTATGTGTCATAGTTTTTACTATGACTCAACCTTTTACTTTGGGATTTGACTGTTGTTACCTACTGAGTTGTGTGGCAAACCCTAGTTGTAATGAGAAACAGCCCTGCTTAGTGCACTTAGGTGTTTAGGGGTAGTCCGGCCGGCTGTCACTAGGTACCTCAAGAAACTCTAGGCGAAGGTAGTACTTACCCTTTAGAAAACTCTACCCCAGTTTTACATTACAAAAGATAGGTTTTCCATTAAATATAGCTTATCAAAAAGGGTTAGGACACCCTTAGGGTTGACCTAACCCCACGCCCTAATACCGGTTAGGTTTAGGGTTAGGTTAGGACAAAGGGTTGGCATTTCCGTGCCAGCCCACTTACTCATTTATGTAAACAGGGGGGTTCGTCACATAAATAAGGTAGAGTATATGTAGTGAGGCTTCCTAAGTTCAAAAGAGAGCTGATTAACCTCCTACCGGTGCAAGCTAAGCTTGTGTCATCAAGGTGCAACCCTCCGTTGTGCCGCCCAAACTTCCACACGACATGGGTACAACCCCCCTAGGGTTAGACTATCCTTATCGTTGGCAGGATCTTGCCTTTGAGATAGGGGCACGTCACCTCCAAGGAGTTAGTCAAATTCCTTGGTCCGAAAACCTGCCCACAAGCTCAAAGACATTGCCCGAGTTCACGTTCTGCAAAACTAGTGGTTGAGGCCTTGCTCCGGCCACCTCAACCACGTTAAGCTAGAAACAACACCTAAAGCTCGGCTAGTCCGTGTATCCTGATTCACAAAGTGAGTCTCGTTCGTGGGCTTAGTCAGTTAGGAGTTTGAGTTCCTAAGGTTTGGGTTCCTAATACAGGTTATTTTACCAGATTCCGTGGGTTTCCAGAGAAGGGATTCCAGGGTGGGCACCTAGCAAGCCGCCTTTGTGGCACCAAGTAAAACTTTAACATTATGTATATGTGATAACATATATGCTTTAATGGACCCTTAACTGTTATCTTTAACCTAGTGAGTTTATCATTAAGCTCTTAGGTTTACCATTTATTTAACAACCTTTATTTAATAACATTTTTAATAAAATAACCTTTTATTTATTTAATAATCTTTGTTGAATAACTTTTTTAACTAAATAATCCTTATTTACTTAATTGAGTTTAAAATTTAAGTGGCCATGCCCAAGATAACAATTGGGTTAAAAGTCCAACTTAAGATACACTCACCAAGGATAATAATTAAGTTAAGGGTTATTAAATATTTAAGCTCATGCATAAATAAACTTAAGAGTTTAAAAATAAATTCACTAAATTAAGAGTAACAACTAGATTAAGAATTTAACTTAAGAATAAACTCATCAAGTTAAACATAATAATTGGGTTAAAGATTGTTAACTTTTATTAAATAATTAAGCCCACAACCATGTCTATCAACATTTTTTATTTAGGGTTCCCATTGGACCATAATATAAACATTTCAATTTTTGTATATTAATATATATTTATTTTATTCATTCTATTTCATTATAATTTCTATAGATTTATTTAATTAGTATCCTTCAATATCATTTCCAATTCTAAATAAAATAATAACAAGAATATTTCATTAAATTTTAAATAAAATGACTAATATTTAGAATCTTTGTTAAATAAAAGCTTATATTGAAATACTATATAAAGTTTCATTTTTCTTATTCTAGATTTTTTTAAAAAATTTATTATAGTAATTAAAATATTTTAAATAATAATGCCAAGATTATGTGGTATAACATGTGATATTTTAATTTTTTTTAAGTGTACGATAAATATTACACTTAAATATCACATGTATATATACCCTCAAAATTTATATTTATATTTTAAAATAAATTTTAGCATTTATATTTTAGTATTTATTAATACCTTTATTAATACCACTCATTTCAGTATTCAAATTTACTAAAGCAAAACAAGTTAACTGTTCTACTGTTTAACTATAACAATGTTGTTCAATAACATATATATTTATAATATATGAAGCATATACATGTATATATACATGTATATTGTTAGAGACACTACGACGAGGAATATGTGACATCATCATGTGACATTTATCGTGCATAATGAATAAGATTCTTCCACGTGGTTTTACTCAAGCATGAATCCGAACTTTTGTAAAGCTGGGACTGCAGTTCTTAATACATATGTTTTAATTTACTTGGCCACGGTTTTGATTAAATCCATGTGGCAGTTCCATATGCTATTATAACGAATAAGATCGTTCCATCCATAATTACCAATTAACGCGTTCGGGTGAAAATTTGCCGTTAGTAACGCGTTCGCCGTGTTCATAACAACATTCGGGTTTGAGTCACTCTCTTTTAAAAATTCCAAATCTTTACATGAATTTAAACTAAGTTTCTCACGTTCGGTTGTTTTGAAACCAAACGTCACGTTCGAATGAAAATTTATCGTTAGTAACGCTGTTTGTAACACGTACGTATGCAACGTTCAAAAGTTCGGCGGTAAGTATGGTTCCATCTGCCTTTACTGAAACATGGATCCATACATTTATAATACATTTTTTAGTACATATGTTTTTTGCCCATTTAAATTCAATTTAATTGCAGTTACATACGCATGCATCCATATGTATATGCATTCAGTTTTTTGTCCGTCCATTGCACAGTGAATACTGTGCAGCAAAGGCTCTACGACGCTGTTATCCCCTCACATTGCCAATGTGTACACAGCAGTGATTAAATCCGTAGTCGAAAAATGCTACGGAAATGTTTAATTACTAATTTATTAATTTACTAATTATTAATTACTAATCCGTAGCATTTTTCGATTACGGCATATATCACTGATACACAGTTATGGTATCCGGAGGGAAACTGTAATTTTTGATATCTACCCAGAACAAAAATGACTTCAGATAAATACTAGATGAACTAAATTTGAAAAACATTTTTATATACACAATATAATATTATTAGTTATCGTTCAGATATGCTGCATATGCATATGACTGTATTGGAGGTAACAATGTATAATATGCAGCTTATCCCCTATCCATCTTCCTATACATGTCATTCATGAGTACATTTCCAGGTGAGTTATCTCTCAATGGATCAAGGGCTACTTTGTCAAGTTTGAAGTTATTCAAACTCTTACAAACAGCTAGCAAGCTCATCCATACAAAACTGTATGCTTCAAACGGCATCCTCTTCATACTTAGAGAGTGCCACCATTGAGATTTCATCCCTACTGCCCTTCATGAAGCAGACCAACCATAACTTTGTATTATGGCAAAAGTGGATGTTACATATTCCTTGTGTACTGACACTCGTAAGTTTCTGAAAGTGTTTTAATTTACCATTATTATATCACACTAAAATTAAATCCATATTTAAACGGATATTGAAATGAAAAATATATACATTTGTATACTTAAATGATTATTTAGATTCCATCGGATCTCGGTGTTCCACGTGGTGTGCGTGAGTTGCTCATATATAAATAGGCGAACCACTTTAGGTTACAAATCTAGGTCTTATTTCTTTTGTGTATAGTAGCAGCGGACATAGTTGAAGAACCATGGGAAGAAGAGGAGTACACAAGCAGTTTATAAGATTTGCAGTGTTTATAATGATGGTTTTAATATTTAGCTCAACAATACAAGGGAGACATTTGGGTAAGTATATAAGATCGATTGATGTAGTGAGTGAATGTTTGTCTGTCTTTGAACAAGACAGTTTCCGAAAATTCCTAACTGATTATCAAATCTTCATACTTGTAGATCTGCCATCTAAACAGGAGCAGCAGCAGCTTGATCAGGAGGTACCTGTTAAACACTCCAAGCTTCTTAATTCATATAAAACCACTAATTTAAATTCATAATTTATATATATTAAACTTCCAACTTATATATATAATTGTTCTATAGATTAGAATGGATTATCTACGTCTGGAGCAATTTCCGCACAGTGTGAATAGAAGAAGGTTAGCACTTGGATCATCACCTCCACAGTGCAAAGGGAAATGTGGGAGCTGCTTGCCGTGTAGGCCAGTTTTTGTTCCCATACAACCGAGCTTTGTCGGAACTCCAGAATACTACCCAGAAGCTTGGAGATGCAAATGCGGGAATAAACTGTTTATGCCATAATATACGAACGATGTTTTTTTAAATCTTTTTAAATCTTTTTAAAGTTTCTCATAAATTTTACATGCACGTGCGTGCGTGCGTGTCTGTGTGTGCTCATATGTGCATTATCTTGCTCAAAATGCTGAGCAAGACAGAATGTATTTTGCATGTATATAGGCATCACACACACGCGCGCACCCGCACACACAAAAGGGATACAAACAAAACACAAGGAGTATATGCCTGTAAAATATCTCACACACGCACACATGTCAACAACAGCCATGAACCATGAGCAGATAACATAAATGTCTATACACACACACACACAAGCCATACGCATGCATGTGTATATCATAAATATTGTTGAGAAACTAGTTTGATGGCCCAACCAAACAGAGTTGAACATGTAATTTACACAGAAAAGTTTGAGTTGTATCTCCCTCTCTCTCTACCCCCGTGCGTGCGTGCGTGCGTGCGTGCGTGCGTGAGAGAGAGAGAGAGAGAGACATGTGTTTTTTGAATTATAGAAGCAGAGGCAAGGTGATGGGCGGGAGTCCATGTTATGCAATAATATAACATGACTCTCAATCAGACATGAAGTCATGCAAACTTGATCTCATTTATGAATGATAACAAAGTTGGCATGGGACCTTCTTGAATAGCTCTTATGCTCAAATATTATATGTATAATTAATTAATTTAAATTTATGACTGTAATGCTCTCTCTCTCTCACACACACACGCACGCACACACACCTACACACCTTGGAAGGCCACATATACATCTATCTATACGAGTCTATAGACCACCCATTGTAATGTAGCACTACGATACGCACCAAACATTCTATATAAATTATAGAAGGAATTGTATAAGGGTAAAGTTCACAGATCCCAAAGTTGGTAATTTCTATTGCAGCCGCGCTACCAACTATCTTATTCTTGAGTACATACAGTTATACACTTGCTACATCTTTCTCATAGTTAACTTGTGAATGAAATACCTTTAGGAAGAGCAAGTGGTCCAGATTGATGTGCCAAACTTGACAGAACCATCCTGTGTCCACCCACTGAATGCATCACGGAGAATGCAAGTCACGGGAGGCCAGTACACCCTCGAAATCCCCTTTGAGCTTGGACTCTATAGCATTGACAAACATCTGTGTATTGTTTCCTGGGTAAACAGTCATCAGGTATGTTCATGAATGTATTTGAAGCTTTCTATCTTTCTTGCCGTTCATGAGCCACTCGTGATACATCCTTCTGTACGGGTTACGGCTGCATGCGTTTATATATTAGAAATGTTATAATACCCTTGTGTTATAAATGTTATAATGAAGTATTTCATGGTCTCTGTTTGCTTATCGTGAAGCTCAGATCATTTTATGAACACACGCGCGCGCGTATGTGTGCGTGCATGTGTATTTATGCGTCTATGTGTGTGGAACACACACAGTGCTTGTACTATTGCAGCCCAGAGCCAGCTATTCTTCTTCCTATATCATTGCAGGTACTTAGCAAGAGGACAACAGTGTTTACATGCAAACGTTTCTTAAGCTAAGTTTGCATAGTGTATTGCCATGATTTCAAACACCCTACTGATCTAAATAAGTATACTATCCTAGAAATGTGTGTGTGTGTGCGCGTGCGTGAAGCTGGAACACATACAGTGATTTTTGTGTTGGTGTCAGTACAATATGGTGGTCTGCATATTCGTTAAACTCAAATGGATCGTGTGAATGCTTCCTGAGATAAATTTGCATATGATATTTCAGATACTGGTCTATATTGTATCATGTGTGTGTGTGTTAGAGAGAGAGAGATTGATTGAAGGTTACTTTAATGAGGGAACTAAAACATGACTTGTTTAAACAAAGATAAAGGGCTTGTAGCTTGCGATGAAATGCACAGATCTATTTCCTTTCTTTCTGAGGTTGAAGAAGGTTGACATGCACATAATTATCTATGACATGTCCAGAGAGCCTGGTAACATACTCAATAGCTGTCCCGCTTTGCAAGTTGTCTGCATTAAACAACAGCCTTGTGCAAACTCAGTATGATCCAATATATTTTACCGTCGTATGCAAGCTCATCTCATAATCAAACAAGCCAGACATTAGTTTATGCTAGGTGATCGACACGCAGTTTGCATTGACCAGCAGGTTCCCAAGCAGGTAACTGATATATACACATGAGCAGGGGATAATGCAGGTACAGAAATCTCTCTCCTCATTAAAGTCCCAGGGAGTCCAGTTATATATGTATATGTATGGTATGACCGTGTATGGCTTTCCAATTACACCCTTATATACATATAAAAATTTCTGTATCCACATAGTATATTCTATATATATTTTTGTACATGCATATACATAGAATAATATTCCATACATAAATATATATACATATTCATCTAAATTTGCAATAAGTATTACAATCCTTTTGAACATATTACTGATGAACATTGAATTTTATAATTAGGTGTATGTGTGTGTATGGCGTATGTGTGAATCTTCTATATATAGCTACGATCTCATATATTAATTATTCTGTAAAAGCCGCTGGAACACACCGTAATGATTTATATATTGCAGTCTTTAATTTATATATTTTGCTAACAAATATTTATGAAGTAAAACACAGCCCCAGTGATTAATTAAAATTTAATTAATTAATAAATATTAAAAACCAAGAAAAAACATGTATTTAAGAAAGTTTATACATACCAAGTTATGTATATAGATGAAATGCATTAATCCTGAAGGAATTTTTAATTTATATCCTTTAAATACATATAAAATCATTAAAATAATTAGCTTAATTAATTGTGATTAAGAGAGATCCACTTACTATGCAACGTATGCTGATGCACGGTAAGCAACATCTTTCAGGAGAACGTGAAGTGAAGATCTTGCACTTGGCTTTCATCTCATCAAACCAGCTGCAAAAGTCTTCATGCGCTTCAAGGTTGTCACCATTTGGACGAAGGTTCTCCACGCATATGCAATTGAGAACAAAGTCGAGCTGAACTTGTACGTTGCAAGCAGCTTGATCCACATGTATGCAAAATGCGGGAGCATATATGAAGTCAGATCAATCTTTGAGAGAATGCCAGTGCATGATACTATCTCATGGAATGCATTGCTCACAGGATACGTTGAAATCGGTCAAGGAGCATTAGCTTTGAGCCTCTTGGATCATATGTATTCAGAAGGATCCGAGCAAACCAGCCTAACCTTTGTTGCTGCACTGAAGCATGTGTGTGGATTGCATTACAAGAGGAAGATGTTTTAATAGATCGAAAACTTCTGAAGACAGGTGTGTGTTGTGTGTGTGTGTGTGTGAGAGAGAGAGAGAGAGAGAGAGAGAGAAACTTACCATTTATAAAACTCACTGTAACAGATGCTTTGAGAATGGGGTGTGTGTACATATCACACAGTAATCGATGTATAGTGTGTGTGTGTGTGCATTTTATAATAAATTTGTACTTCATAATATTCAAGAGGATGTAAATCTGATGCATAAAGGGTGGTCCCACGCTACAGTGTATCAAGAATTTCTCACTTAAGTGGGGTATGGTACACTTAGACGACTTGTAAACTTTAATTAAATTAAAATTTAATTAGTAAATATTTAATATATTAATTTTGATTAATGAATTTTTATAAAAAATTAAGAAAAACGAGTATAAACATATAATTTTAATTAAAAATATTTATTTAAATTATTTAATCATAAATGTATATTTTAATTTTAATTTTCCTTACTAACCTAGGATACACCTTACAGCCCAAAGCTGAATGTTTATCTCTATGTCTGAACTTGTTCCTTTGAAAGACCTCTCGATGTTTAACATATACTTATTCATGAACTCACATGTCACTGTATGTTTAAGTGGGCACTAGAAAACACAAGACTTATAGTGTTCACAAGTCACACACACACAAACATCCACACACACACGCCAAGCATGCAGAGCACACGATATTTCTCCTGCTCCACTTATGCATGTATGTACAATATAGACTAAGAGAAGACAAAACTCCAGCTGATTAATTCATATTAGTGGTTTAATTTAAATTATCTGGGCACATGTTTAATTTAAACTCTTTAATATTTAAACATCTAAATAACTACATTATAACGAAAAAGAAGCATAGAAGTTCAATAGTTCTTCTTCAGAATAAGTACGTTTCACCCTGAAGTTTTTGTTCGTCTTTTCTGTAAAATATTATGAAATTAATTGAGTACATCATAACAACCTCGTTTTGAGGCATACTTCATAAAAAATATTGATTCTAAAAAATATATACTTTTTGCATTGTATGGTTTTTATTGACATAGTTAATTTATAAATATTGTTTTAAACTATTTTCTTTATGTACCTAGCTAATCATATATTATGTGTGTATGTTATGTATATTATTAAGGAGACTTTATGTTAGTAGTGTATGTTATGAGTGTTTTTAAGGGAATGTGTATTTTTTGAAGTGTTATTTGGTAACACTAATACAATCTGATTTTTTTTTATTTTATTAAGCAAGTGAACATGATTTGCCTCGTGTGCATCACCTCTTCCTTCATACTTAATTACTTGACACACTTCACACATTCAGAGAGCACATATTCTATTGTGGCTTCTTTAATTAATTAGAGTTTCACTTTAAAATTTAAAGAACTAGGATTTTGCAAAGGCAATGGTAATGGCAGGGATGATGCTATGCTTAGCAATGGTGCTGTCCTTAGTAAAAATTCATTTTTAAGAAGAATTCAAAAACATAGGGAATCCATCAAAATTTTAAATTTAACGTTAAAATATTTAAATATGAAAGTGGAATAATGACCAATTGTTTAGTTGTTTTGGAAATTTAATTTCACGGAGATAGCAACCATATTTGCATTACCCATACACATTTCAAATGAAATAATCAATGCTTCTTTCTTGGATTTGAAATTTAAACAATGGGTCACATGAACACAAGATCGTAAAAAATGTGGCTTTTATAAAAAAAAAGTCAATCGAAAAACCAAGTGATTATATTTTAGACTAACCACTTTAAAAATCACTTATATAAATATATTTTATTAAATGACTTTTGTTATAACTATTTTGATAGCTTATGTAATGATGAAAAATAATTTTAATACGTGATTTTTTAGTGGTTAGCTGAAGAACAACCATTTGATTTTTTTTGTGGTCTTTTTGTGGTTCAGGATGTGATTTTATAAAAAGTGGCTATAAAAGTGGTTAATCTAAAACAATAACTTACTTTTTAATATGACATTTTTTACAATATTAAATTTATAATGTAAAAATAAAATCATTTCAACATGCACTAACACCACACCAAATAATATTAATTAAATCATTTCAACACACACACACACACATATTATATATAAATATATATATATATATAACTTTTTGAAGCTAGCACAAAGTAGCACATGTTCCACCTAATATACAGTTAGTATAATATATTAATAATTACACATACTTGTATATATATGTATCTTACATAAGTTAATGTAACACATTGTTATAGCCATCACCCCAACTAATTAATATTTATGTATCATGCACACTACACATACACACATAAGCAGACAAAATGTCACGCATGTGTTTTTGGGTAAATATCCGACTTATATATGTAAATATACATTGCACACATATACGTATATGCATGGATAAAGTAAATATGTATACATTGATACATTAAACATCTCATTATTTATCCACACTGAAGTAAGATTTTCATATATACTTAATAATCCAGAATTACAATACAATAAGATCTTTATTCATCTCACACACAAGCACATATATATACCACGTTGAAACTAACATAGGGTCACACAACACACATTATATGTATATACATAGCCGTATGTATATTATGTGTGTATACATGTGTATTGATATAAACATGAAAGTGCTCTTTTTAACTTTCTGATCAGTAACTTATTTATGCATACACATATACCCAAAGATGTATTATACACTTGCCTCACACACTATATATATAAAGGGAATTAGATGATACACGTATATTTTATATATAAGCTCTTTGTGTCTGTGTGTGCATGCATGTGTCCCATTAAACTAAACAATAATATTAAAACTGAATATTATATAGAAACGTCATGCTTACTTTGTTGACGTCATGCTACTTCAACAAAGTAAGCTTTCAACCAAAAGACACTGCTCTCTCTCTCTCTCTCTCTCTCTCACACACACACACACACACACACAATATTACTTACCTCCCAGAGTTGTGTATTAGAGTATTGTCCAAGAGGATCCAAAAGGTTGTGTATTTAAGTTATATTCACTTTATCGGTGATAATCTTATAAAATACATCAAAAACATTATATATATATACACCTTATACATATGCACATATAAAAAATACCTTTCATAAATGATTCAGAAGATAGTTTGGATTAGAGCTGATTTTCCACTTCTTGTTTTTCCCACCAACATTTATTTTCTTGCCTCCGAAAAAATCACAACTTAATCTGTTTAACACAATAACACCAACAGCGCATTCTCATTGTAGTATATCTAAAAATCAATTAAATAAACACACACACACATATGGCCAAGGATTAACTATGGCATTCTATGTACATATGCATATATTATGTGTGTGTGTGTGAGAGAGAGAGAGAGACCTACCTCATACTGCATATATTAGACACATTACCACTCGTAGACACATTAAAGTCTACATATACATTTAATATAATATGTATAGTGTGTGTGTGTGAGAGAGAGAGAGAAAGAGAGATGCTCATGCTTTATATATAAATAATGCAGTTGCTAGGCTGCAAGAATGGATTAAGCCAAGGCCAAGGATTAACTATGGTGTTCTATGTATACATTTATGTTCTATGACCTACCTCTCTCTCACACACACGCACACATAAACATGTGTACCTCTAGAGCCACGTAAATGAAAAAGTTGTGAATGTTGGCCATTATAGCGGGTAACGATTGCAGCAAAGAAAGCTCGGAGCCACCTGCAATTACTAGCTAAAGTTAATATTATACATCTTGATACATCAATGTATTAAACCTATTCATGTCACAGTTTAATATATTGAATGGATATACTATTATAACTTAAACATAACATTTATATATCTATATTGATTATTACTAGTTATTTGTGATTGACCTTGATCATCCTTACTATTTTACTAAAGAAGCCACTCCACCACTACCTATACTCCACAAGCTTGGTTCCGAATCTCGCAACTATTTGCTGTAGAAACATTTGTAAATATGCATGTATATACTTGTATATACGACAAATGAGCATACACATATTGAACATAGACATACATATATGGATATCCACACACAAACACATATTAGAGGTTTCTGTAGCGTAATTCTTCATGCAATATATTATTACTAGCATAAGTAGAGATTTATGTTAGTATCACACTTGTATATATGATGATGGTTTCTCAGGTACACCATTGTGAAATCTGAGACGTAAATGGCAGCTTGCAATGTCAATTTTGCTGTTGAACTCAATATGTGTGCGAGCGCTACATGATATCTATATGCATACACTTGCTATTAGCACACGCACACCCACACACACACACACACTCGAGTTATAACCTGGGGCAGTTGGGACAACTAGGGTAGTAGAAGGATTTGTAGAAGGACGAGGAAATGGAAGCATAATGAAAGAGTGTACTCCTGCATTCATTTCCATACCCAATATGCAAATGATCCATCTCCTTATTAGGCACCTTTCAATAAGGTTGATTGAAGAAAATCTTTGTGTTCTTGAGAGAACCCAATATGGCTTATTGTGAATGGCTGTGGGAGGTGAATGAGAAGCTAGCCATAACCTAAATCCATAATTATAAAACTTGAATTGATTAAAAAATAAATTATAAATTATAATTTGATATTAAACATCTTAATTTTACACATGATTATATTAAAGTATATTTATAATAAAATACTAGTAATATATAAATAATATCAATATTCTATTTATATATTTAATGCAAAATGACACAAGGCAAATTTTTTTTTTATCGGGGTATGACGTAAATTGAGGAGATGTATGGTTTCGATGAGTTGGACCAGCCGATGAAGTTGATGGTATATGATCCTAAAGGTAACTCTTGGAGGGTGCAAGGTGAGATACCAGGGTTAGACTCTTGGCGTTATGTGAAGTACATGGTGGTTAATGGCGATTGCTTTGAGCCGGCTGTGTCGGAAGGGGTTAACATTGTTACGGATGTTTACTACCCAAAGCTTCACTGGTACAACTCATCACAAAGTGATTCGTGGACAGCCATTGATGACAGAAGTATGATACAAGAGAGGTGTGGGTCGAAAGAGCATACTATGGAGGGAAAATTTTGTGTGGCCAGCAAGAGTGTGGTATGGTATCAGATTTACAAACAAACTTCGAGTTTCTATGCTATCATTATGACTTGAATTTTTATCTATGTTAAGTTACAGCTAACAAGCCTTGGTGTGCGCAAGAAATCAAATGCAATGCATGAAATGAACTGAAATGCTGGGGCCAGAGCCCAGCCCCCAGCGAGTGGGGTTGGTGCCGGTGGTTCTCGTCCATACGTGGCAACGTTGTTATTAGCAAAGGTGGCCCTCCGTGTAGATCGTCCAGGTCAGTCTCTACAAACCCCACGCACTCCCTCCTGCACTTCAAAAGTCTCTCTCTATGTGTTCTGTATGATGTAAGTTTTCTCTCCCAGATCTCCTGCTCTTGTGCAAACAGATCAGCGCCCACATCCAGAGAAAACACAATACTTTCATCTCAAATCTGCTAAGTCGTACAGAATATTCTAGCAAGTATATTCTTAGAATAAGGCAGATCATCAGTTCGAATCCGGTGACCCTTCTTTCCGGGAAAAACTGCTTCCCGCGCGCAAAAGAGCGCAAGTTCCGGTTTGGTTTGTTGTTGAGAAAAATGGTTCAATCTGAGGAAGTGATAGGCGAGGGAGGTTCACAGACTGATTACTCTCCCCCGCATCCAACGATCCACAATGCACTTGCTATTCTCCAGCAGCAGAATTCCAGCCCGGCATGCTCACTCACCAGTGCGTGTTCTTCCCTCAGTAAGGCCGTCAATCACAAGGCGGAAGCCATAGCAGAAGCTTACCGGACACGTCTTGAAGCAGAGGCACAGGCGTATCTTGAGGCCGCCACTCGCAAGGCCGAGGCCAAGGCCCAGCGCCTCCAGGTTTTCAAATTTCAAATTTCAAATTTTCAATTTTCAAATTCAAATTTTACTGCAGTCCGAAGCCGAGCGCTCCAGGATGCATGATGAATCAAAAGCGATCGATATGAGGAAGCGTGAGGAGCAAAGAGCCGAGCATCTTATTCATCAAGCAGAGGTTGGATCACATTACACACACGTATGTGTACATGTGCGTATATATGTGTGTTTCTCTTCAGGTAAAAGCAGACAGGTTACTGGCAAGAGCCCACGAGGAGGCACATAAGATCAAGGCCCTGGCAACAGAGGAATCCGAGAAAGTCCTTGCGGATGCACTTACAAGAACTGAGAGAGTAAGCTCTACATACATACATGACATATACACATACATATTATGTGTATATAAGTGGAAATGGTTTTGTTTTTCAGTTGAAAGCAGAGATTGAAGCGTGCAAAAAGAGGGAAATTGCGGAGATCATAGACCATGTTCAGCAGATGCTCGTCGTTGGTGAGATACCGAAGGTTCAGGAGCACAAGAGCGTCATGAGGAGGGTTAAAGAGAGTTTTGCCTGCTACATATAGGCTATATGATATAGCACATGTATCATTCTACACACATATGTATGCATTTATTGACTCAATTGAAATTTATATTTATAATCTTGTTTGTTTATTGTCAAAGCAGAAGATAAATTAAACAATAAATCTTAAAAATTCAATGAAAATAATTTTTTTTTCCAGAAAGAAACTACGTTTTACATTTAGTTTAAATATACTCAATAAGGATTCTATTATTCTTTATTAATTTAACAATCTGATTGTCATGCTTAACTGATGTACCTATATATACATATCCATATAAACATGACACACACATACACACGTATACATATATTAATATAAAGTACATATTATCGCAGCACACAGAGCATAAACATATTAAGAACTTTATCTCCTGGGGAATTGTTAGAATTTTACATTTAAAATGTAAACGTTTTAAAATCCATGTTAATAGTATAACTAAGAATTTGATGATTTAGAAAATAATAATTAAGAAAAATTTATCAATTTTTCCAATTATAATAACTAAAATTCAAATAAACATACGATGTACTTTTCATATATATCCAGTTGCATAAATATACACATGGTATATGAGATTGCAATATCTTACATTTCGATTGCATGTGATGTAAAACATATTATTGTTTTATATGTTATTTGTACACGCACGCGCGCACACACACACAACACAGTTATTACACAATGTCGCATAACATTAAGTCCTTTGGGATGAGCTCAAAAGCAACACGCGCACGCACACGCACATACGACACATGAGATTATGCCACAGCAGCAGAGAGTTTTACTGTATTCATTTTTTTTTTCATGTAGAATTCATATTCAACCCGTTTATTCTTTAAAATGCTTTATATTGAATATTCTTAGTATATCTAATTAAAATTATATTATACATTATATTTACAGTAATTTATACATTTAGAATTTAAATTAATATTCTTACCTCCTTACAAAGCATACTATACAACAATTTAACATAAAACTCTCAATCTTATTTTAAGATATAATAAATACCAATACAAATAATTAAAACTGCCAGTTAAAAAGTCCACATGATATATAATAACCTCCAAAGGTCAAATCCCCTCAGTGTAAATTAATACCTATGAGTAAATGCCACGTCATTGTTGTAGCCCACATACGACCGCTGGGGATGCTTCATTGGTGGACCCGGCATTTGGAAATAGTCGTTGTATGAGCCACGGGCTCTTTGCATGGATAGTATCTTTTCCTCTCTTGCACCTGTAATCTGACTGCCCCACAAATCCCATATAAGCACGCGCACCCACGCACAGTTACACGTACACATCTATTAACTATATGCAGGACACACCCAGCATGGCATATAGATATACACTACATGTGTATAAACCTCTCTCTCTCTCTCACACAAGTTCTAAACATGTGAGTTAATCACCTGCTGAAAGAATCCTTAAGCTCATGTGAAGCGTAAGATGGCGGTGGTGCCCGACACAAATCTGCAAAAAAAAACGCGTTTAAACAAGGACACGACCACATCATTAAATATGCAATAGGTATACACATCCATAAACTTATGTCTTTGTACGTAAACATCATTGCACATACAACATATATCGCATGTACTCAAGCTTTTGTACACACGCATATACAACACTCGAGTCTACCTGATGGATTGACGAAAGGCCGATATCGTGCCTGCTTTACCATGCTGTTCTGCACTGGTAATGAATGAAAACCCTACAAAAGAGCGTCGATAATCAGCCATGATCGATGAAATTATAAGTGAAGCACTTACTGTCTTGACTTCATCCTTAACAAGTTGTGACGGAACACCTGGGAAACGAAATAGATGCATATGTATCCATGGAGTGTTATAGAGAGAGAGAGAGAGATTACCTGTTGCTGAAGAGATTTTGTTTTCACGGCAATCTGCCAATGGAAGAGAGGGTGGCACACCAACCTAACATACACAACAAGTTCAGACATATCATTCAATGTTTTCATGCTGGGGCTCCACACACACTGAAAATACCTCGAAGAAGGGATGCTGTAGAGCCTGAACTGCCGTTGGCCTCTTCAACGGATCCCAGGAAAGCAACGCCTGGAATATCAACCTCATGAGACAAAAACTATAACACATCCACATCCACACGCACACATGTATATAGAATATTATAACTATGAAGGGCGACTGTATATTGTTTACCGTCATCAAGTTAATCGCCTCAACGCTGGCAGGGTATCAGAACCGAGAGGTTAGCAGGCACAAACTGCAAATGAAAACTTTCAGTAAAAATACAGAAGTTTTTCTTTTTTTAAAAGGTTCAATGTAGCTTCAATATACCTGGGGGAAGCGGAAATTCATGCGGCTTGCAAGTTTCATTCCGTCAGGCCACGTATATTGGGATGGGTTACCAAGTACACTGCAAATCTTATAGATTTCGTCCGCTTCACTGCGATAGGAAATACATCGTTAAGAAACCATATGTTGTTACACATTTATTATCATCAAGCAAAAGCTTAACCTTGCGCCAGGAAAGAGAGGCCGAAGATTAAACAACTCGGCCATAAGAGCCCCCATAGCCCACATATCTGTTTACAATAAAATGGATTACATATAGACAAATGCAAGAAGAAATTCTTACCAATTGCCGCACTGTAGCAAGAGGACTGTAGCAATACTTCAGGCGCTCGGTACCTAAGAAGGGCATGTAAGCGAACTGTGCATCTCTCTCTCTCTCGTGCATGATATATGCCACGAACCATCGAGTAGAAACATAATTTGTGTAAGGTGGTCGGGAACGAACTTCACGCGCAAGTCCAAAATCGGCGATTTTGATGACGTCTTCCGAGACAAGTAGATTTTCTGTAATAAGATAATCATTACATCCATGACCATGTGTACACATGTGTATTTATAAATATCCTAAAGTTTTCTAGTCCTGTATAGTAGAGATATTAATATATCAATGAATATTGACATTGTGTGCGTGCGTGTGTTTAAAAGAGAGTAGTGTGTGTTGTGGGGTGTACGCATAATACATATCATACCTGGCTTAAGATCTCTATGGAAATAGCCTTGCCGATGCATGTATGCCAGGCCCTGAAACACCTGGTAACACCAGTTTCGTATTTTTGCTTCAGGAAAGAGCTTCTGTCTATCCTTCATCATCTGGTACAGATTGCATTCCTGGAACATATCATAAACGACCGATAAATCACTTCTAGAAACTGCATTTCATACATACCATGTACTCAAAAACAAAGAAGAGCTCGTTATTCTCTCTAATAACCTCCTTCAGCTTCACTATATTTGGATGATTCAATTTCCTTAACGACTGCAAAGAAGAGATATGCTTCATACTCATTAGTATATAATGTATATAGATACATATAAATTCATGATACATCAGAAGTCTATATACTGACAAATAAAATACAATAATTTAAGTTACATTGTACCTTCACTTCCCTCAGGTTCATGCACTCATCCCAAGAATGGTATTTTCTTTCATTTTTTTGATAGCAACCTGCAAGTTTTTCCGCGTGAGAAAACACACAAGCTTACAAAACTCTACAGTAAACTTACTGTCTCATTTGTAACTTTATTGACAGCCTTCCAAACAGTCCCGTAAGTTCCATCACCCAATTGCTTTATCACTTTGTACCTGAGTATCAAGCAAGTTCCGTAAAAGACCAAAACACACACACACACACACAAGCAAAAGAATCTTACCTTTGCATGGCTGAGGCTTTAAGAGTAAACTGTTAATATTAGGCCTGTGAGATGAAATCTCCCTCTACATAATTATGGTAGCTGAAGTAATCCGAAGTACGTTCTAAGAAGTTCCTCCATCTGCGAGCTGGGTAGAACTGAGAGCCTCCACTGGAGAAGGCGGCTAAGACACAAACACTACGACACTCTAGGACGCACGAGTCTTTTGGTCCATTCCAGGACCAGAAGATTCGTGAAGAGCTTGTAACATTGCAGCAGCCAGCCTGCTGCACGACGATTTTCAACTCATCCATCAAGCCGGATGGAAATTACACCTAATCCACTCGAATCTATCCCCAGCTTCATCTCCTGATTTGGCGGCGCATGCCCCTGCTTATGTGCGGCTATTGGCATATTTCCCTTGCTCATCGGCTCAAAAATCAACACTCTGCACCAGCTTCGTCAGTCTAAATTTTCTTGCTAAGACAGATTTTGATCATGAACCTCAAGAAACACAGATTTTCGAGAAATCGAACAAGAATACATGCAAAATACAGCTTAAAACCACAAATTTCCAGGAATCGCAAAAGAATACAGCTAACAAACATGGATGTTTAAAGAAATCGCTCGAAAAACATGGGGTTTCAGGAAATTGCGTCAAGAATCTACAGCGTACCTCAAGAAGTCCAAGCGCAGTATGGCGCCCGTGAGGCGCCTGGAAGAACAGAAGCCGCTACCGCTAGACGCCGCCAAACCCTAGCCTTGATTCTTCCTCCCCTTATCGGACCCTAATCTCCGATCGTCTTTTTACCCCGGCGCATTTACCATACTGTGTTTGGTGAAACTTGCAATGCGTCCTGCGTGGCAGCTTCCTGCAAGTGTCCCCATCCGATTGGGTGATGGGAATATCCTACGCGGCCAATGCTGGCGAACTCCTATTCGAACTCTCTTTTGTGTAGTCTGAAAGCAACCTAACACAAATATTTACACGTCCTCCATTATTTTTAAATATTCTCTCTCCACGTTCTTATCCTAAGAATATGCTGAATTAAATAAATTTTTTATTACTTAAAAGAAATTAATTTTTTTTATAATTATAATATATCAATAATATTCTAGTGAACTTTTAGTAAATAATTTAAAATGGTTAAAATTCATTTCAAGTTTAAAACTTTATTTAAAAAATGATAATTAAAATTTATTTTATATTTAGTGCTTGGAAATGTTCCTAAATGTTATTTTAATTTTAAATTCTAATAAAAAATGGTAACGTAGAAGTTAAAATATATGTATATAGTGTTGTATAAACTACTAATAAATTAAAATATATGAAACTAAAATATAAAAACAACTAAATCCCATATATATACATAAATATGATTATGCTTATTTAGCTTCTTAATAAAAAACTTGATTTCCTTTATAAACACGTATGCATGTAAATTGAAATAGTATTCTTCAAAATATATAATTAATTTATAAAATTAACATTTTAATGTATTCTATTTTATAATTACTAATTGTTTTTATATACTCATGAATACATATGTAGCTTTATGTAGTGGTTTTATATATATGTATATAAAATGTACAACGATTTTATTAATAAGAAAGTATGAATTTATATATAATTGCTCTAGTGGTATAAATGGTTTTTTGTGTTGGAATTACAAGTATGGAAAGAAATTTATTTAATAGTTTTTCTTGTATATTTATTAATATTTTATAATTACTAATTACTATTATATATTAATTATGCATATGTATTAATAATATAGTTTAAGCATAGTCTAATAAACTTTGCTATATTAGACTATGCATATATAAACTAATAAATTAATTTGTATTTACTAATTTTAAAAATTATAACATATTAAAAATGCTTCTTTTCAAAAGGAGTTAGAAATGGATATAAAAATATTAATTTTTATTTTTATTGTTTTATTTTATTTCATAAATTTATTACTTTAAAGATAAATTTATCATCATATATTCATTTAAATAATAGAAATAACTTATGAGAATTCGCAAAATTAAATTGTAATTTATAATAATCTTAAAAATATTTTGATAAATTTGATATTAGTGTTTCAGTCATTTTCATATATGTAATAATTTTATAATGTAAATATAAAGTATAATTCCACCATCACTTGTTGTAGTTATAAAAATTTATAAATTTAATTACTACACTTTTATATGTAATAATTTTTTAATGTTACATATCTGTATTTATGTTTAACCTTTTAGTTTACTTTATTACATTTTCTATTATATAAAATCTTATTGAACTTCTTTAAATCAAATTCAAATTATATTTATACTATCACATCCTATTATAACATAATTTAAATTAAGATATATATTATTTTAAATTTTAAACTTTTTATGTTATTTTATTATTATGTACCACGGGGAATTTACTATATAAAAACTATGTATATCAAGTACATGTATTGTTATAATTTTTTTATTATTGAAAATGATACGTATACGTACAGGTTATATATTATTTAATAAAATAATTATATGAAAGAGTTAAAAATATTATTAAATATGTCATGTTTAATAAGTGATTTAAATTTTATTCAATAAGTAATTTTACTATAAAATTTATAAATCACATTAAAAAAGAATTTACCAATATTTCAATTTGTAACAGTAATAAAGAAAAAATTTGTTTTTGGATTTTAAATGTAATATATAGGTTTAGAAAAAAATTATATTAAAAATTTATAATTTTAACAATAAAATTTATTTTCAAATCCGTGTGTAATATATAAAGGATGTATTTTTTATCGTTTAATTATATATAAAAGTATTAAAGAGGTTTGTTATGGTATAAGTGAAGTATATTGTTATAAATTATAAATAAAGGAATAAGAGAATTTAATATGTTTTGCTTTTATTAATGTTATATTAGTAAATATTCTTAATTTGAAATAGTTTTTTATTTTATTAAATAGAGATTCTTAATTTAAAATATTTTTATTATTTTAATTATTAAGAACTTTTTTATGTTGTTAAATTCTGTACTTTTATTTATATTAAAATAAATCATTTTTTAAGATGTTTAAGGAATGAATGCAATTATAACATAGTAAATTCAATTTTAAAGTTTTGTTAAGGATATTTTAACCTATTTTAACTTTTGTTATAGTGTTAATCCTTTATACTTTATTAAAAATTAATTTTTAAAATATAATTAAGTATTATTTAATTTTTTCTGAAGGATTTTCATTTTTATTTCCTTAATCTTATTTTATAATAAGCAGTACAAGGGTGTAAATGTACCCATAAAGATAACTAATATATATAGTTTTTTAAATTTATTTTCTTATAATAATAATAATGATGAAAGATTTTATTAAAAAGTTGTCCACTACATTATGATTTAAATATTTTTTCATTTATGATTGTTAAAATAACATGTTATAATAAATATATAATAAAGGTTTTGTTACAATTGAATGGAATTTCATTTCTTAAATTCTTTTTTTCTTTATAATTGGGTGTCTTAATAACATATGTGAATATATACAGAGAGAGAAAGATATATATTAATAATATAGTTCCATGTTATAATGGACTATATTAATAATATTTTATATTTTGGCCTGGACGATGATTGATAGTTCATATATTAATTTAGCCTAAATTAAAATAAACAGTTATCATATTATTGATATCTTACTAGTCTAGAAATATAATTGTTTTTATAAGGGAGTGTACGATATAGCAAATGTGATATAAATAATTATCCGGCTTTAAAGTGTAATCCTATCAAAATTAAAATATGTCAATAATATATTCATATATATGTCTAGACATTTATACTTATATATCTCAAGCTAGGATAAAAATATGATCGTATATAATTAAGTGTATAATATACTTGCATATGCATATACCCTATGGGTACTTATAAACATTAATTTATACATATATTCTAAATATTATTGAAATATGCATTCCATAATTTACACGTATATATCAGTACAAAATAAAAAATAATATATTTATATTTTATGTTTTCATAATAACAAAAGTATAGGTTATTAGATATATATGTAACATGGCTAATTTTAATACATTAACAAAATATTACATATATTTAAATTTAAATATGTTATTGCTGTAAACATGAGAAACTTCAAACAATTAAGCTCATATTCTACACAATAAGAAGTTATATATAAAATATGTTATAACATGTGAAACAAGGAGCTTTTAATAAGCTTATTAATTAAATTTAGTTATTGTGAAGTACTTTAATTCATAATCATAAAAATTTAATTCATGGAACACTACACATAAGAAATAAGGACAAGTTAGCTGAGAATGTGATTAATGACAATTCTATATAGATTATCTTAATTATAATTCACGAGTCAAAAAGGAAGGGAATAAAACAAAGAATCAACGACAGCCACGTGGCAAGCATCTTTTATTGAAAACAAACATACATCGTGGGATTCCAAATTTCCAACTGTTGAGGCGGCTAGAGATGCAAGAAATGCATGTAATCTTGACTACAAAAATTATTAAAAAATAATAATATTGGTTTAGCATATTAATTCATAAATAAAAAAACTATTCTAGCATATTCTGACATTCTGATGCCTACAAGGCTTCACACATACTCACATTTTTTGAAAAATCTCAGTTCCGTGTCCATACCGGCCACGGAAGATATCAATGATAGTCTTCTTAACAGTAAGGTTCTAGAGGTCTTCTTCCATGAGTGTGCCACTAACATATATACTAAACACACACGCACGCCCGCGCACACGTCTGAGTATATATCTTTTCGATGTTTGCAGTCAATGTGATATCGGTTAACTTGGTCACTTACATGGTTAACATAATGCACATACAGGTTCCTCAGGCTGCCAAGAATGTGAACAACTGAGCCGGGACAGAAAGCTTGTGTTACGAATGGTTCCAGTCTTGCTTGGTACACTCTGGTTCACAACTGCACCAGCACAGAGTGCAACGCTCTTCCTCAGACAAGGAACCACGATGAACAACAAGCTCGGAAACTTCAACATACCCCCTTTAACAACCTCTCAGTGATGCTCTTCCTCCCACTCTACGATGGCGTTCTCGTACCGGTACTAAGGAGACTCACCAGGCACAACAGAGGTATCACCTCCTACAACGGATTGGTGTAGGAATGCTCATCAGTATCGTGATGTTATGACGAGCATCTTCTGGTTGGTTCCTCAGTACGTGCTTCTGGGTCTTGCCGAAGCGTTTACAAACACAAGACTTATCGAGTTTTTCTACGATCGAGCACTGGAGTTTGCAGAGCCTGGGAACTTCACTCTCCTTTGCCAGCCTCAGCGTTGGGAGCTTCCTCAGCAGCATTCTTATTACAAGTCTACCGGCCACTCGAGTATGGATACAGAACGATATTGGTGGATTACTTCTACTGGTTGCTGGTTTGCCTGAGTGGTCTTTAACTTGGTTCTCTATGTGTTCCTAGCAAGGTGGTATACCATGTAGTACATATATCAGTGAATAACAAAGTATTATGTACATGAACCGTACGGAATACCAAGTAGCAACACTTGGCGAGAATGCAGCACCACAAGAGACATATCGAGGGGCTCCATCCTGCACGAGCGCATCCTGTGCAACGAGTTCCGCTCCAACTTCCTCGTGGAGATGTATGGGGACGTGCACGCGGTGTTTAACACGATTACCCATCCCAACATCTTCTCATGGAACATCCTCATCCGCTGTGTCCTGGAACATTCTCTCGCCTGCATATGCCCAGAACGGGCATTTGGAGTCAGTGGTAACTCTCTATAACAGAATGCCGGAGCACAGTTCAGTCTCCTGGAACTCTCTCTTGCAGGCGTATTACAAAGATGGAGATCCGAGGAGTGCTAAGTCCGTGTTTTATACAATCCTAGAGAGAGACTTAGTCGCCTGGAACATTCTTCTTCAGCATATGCCCAGAAAGGGCATCTCAAGGACGCAAAGCGAACTTTCAAAAGCATGCCGGAGCACAGTATGGTTTCATGGGCAACCATTCTTCAAGCATGCGTTGAAGCTGACGTGTTTGAGAACGTTCCTGACAAGGATGTGGTAGCCTGGAACATCATGATCGCTGTACACACTCGGAGGGGGCATCTTCAATCTGCAAAGCGACTCTTCGACTGCATGCCGCAGAGAAACAGCGCGTCATGGAACACACTCTTACATGCATGTCGACAACGATGATCTCTAAGGAGCGAAACAAATACTGGAGTGGAACATGGTGAGCTTCAACACCATTCTTGCAGTTTACGGTTCCTCTGTGTCAAAGCAGCTCTTCGACAGGATGCATACGAGAAACATCGTGTCGTACAACACACTGCTTCAGTCATATATCGAAGATGGAGACTTGGAAGGAGCTCTTCACTTGTTCCACAGAATGCCAGAGACAAACCTCGTATCATGGAACACACTGTTATCTGGCTATTCCGTAGAAGAGCCGAGTTCACGTTCCGGTCCATGCCGGAGGCGGACATAGTCCCTGGACAACACTTCTGCGGGCTTACTCCCTCAAAGGCGAGATTGAGGAAACCAAGTTCGTCTTGGATAACATGCCACTCTCTCATGGATATCTCTTCTGCAGACATATGTACTCAAGGGCCTGTTTACAGAATCCCTCGAGCTCTTTGAGGCAATGCCAGAGTGGGACGTCGTATCTTGCACAGTCATGATCCAGATGCACGGAATGAATCAACATGTTTCGCTGGCAAAGCAAGTTCTCTATGAGATGCCTGAGAGAAACACTGTCTCATGGACAGCCTTGCTACATGCACATGCACGCAGTGGAGATCTCCAAGCTGCCATGTTTGTCTTTCATACAATGCCGGTCCGTGACTCTGTCGTGTGGAGTGCAGTCATAATGCTCCACGCAAGGTACTGTACCGTGTGGTACGACTATGGTACCGCATGGTACAACACGAGGTACAGTAACAGGGACAATCTATACTATGTTCTGGAAGTCTTTCGGAGTATGTGTTTAGAAGGTGTAGCATTGGATTGCTCGGTGTTGTAACAGCCTGCAAGCACACTGGCCGGTTGAGGATAGCAAGAAGTACTTTGTTTGCATGGAGGTAGACTATGAGATTACCCCTGACTCGGAACATTACTCCGCTATGGTGGATAACCTTTCTCGGGCCGGGCAAGCTCAGGCGGCTACGGAGCTGGCTAAGCAAGTCGTATAATGGTCAACACACACACGCACACGCGCACACACACACACGTGTATTGTTTAAAGTGTACTACAGGCAATATCCGTGGACAATGTTACTTCCACTTGAACATAGCCTGACGAAAATAGTATATTACAGACATTAGCATTACCTTCACTTCTACGTAATATGAAATATCTTGGGAGGTAGCATGTCTGTCCCATTTTACACATACGTGTGTGTGTGTGTGTGTGGTGTGTAGAGAGAGAGAGAGAGAGAGAGAGAGAAGAGTAAGAGTGAGTTTCTGTCATTTATAATGAAATGTTATAGTATTAACCGACACGTATGTATATACACAAACGACAGATACAAGCATATATACATATATGATATAACCGACGTCATGTTCGACAGTGTGTGCGTGTGTTAAGTGCGTGCATAGTGTGTATATACAGGCCACCTAGAAATACGTGTACGGACAGGATTAGAGGGAAAGGAAAGAGGAAAAGCCCTATTATGTGTATGTGTAAGTGCGTGTGCGTGTGTGTGGCGGAGCGAACGGAATTGATCGCCCCACGTCTGTTGCTGTAGCTTCATAGATTACGACGCGTCTCATCATTCATCCCATGTTCATACAGAGTGATCTTACAGGAAAATTCTTTTTTTTTTTTTTCAATAAAAAAACGAGGTTTCTTTTCTTTGGGTCCGTTTTATTTCATCTATTTTCATATTGGGTGATTAAGGAACAGGAAAAACATTTATATGTTTCGCAGAGTGGAAAATCGATTTTTCTGAGCTTTTTGAGGATCGGAGGTCTTGGGTGTGTCTATCTCGTCGGTTTTCATATTGGGTTGCTGCTCGATTCTTCAAAGAGTGACTGAGTTTGATCGATCAACATGAATGATCTCTTAGCGGTGAGTAGCGTGTGTATATATATGTAGACAGACAAACAAAGCATGCTCTTTGACAGGGTACTTCCCCGCATCGATTCAGTGGGGACTCAAATGGGGACCTTGAAGCAGGACTACAGATACAGGAATGGAGGAGTTTCTCCAAGAGGTATGTACATACATACACACGCATATACATATTATATACATGTACATGTCCGTTACATGATCATGTTCCGTTTGGGTGTCAGGTTGGAGTTATCAAGGGGGCAATGGAACAAATCAGGAAAAATCTACAAAAGCTACAGGTTATATATATATATATATAATATATATATATATATTGTTTTGGTTTTCATTAAATTTACATTCCTTGTTTACTTGCACTGTGTGTCAGGAAGCACACGAGGAATCCAAGACAGTTACCAAAGCTGCTGCCATGAAAGGTACTCATACAATTCTATGATGTATACATTACACATATGTATGTAATGTGTAAGCATATATCTCTATGTTTGCCACAGTAAGCAATCATTATATAAGTTACTTGTTTCTGTAGCTTTGAAGAAACGTATGGAAGCCGATGTTGACGAGGTTAGCAAAACAGCTCGGAAGATCAAAGTGAAGTTAGAGGCCTTGGATAAGTCGGTAAGTATCTACGTAATATTAGATTGTGTGTGTGTGTGTGTGAGAGAGAGAGAGAGAGAGAGAGAGCTTATATAGTCATATATGCTTATATATTGTTACTTTACAGAATATGACAAATCGTAAGAAGCCGGGATGTGGTGAGGGCTCAAGTATCGATCGACAAAGAATGTCTATGACTGCGTATGCGTTTCTCTTGGTATATTTGTTTAGTATATCTAATGTGCCTTTACAGGACACTTAAGAAGAAACTCAAGGATTTAATGGGAGAGTTTCAGGTTAGCAAAAACACACATACACACGTGTTTATTTAATTCACTCACTTACATAATGTGTAAAGTAATGTATATTCTTATATATATCCCTTTTTCCAGGTTTTAAGGCAAAAGTTTAAGATGAGTACAGGGAAGTTGTCGAGAGAAGGATATTCACTGGTAAGTTTGTTCAAATATCTTCATGATTAAACAATGTTGTGACACATAAGTATATTTCAGTTACCGGCAAAAGACCGGAGGAAGAGGTTAGTAACTTATATACAACTTATATGTTTAAAGTAACAATTATATGGTTCTTCAGACGATTGAGCGCTTGATAGAAACCGGTGACAGTGAATCCATATTCCAGAAAGCCATTCAAGAGCAAGGTCGTGGACAGGTAGTACTCTGTGCGGGTGCGTGCGTGTGTGTGTGTTGGTGGGGGGGGGGGGGGGGGGGGGGGGGGGGGGGGGTGGGGTTATATGAAGATATAAGTATTTAGAGCTTATTTAATATAACTGCTACTAAACCATCTTTTCTAGATACTGGATACTGTAGCAGAAATCCAGGAAAGACATGATGCTGTAAAGGACATGGAGAAGAAACTGCTTGAGCTTCACCAGGTGCGGAAGTGTAACACACACACGCACTGATCAATACTTAAGCTTAATGCTGTTCGTTATCTTATCTTGTTTGGAGCAGATCTTCCTAGATATGGCTGTGCTCGTTGAAGCACAAGGCGAGATGATAGACAACATTGAGACTCAGGTAAAACACACACACACACATTGTCTTTTATATATTATGTATGTTAGTGTCAGTAATTGTATATTAATGCTAGATGTGTTTATGTAACAGGTGAGTAAGGCAGTGGATCACGTAAATGCTGGTACAACAGCGTTAAAAAGAACAAAGAAGTTGCAAAGGAGCAAAAGGAAATGGATGTGCATTGCTATCATCATACTCTTGATTGTCATTTGTGTGATTGTGGTGGGTGTTATCAAGCCTTGGAACATCAACAAGAAGTAATAATATAAAGTAAGTTTTTCCGATTTTAAATCCGCGTGTGTATGTGTATGTCTGTGCGTTTTCGATATCTATGCTATTAAGTACTTTCTTTATACAAGATAACTTGCTTTCTTGTCTAATGGTTTCTCTTCTCTCTCTCTTTCTCGTAGGTTGTATATTACATATACATACACAGACTTAAGTAAAAGAAATGCTACGTACACATGTCTCTATGTACTTACATATGAATATTTATAAATATTCATACTCTAATGTGTGCGGATAGCATAGACACTATTTTGAGAGCTCACAGTAACGTGACTATTAGCAGCAATATTGTGAGGAATACAGTAGCTCGTCCTGAAGCCATAGCTTTCATGCACAAAAATAGAAAGTTGTAAGTTGAAATGTATACACACGTGGACATACACGTATACACTCCAAATACATCCACATAGGCATGACATATACATACAGGACTTACAAGGGAGACATGGCATAGCGAGAAGCTCTCCAGTTAATAAAGACTTCGAGAGGTTTAAACCAGGGATTAGCCAGGCTAATATCCGATATCATAGTAGCACATTTAACAGCTATAGAGGGCAATGTATCCTGCTCTTTGACCTTATATGCAATCCCACATGGTCCACACCCAATCGAGGAATGTTCACAAGGTATATAAATCTTATCGCCCATTCCAACCTTATCAGGGAGATTACTATTGTTGCTTGTTGAATCTTTTCTATACTTGTCCCGCATGCTTTTGCAATTGTGAGAATATTCACCCACGTTGTGGGGAATACGCTTGACCCGCATACGGAGCAGTTTCGGACTGGAGATGGATTGTCTTCACATGGAGTCGATAATGTCCGTCCTGGTGCTATAGTTGCACCCAAAGGTATGTCATTCTGTGTATGGTATTCTCTCAGTAAGATATATGTATGTGTATCTCATATATATGTTCTCTCTCTCTCTCTACACACTCACACTCACACACACACACGCAGGCACACGTACTGCATATGACACCAACGCTGGTGTTACATTACACCGCCTTGCAACATCATCAACACTCAACCCGTTGCTTGGGACAGTAAAAGTGGCATTGCAAAGGTGCGTGTTGCATTTATTGGATATATGATTGTTGCAAGTAATGTTAACCTCCTCTTCTTCTTTCCATGAAGCAAATGGGTTTGCATTAGTGAGATCGATGAATCCCACCTGCACTTCGCTGACACACTCTCTTGGGTATCCTTTGTATTTAGTTTGTATATCCTCCCACATGGACCACAACCTTCACCTGTTCTGTTGCATTGTAACCTGGAAGAAGTAGCCGATATGTGTGTGTGTGTGTGTGTGGTGTGTGTGAGAGAGAGAGAGACCTGAGCTTTTGGCCTTTCAGAAGTGATGAACTTTGATTTAAGCCAAGGCCTGGGTTGGATATTACAATGTCGTTGATGGAAACGCCACAGTTTTGTGCAACTTTTATGAGTTCTTCATTGTCACTTTGGGACGTATACTTGACACCACATGGTCCACAATGGTTGAGCTCAACAGTCGTATCCTCCTTGCCTTCGCATGGGACTCTTATAACTTGTCCAGGGGAGATGTTATTGAAGTCTATATCCTGGTTGGCTGCCTCCAGCGTCTCTAGCTCCATCCCGCAGGAGCTTGCGATTCCCCAGAGTGTCTCTTGCTCTTTGACAGCATATGCATTTCCACACACTCCGCAGTGAGCCGGGTCAGTGTCTGTACATGGGATGTTCAAGCTGGTTGAGTTACTCTTTGGATTTGCGGATGCAACAGAGATGTTACAAAATGCCGATATGGATTCGAATGTCTCTCCGGGACTTGCTATATATTTGTCTCCACACACTCCACAGGTGCTGTTGATGATCTGGTCTCCTTGTAGAGGTAACCATGATGAATATATGAAATATATATGATTTAAGCTAGTTACCTGATGAAGATCTCAGGATGTTTAGCAACAGGAGTATTGAGAGTGTTTTAGAACACATCTTGTGTTCCTCCATAAGTGCTACAGATTCTTGCCTTGTCCTCGTGTGTTGTGACTTTATATATTTAATGATCTGCGTTGGGATGTGTTTGGATAACTGCAGTATTCTATTCATTCTATTCATTCATTCATTGTAGAACAGTTGGAGTTTTATAATATTGCTTTGTAGGAGACACACACACACACACACACACACGCTTAACTACAAGTCTTTGCCTAGTCTGTGAGAAGTCAATCCGCGTGTCAAAGTAAACAAAGAGAGAAACAGCAGGATGATGAAGAAGGCAGCAGACTGGATACTACTGAGCACTGCAATCTTAGCATCCATCCCATTTGTGTTTGCAAATCTCGTTGTTCTCGTGTACAATAGACGCAAGTACTTTCAAGCACAGGGCGGAGTAGATCTCATTCTCATCGGCTCAGTTGCAGGTCTCATATGGATTGCCTCCTCCTTCGTTGTCAACAGTCACATCCGTCATCGGGACGGCATACTCCGTCACTGCGAGCTGTGGAGCTTCTGGCTGAGGAACACCTGTGGGGATATCACTGTGGCTCGTTTGTATCACTCTCAGGCTGCACCGTATGCATCTCCTCAGTAAGGGAAGGAACGGCCTCAGCTGGAAGCACTGCTTGCTCATTCCCGTCTTCCTCCTTCCCACCATTTTCATGTCCATAGCTGCTACAGTGTTCGGAGCTTACAAAGCGTAAGCTATCGCATTTTTCAAAGCATATCGCATATCCTGCGTATCCTGTCTCTGCGTGTGTGTGTGTGTGTGTGTGTGTGAGAGAGAGAGAGAGAGAGAGAGAGAGAGAGAGAGAGAGAGTGTGAGAGAGCTGTTTTGGTTACACACGGATGTACTGTAAGTATGAAAGCATACTCTCTCTCTCTCTCTCTAACTCTCGATCTACAGGGGGGAGACTGCCACATGAAGGACCAGTGGAGGATCGTTGTCTTCGTAGCTTCAGTGCCAACATATTTCTTAGTGATGCTCGTGTTCATGTTCATGCTAAGAGGGAAGAGGGATCCGATGTTAAACATGGAGTATCTACACACACGCGAGTACTCTGTGATGGCACTGCTCATTTACTTGCTCACTGCAACGACATACTTCACCAGAAACTACAGAAACGTCGAGGGGAGGTGTTACTTGACGTTCTGTGTGTGCTGCTTGGTGTTCTTCCACTTCTGGGTGAGGATGGGGTGGCCTGTTTACTTGTGCTTGTTTCGACCTGAGAGGGAAATGGATGAGTTTGAGGACTCTCTAAGAGAGCGTGGAGCTTCCATCTTCAGGTCTCTCTCCAGAGTACATAGTCTGCCCGATGCACAGTCCTCTGAAGGCGCTGTCTTACAAGCATTTGCGGATGCCACTGAGGAAGTCGAGCTCTATAAGGTCTCGTGTGTGTGTTTGTGGTGTGTGTGTGTGGTGTGTGTGTGAGAGAGAGAGAGAGAGAGAGAGAGAGAGAGATGATATATAAGGTTTTAGTATTACAGAAGAAGGTGAATGATCTGGAGATTCAAAAGCAAGAGTTACTACATAGAAGGCACTTGCTTGAGGGACTACTGGGGGCTGCAGATCGATGTTCCCCGGTTAAGTGGCAACTCGGAACAGTTAATTAACTCAGCAAAGATTAAAAATATTTAAAGCTTAAATAGGTGCATTTTATTTTACTGTAAAGTTTATGTTATAAATAATAATAATAATAACAAGAAAGAAAATAAACATTTAATTTAATTTATTTATTAGAAAATATGTTTGAAGTTCAAAAGTATTTAATACTCATTGCTTGCAGCTTCATTTTAATATTAAAATATCAGTTTAATGCATTATTATATAAAGCAAAAAATCAACATTAAGGTATTTAATTTAATTGATATTCCGTTGTTTTTATTTGTTGCCGTGGATATGCAGTTTTTCAATTATAAAATTAATTAAAAAAATTAATAAAGTTTATTAGAAATAATTTCAAATTGAAGTGAATAGAAACAATATTAATATCTATAATGTTAATGTTTAAGTTCTTGGTTATTACGGTGTGTGTGTGTGTGTGTGTGAGAGAGAGAGAGAGAGAGAGAGAGCTTCTAACACACACACACACCACACACACCATGTATATTATATGCACAAAATGTTAATAGAAAAATGATTAATGTGTGTAAAGCTGAACCACTAAACGTTCTTTTAATTGCCCATCAGCATATAATATATTATCTAAAGATATATTCACCTACATTAAGGTCAAATAAAGACAGGATTAGAATAACAATTATTTATAATTAAATTGCTTCATTCGAAATTTAAATCAAAATTTAATAAATTTATATTTTGTTTATAAAGTTCTCTAATTAAATTTTACTTGTTCAAAATTATTAATAACGGAAGTTCTGTGTGTGTGTGTGTGTGTGTGGTGTGTGAGTGTGAGAGAGAGAGAGAGAGAGAGAGAGAGAATGTATATTATATGTAGAAAATGTTAATAAGAAAATGATTAATGTGCGTACATAATATGTGTGTGTGTGTGTGTGTGTGTGTGTGTGCGTGTGTCAAATAAAGACAGGATTATAATAACAATTATTTATAAATAAATTGTTAATTTATTTCGAGAACTTTTAAAAGTTAATATAAAGAAAATGATTTCCATTAAATTAACCATTTACCGTTCGCCTTAGTTAAATGTTAACGGGTCGTGTGTTCCATTTCGGAAAACGACAGGCGATGAATCTGGTGGACATTCCGTTGTTTGTGGCTTAAACTAGTTCTAGTTCCCATGAATGTCCAGTTTTTTGTTGTTTGGTGCAAGGGGAGGATTACGGGATCCCTGTGTGGCGCCTGCACTCCGAATCCATGAACTAGCCTCTGTTCTTCAACATGTTCTTCACATTTCCCTCTGACATTCTTCCGATCGCTCAGTCTGTGCTAGATCAATCGGTTTCTAGCTCACGTGAAGGCGATCGATCCACTGTGTGGTGCATCCCGGCAATCCGCTGTGTCTAGGTCACAGGCGCCGCAATTCGAGGCGATTGATCCGAAGTTCCAGCCTTGATAATCCAATACATTTCGGCAATCGTCAGTCCGCGTCCGGATTGTCTGCGGACAGTGTCTAGGGTTCGTAAAAATGGGGATTTCACTGGGCTGCTCGGCTTCCGGAGAGAGATTAGTCACGGCGGCTCGCGATGGTGACCTAGAAGAAGCACAGGCTCTTCTACAGTGCAATCCTCGCCTCGCCAAGTACTCCACATTTGGCGCTCGCAACTCCCCTTTGCATTTCGCGGCAATGCAAGGCCACAATGAGGTGGGTATTCATCTGATTATATATAATTCTATGTGTTTATCTATACACGTCGCTGGTTCAGATTGTTACTCTGTTGCTGGAGCATGGAGTGGATGTTGATACCAGGAAGTACTGTGGACAGGTACGTACAGAAAACTAAGTTTTTTTCTCGTTGGTGGAATAAGATATTAGTTATGTTTATGCAGACTGCATTGATGCAATCTTGTCGACATGGGCATTGGGAAGTTGTTCAGACTTTGATCCTATACAAAGCCAATGTAAGCTGTTTCTTTAATATAGTTTTTGTTCAATGTGTTTGTGTATATGTCATGTACGTGTTATGTATATATTGAACTTCATTATTTTCAGGTGGGCAAGTCCGATTATTTAAATGGATTGACGGCTCTTCATTTCGCGGCTGCCAGCGGGCAGACACGATGTTTAAGGCTCCTTGTTGCAGACTACGTGCCGAGCATACCCAACTTTTGGAGCGAAAGGAATCAATCACAACATGCATCCAGGAGTGCAACTGAAGACTCTCACACAGACTCATTTTCTCTAAGGACGTAAGTATGCGCGTGCGTGCGTGCGCGCGCGCGCGTGTGTGTGTGTGTGTGTGTGAGAGAGAGAGAGAGAGAGAGAGAACGTTAACAAGGTTATGTCTGTACAGTTCTTTATACAAGCTTGTCAATAAAACATCTGATGGTGGACTAACACCTCTTCACATGGCTTGTCTAAACGGGCACACTGATTGTGTGCATTTGCTGCTTGACTTGGGAGCAGACGTCTCAGCTCTTACTTCCCACTACGATACAACAATAAATATGATAGGTATGTACAAGTATGTGTATCCTCTGTGCGTGGGATACTTCTATATACTTAAGTGTTGAATATACATGTGCGTGCGTGTTTGAGTGTGTATGTGTAGGCAACCGTGATAGTTTAAACAGGTCAAGGCAGCAGTCCCTTACACTATGCAGCTTGTGGGGGAGCACTCAGTGTTGTCAGGTTTTTTGTATCCTAATTATTTCATTTAGACACCGTCTCATTCATGTTTTCATACAGATTTTGATTTCAAGAGGAGCCAACCGTCTGGCAAGGAATTGCAACGGGTTAGTTCACATAGCCGTTTAATGAACTAGCTTCTTTTCTATGTATTGGTAACCTTCCATCAGTTACGATGTGTATATACATATGCATGTGAGAGCGTGTGTGTGTGTGTGTGTCTAGCCAGTATATGTATGAGATTATATATTATATATGTGGAGTTTATGTTTGTTTCCAGGTGGACTTCTCAGCAAGTGGCACAGGTTTGGGGAAGGCATTGGCTAGAAGGACTATTGTCACCGCACTCAGAATGTACAATACCGACTTTTGGACCATCCCCTTTTCTGGCGCTACCTCTCATGAGCATCATACAGATCGCAAGGTACCGTATCTCTGGATAATAGGATGTGCAAATATCCTGTGTATGTATAATACATACACAGTATTCATGAAGTTTACAGGCATACTTCATGGAAAGACATGATATTGCACATGGATATGCATTATATATGCTTATTAAGCGAGACTTTTCAGCGCTGCTACACACACACACACGATGTATGTGTGGCCGGATAGTGATGTTTAATGTTATGCTATACGTAATCAACTTGAGAGTGCTTTCAGAATGTAGATAGTGTATTAGTAAACTCACAAGGTACCTCATCTCAGAGAATGCGGCTTGGGTGATATGAATGTCCTAGCATCCGGAATGGACTCATGTGTTGTTTGTCTTGAAAAGTCTGCACTGTTGCTGCCGAAGGTTCGCTGGTTTCGTGGGTGTGTATGTGCGTGCGTGCGTGCGTGCGTGTGTATGCGAAAACAGAGACTCATGTATATGTATATGTATATGTATATATAATGTATATATAGCTTATGTATACATCGTATGTTTCATGATGTAGGGTGTGGACACGAACTATGCACAAGATGTGCACTTTATCTGTGTTCGTCCAACACAGGCACAGTAGTCTCAGACCCACCTGGCTCGGTGCCATGTCCTCTATGCAGACACGGCATTGTCTCATTTACAAAGCTTCTTTCAGCTGCCCCTCTTAAGGACTTAGCTAGATCATCTACAACACTGGGACTCTGTACAACATGCACGGTAGAGGAGTCCGAGACTATATTTACGTCCGAGTTTACGAATAAACGGAGCAGGGTTTCACCGGTTTCACCCGTTTTCAGACGGTAACTTGTCCTGGATTTACTACTATGAATTTACCTTGTGGTAAATATGACGGTCATATTCCCGGATATAATCCGGAGATTCAAGCTGGTAGGCACTCTACAAGCTGGCCAGAACCTCAGTTACCCGCTCCTGCAGGTGTATGTGTGTGTGTGTGTAAAGATGTGTATATGCATTTAACAAATACAAATTACAGGGGTACCTGATCCATCCACTAACAATAGAGGGGCTACTACAACACCCCGTTCCTTATCAGTTCCAGCTTCACGATCCAAGTCGCCAAAGAGAGATGGTTGCTGGACTTGGTTACCTGGAAACACAGGTGATCATAATGTGCATATTTCTTTAAAGTATTTTGTATTATTTTTCTTTAGCTTTTATATGTATTCTTTAGCACCTTAAATTAGGTGCTGATACTGAAGAAATAGAATAAGTTGTTTAACATTATAGCTCCTTTTAAATATTCTAATGGTTTTGTATATCAAGTACAAAAGAATTCACATATCTGATATTTAATAATAATAAAAAATAATATTTAAACATATATTAACTATTGAAAGCTGAGCAGTCCTTTCTGATCTCCCCTTGGTTCCCAGTCTTAACACCAACAGCTCCAAGCCTGTCCATCGCAGTGGCAAATGCGGCAAAAAACACACTTTGTTGTGATGCATATGTGTTTACAAGTCCTCTTGTTCTCGTATCCGAGAATAAAGCCTGGTAAATAACATATAAACATCTCTCTCTCTCTCTATCTCTCTCTCATTTGGAGTATATATATATATATATATATACCTGGTCTGAAGAGAGCACAGTAACACCTCTTTGTGCATTCTGGTAATAAACATTGTCGAACTTGGACGGCGTTGTCACGTCGTTGTTTGCGACTCCCTCGGGTCGAGTCCTGTCCGCGGGCACGTCATTCTCAGGCTCTTTGCAAACTCCGAGTCAATTGTCGGGTCTACTTGGTACGTGCTATTGAAATCATATATTCTCTTCATGAACTCCTTACAGTGTGCAAATCCAATCGTATGCGCACCTATATATACGTTATCTTAGACTTGTCACACACGCACACAGGTTAGCTCACCAGACAGAGCGACCATATCTGTTTGAGAGAGCCCCTTTGAATTGAACAACTTAGTAAGTTCATCTACAGTCTGCTGTGGTTGAGGTAAGTTTCCCTCCACTAGCGAGGCTTGTGAGATGAATCCATCTCTTCTACCTTTCTTCACTGTCCAGAATGGCCCTCCTGCCTGCACATGTTAGGTGGTTGTTCAATTACGAGCATTAACTCCCTCCCAACAAACTGTATAGACTTACAAGAACAACAAGGTCCCTGGTTGCAATTGCAAGTATATCAGCACAGGATACAACACCAGGACACTGCGCTTCAACTGCATTCTTCGCCTTAATCACCGAATCGAAACCATCCCCGGCCAATGACATGTTTATATCTGCGTCTTTCTCCGCCTTGTTGCTTGCTGTTGAAGCGATTAAAACAGACCCATCGCATCCCTGCACACAATCATTAGATTGTATATCTCCCTGCAATACAATAACTTGCCTGTACAAAACAGTCGTGGAAGAACAGCCGGAGTGTGCCAGGAACACTATTTGGGGTCGCCTTGAACTTCTGAACCATCACTTGGTGTATTATACTCTCCACATTCGGGCAGGAGTTGCTATAGAAACTTGCAGAGAGCTCTGCACTCACATTGCCAGATCCAATGTGAAGAACAAGCAATGCAAGTATAAACAACACCATCTCGAAATGAACAATATGTACTCTGGGCTTTTACTAAATGATAGAGAGATATATAAAAAGCCTGCGAGGAGGAGTATGTACGAATGTATGACCTTCTCAGCCACAGCTGGGTTCAGCTTTTGTGACAACCTCCTTTGTTTAAGAGGGATGCTTAAAACATATTAGTTTAATCAGTTAATTAATCGTCTCTGCAGAAGTTGCATGCAGACGTAGTTTCATCTCGTGAACTGAAGTTCCCTTTACCCTTTTGTTTGGATGTGACTATATATATATCCACACACACACATCATATACATGATATTACGTGGTGTGTGTGTGTGTATGTATTGTTTTCTTTCTTTCAGAGGCAGCAGCAAGTGGGTGTTGGATTCTTCCTTGGATGTTAATACTAGTAACTATTTATAATAATAAACTTAGAAGTCGGTAGACATGGAATCTTGACAAGGACAAGCGATAACAGCCATAAATCCGCGTGTGTGTGTGTGTGTGTATATTATATATATTAATTGCAATAAATATTTTATTTATCATACTTATTGAGCTCAAGCCGATTACAAACAAGTATGGTCATGTTCTCTTGGTTTTTTCAAATATATATATTTGAAGAATATATGGATACACCTGCGCATATAAATATGTATATATTTTGTATATATATGTAATGGACCACAGTAGAATTGAACTTTAGCCTTTATGATGTATGCGAGAATCAAGCATCTGGAATATATATATATATATATAATATATAATAATATATATAATATATATATATAAATGGTCGCAAGGCAGCTCTATATATACTTTGTTTCTGAAATCATTTTTATTTATAATAATAATATTTAAATTCTAATATTATATTTTAAGACAATATTTTCTGATATTTATTCAGCAATCGTGGATGAACTAGTAATTGTGTCGGCATACGTAAATGAAAATTTTATCTCTCCAATCTATTCAACACACGCACGTACGCACGCACACACACTTTGTTACGAAATATGTTTATTGATTTATATGAACAAATCGTTGTGTTTACAAAGATGTAATTTAGTTCCGCTGGATAAAGGAAATTCAACTGTTAAGATCATATTAACATGCCACATCAGCTAATCGTACCCTCAACCCTAAACCCTAAACCCAAACCCAAATATATTCTGGGTGCTTAGAAAATGCTCTTGGGCTGTCCTTTCTCCCTTTTCATTTTAAATTATTAGAGGAGTATTTAACAATTGTGTATTTTAATCGGTCTATTTAATTGTTGATTCAATTACACAAATTTTTTTTTCTTCTCGAAAGTTATTATTTGTATTATTATTTATAATTCTTTTTAATTATTAACTTTCAGAATTTTCAACATGTTCTTCAATCACTTTTTTCTTTTATTTTATCTTGATTAATAATTTTTATTTTTAAATGAATTCGCATTCTTTAATCCTTTCTCTTTACCTCTTTTTCGATATTAATTCAATTTGTTAGTTAAACTTTTATAAATTTTTTTTCACTTTTATTTTTCATTTTGATAAGTATTTTTTTTGTGGTTGTTTTTGAATAATAGATTTTTCAATGATTTAACAAGATTTAACAAGATAATCCTTAACATGCATGTACATGCTAAAATTGATATCGATTTTAATAAAAAAAAAATTTAAAAATTACTAATAAATGCTTATTTCAATTTATAAAATTAGGTAAGTGACTATATCTCAATTTGTTTATGTGTAGGTGTGTTATAAACATAGTTTTTTTTAACATTCGAACCCTTAAAAAAATCATATGAGTTAATTCACTCTATGTATGTTTGTTTAATAAGACATACATGTATATGTCATTTTTTTTTATTTTTTTTTTATTTTTAATTAATATGATTATGTGTATATTAATAATTAAAGCTCAATTTATAATACGTTTCTAAATTATCAATATAACACATATTGATTTATTTATTAATTCTTTTTTTTTAAATTAATAAGAGGAAGTGAATTCTAAAGCTTATTACTATTATAAATACAAATTCAAAAATGAAAAAGGAAAAATTATTAATATTAAGAAGATATTATGAATAATTATTAATCTTTATAATATCAATAGATTAAATTGAAACAAGACTAATTTTTATATGTTCAATTTATTTATCCTTATTAAATCCTTTGCACATATTTTACTTATAATATTCTTATAAATCAAAGTTTAAGCTGATTTATAATTAATTACATCAGTAAAGACTTCTTTACTATCATTTACATGCATATATAAATAATAATAAATAATAATAAACAATTAAATATATTTAATATAAATGATTAAGAATGATAAAACACTAAAATAAGTAAAAAGCTTATAAAATGCCACATAAACATATGCATGTGCACATATACATGTATGTGTATGTGTTCATATTTGTATTATTAATAATATTTAATAGAGTAGTTTTTACATAATATTGGTATACTATGTATAATATATTTTTTATAATAATTATAATTTTTTATTTTGTAGTTAAGCTCTCGTTAACAATTGAGTGTAAAGATAATAAGATATTACAAATTGCAACATGCATAATGCTTTTATCAATTAAAATATTAAATTAATGAAGTAAGAATGTGACAATTATTTATAGTTTTATATAATATGACCTTAATAATAAATTTATATTAAACATTTAAATAAGAAAACTTAATGATGATAAAACACATAAGAGTAAATTCATGAAGACATTATATCTTTATTGTTATTAAGCATCACAAAATGGATGTACAATTTATTTCAACATGCATGAATGATTCATATTAACACTCAACATAGTAAAAATGTAATTATGACGAAATCTTATTAAAATAAATATACTACATACATAAATATATAAATTATATATGTATTTACATTATGTAAGTGTAGAAGAATCATTTACTGTATTAGTATATTAATTATCATTTATAAAAGAAAATCATAAGATCTTCACTTATTTTATATATGGTATATTTTAAAATATATTATAGAAATTTATGTAAGTATGCATGTATTTACATATATAAGCGTTCTAAAGTTTATATAATATATTAACATAAACAAATGAAAATAATAAAAGAAATTCTAAGAATATTTGTCTTAGGTGCCAAGGATATCTTAAAATCATTTTGGGATTAAAAAAATAAATAAAGAAATAAAATGAATACTTCTACATCATTATTGTTTATGTTAGTGATGTTGTATAAGGGTATGTTACATATGTATTTACCCAAGCTATAAATGTAATATACCCTCTTTATTGAAGAAAGTCATTACACAAATCAAATAAGGAATGTCATATTGTACATATATTATATTTTTCAGGTTTATTGCACATCCCATGGGAAATTCTTAATATCCATGTCATAATCTTATAATTTCCAATAATAAAATGGTATATTTAAAGATTTTTGAATTATATCATTGGTGATGTAAATTGAAATAAATTCTTTTATTATAAAAATTCGTATATTTTGTCATTCAATTAACAATTAAACGATCTTTAATTTTGCATCACTACTTAGCATTTTACAAAATTGTTAATGTAAATAAGGAAGTTATATATATATATATATATAATATCACATAAAGATAATATGTTAAAAAATTTACCTTATTATGGATGCGGTTACTAATCTTATAATGTTGCAGTGATAAATCTTCATAAATTTTCAAAGCGTGAAAATTTGCTTCATTAACATCAATTATGAATATATATATTATATATATATACAAAATAACTATTGGAGAGATAATGAAATGCACCTGGCACTTCACTTGCTCCTAGCTTGATACCAATCTCTTATTAAAACCCAACCATACAACCACTCGCTGAGTGTCCCAAAATTTCATTATACCATTAAGCACATTGTTGTAAATGACTAGGTGTAGCATGTCGACATGTCGGGACAGAATTTATGTTTTGGATGGTGAGTACCTTTCAGGAACTATACAGTTGTTATAATATAAGAAGTGAAATACTTAAGGAACATTTTGCAAAAGTTGAAGTCTTAAAAAGATAGAATCATTAAATTTGGCCTGCTACAAATAAGTCAAAACTATGGACATCACAAGTTTATATCAATAATATCTTCATAAGAAAAAGGGGTGACTTAAAGTGGCACAAGCTTGTTATATGTATAACCCTAGTATGCAATTGTTAGTTTCCAACTTGCACAATATGTGAGTGCTTTCAACTTGAATTTAATGAATATAAGCCACTTCTCTTATCAACTTAGAAGCACAAATCTTTAGAAGATATGTTAGTAATAGAATGAGATTGTTAGCACTAGTGACATCACACATAAAATAAGTATGTATCAAGAATATTTAAAGTCTGTCCACAAGGTTTTAAAAAAACTTGTGTTAAANAATCTGTTCACAAGGTTTTAAAAAAAAACTTGTGTTGCATGAGACATGTGTGACAACTATTGATATTCATGACTTAAGATTTGAGTTTGCAACTTACTTTGCACATAATTTCAATTAATAAAAAATCTAAACTTTAACTCTATAGTTGGAAAGACAAGCACAGCAAATATATAGAAATGCTTTATTAGTAATACATAGTAGTTCTACTATTTAGTTTGTTGGTCAATGTGAATGATTACATTTTTTTACTTTCACATTAAATATGTATAGTTATTTATATAGTTAATTTGGTTTCTTTTCATCACTATAGAAATGTATGAGATTATATAAATAAATATTAAATATTATGTATGTTATATAAGAATATATGTGTGTGTGAGAGAGAGAGAAAGAGAGATTTTTAAATTTATGCATATATTTAAAAGTCTACATATATAAAAAAAAACACATATCATACATGTAAAATTACATAAAGAGAGGTGCACACATGTATACACACACAATGTAGGCATATACATGAATATGCTTATCTAGGCATTCCCATACATAATAAAATAAACACTTAATAATGAAAGAAATACCAAAACATTTTATAAATATATAATAAAGTAAAAACTTCTAAATTACTTGAATAAGAATATAACATTCAATTAACAATTAAATTCTTTAATGTTGCATTGTTATTTACATTTCACAAATTATTAATGTTAAAATAAAACAAGAAAGTTATATATATGTATATTATTATATAAACACAACAATATAAAGTTTACTTCATTAAGGATGAAGTTATCAATCTTTATAATGTTGTACTGCATATGGTATTTAAGGATTTTTAAAGTCTAAAAATTTGCTTCATTAACATTAATAATGAATATATATGTATCATATTAATATATATAGCTATTTTGATATATAATGAACACACCTGACATTACTTCATTTACTCTTGTTTCTAAATTGATGTCAATCTTTTGTTAAATGTACACTACCTAGGCTCCGATATTGCAACTCCTAAGTATTGCAACAACGAAACTTAAAGTTTCAAATAAGAAACCAAATGTCTACATTATTCTTCCAATACACAATGTGTCTTATATGGCATATGTATATAATATGCTTAAAATGGTGGTGACCTTGATATTAAATTAATTTGTATTAATTTTTCATGTTGCTTTGGGTAAACTACATTAGCTTTAATGGCTTGCATGTCAATATAATTCATTATTGTCAATCCACACTACCACTGTCAGAGTTTTAACCCAAAGGGCCAACACGTGGCAACACGTGGCTGCCAGGTGGCCATTCGGCGTCATCACCCTGTGTGAGCAACGCTAAGTTTCCCAGAACAACCCCAACGACCCCTAGGGTTAGACTCTAATGCCCAAGTGGACAGAGACTTAGGGTTTAGCCTAAGTCTCCCTAGAATGTCTGCCCCCAGAACCCTTGAGGGATAACCCTAGTTGACTTAGGGTTTAGCCTAAGTCTCCCTAGAGTGTCTACCCCCAAAACCCTTGAGGGATAACCCTAGTTGACTTAGGGTCTTGCCCTAGAAGACCTAGACAGGCTCATGCCCTAACCCCCATCAAGGAGACGTGTGTTCCACACATACCCCTGACAGAGCTAAGGCATCGTCACTTACCCCTTGAGGAATCACCCTCATCCGGGAGTACAACCCCTTTAGGGCGACAAGGGGTACCCTGAACCACGACTAACCCCTAAGGGTTTGAGTGGCCAAGTTATACCCTAGACCTAGGGCTAGTACTTAGTGAGGACACGAGTGTGCGCCGTAGGCACACGAGTGTTCTGCTAAGCAAACTCCCTAAGGCTAGGTTTGGGATAACCCTAAGCACATGACCTTGCGAGTGCCTCACGAAAGGGCTCCTGCTAACAGCTTAGGTTGTTCAACCCTTGAATTCCAAGGAGAACACTCCCCTAGCCAAGTGTGCCAAAGCACACCTAGTTATGAGACCTAACCTCCCTTGATGCCCAAGGCTTAGCACCCTAGTGCAAGCACAAGCATGTCTGTTTGCTAAAGTATCCAACCCCTTGGCGACAAGCCCATGACATAACCCCAAAGGGCGTGCCTCAGGCGTTGTACCATGTGACGTTTAGCCCAGTGTCACATCTCCATGTGACACTGCCTTCCCGATGTGGGCTATCATGCCATAGCCCTTAGATTCAAGAGTTGCACCAAGTGCCACAAACGTGGCTCCTAAATGCCAACTCTAGAACCCCTCAAACCCTCAGAACCAGTAATGAACCTGTCAAACAAGACCCACCCACAGTTGGACAAGGACACGATGTGCCTGTTGCTGTGAGTGTGCTACACCTAGCTTGACGTGGAGGAGGAGGCTGGAGACAAGCCTCAACCTCTGCCTCTTGGAACGTGCATTCCGACAAGACCTCCCAGGCATGGATTCGCCAACGTTAAGGGTAAGCTACCCCGAAGGTGGGACGTACCCCTGGCATCTGGAAGTTAGGGCGGCACAACAGAGGGTTGTGCCTTGACGACACAAGCTAGAGCTTGCACCGGGAGAAGAGTAACGAGCTCAGTCATGAACCCAGGAACCCTCACTCCTATATACTACCTTATTTATGTGACAGAGGCCCCCCCCCCTGTTTTCCTGTTTACATAAGTGGGCTAGCACTGAAATCTCATTCCCAGAGGGAACATACTTGGTGAGTTATCCATCGACCCCTAAACCCTAACCTGTCAAACCTGGGGGTATTTCTAAGCATATCCGACATCACCGGAACTAGCCATTAATCCAACCGGGACACGGAAAACCAAGGTAAGAGTTTTCTAGATGGAAGTGCTAGCTTCGCCCAGAGTTTCTTGCAAATACCTAATGACACCCGGCCGGACCATCACTAGATATCCAAGTGCACTAATTTCTTCTACACCTAGGGCTTATCAACATAGTACAGTAGGTAACAACAGTCAACGTCCAAAGTAAAGGGTGAGTCATAGTAAAAACTATGACACACTCCCCGCCTTTGAAAATGTCAACGTCCTCGTTGACGTCCAACTCCAAGACTAGATAATGTTAGAAAAACTAACCAAAACTAACATATCACTCTATGCGGAGTCAGCCAAAAGTTCACATAATTTATTACCCCCCTTGCATTACGCGAAACCAAGTACTTCAGAACCGTCGTTCACTGAGTCGTAAACCCAGCTGCCGGAGGCACCACCTGCGACATGAAGTCACTTGGAGACCTTTTGCACGTCTGCAAAGTCTGTCACCCGACGCACACAACACTGGTTAATTTCTTTACTTAACTAGAATTTATATTGGAGGCCTCTAGTTAGTGTTGTTGCCGGCCCCTTGGTTAACAAGAAATAAAGACTTCCTTAATATTAAACGCTGTTGACGACCTCTGTCTAACGCACAACAAGCACTTCTCAAATGCTTGACCAAACACCTTCGCATTTCTTTGATTTTCCAATGGTCCCACATTTCCACATGTTATATTATAGCTTACATTCTGCATCCCTCGGTGTTTCTCATTACCCCTTTTCATAAGGGTCTGCTACTATACCTATCTTGTTAGTATATAGCTACGCCAGACTAAGTATGAGACTTTTATCGGAATCAAGCTCTTTTCCGATATAAGAGTACAATTCTAAAACCCTGTTCTTTGTAAACATGTCAATCTGGCCAGAGGCGATCACAGAGGCGCATGGCTGTACACATGTATACAACAAGGTCTTGCCAATCTGCCAACTGCCATCCACTTGGTGTGTTATTAACATAAATTTATTCCCGATAGGAATCAAATTCAGTCAAATCCACCAAGTGTGATAGCACTACCATTCGTCTTTCACAACCAACTTTGTACTCTTTCATAACACCGACCAGTTCAGGGACCAGATAAGCTAACATACCTTTCTTACAAACCAATGTGGAAACCAGGAAATTCAACCCATCTCTAGTGCCTCAATCGACAACCTTTAGATAACACGTCTCTTAATTGTCACTCATTGTACTCATTCCCAAAGAGCACATCTACTAGATGCCGTTCAATACTTCCTAACTCTTATCGTACTAAGTTCAAAATACCAAATTTTAGAACTTAGTTTCCACGATAAGAGTCTCCTGAACTCGTAATACTGCACGCCTCCATAACATTATATTATTTCCAACTTTGAAACTTATTTGTAAATGTTTCTCAACACTATACCGAAGTATAGTATTTTCACTAATTCAAGCAATTAGTGTTTTGATAAACATCTTTTTAAACTAATCCTTATTCCATAAACAGTTGTAATTTCGATATTGATACTCTTGAATGGATAATGATCGTTTTAACGTTCAAATCCTAAGTTTATCAACTAGTTGTTATACTAGCGATATAAACTTACAATATCAATTTATCGAAAATGCTATAATATAGATATGGTCTTAGTTTACATGAACCGAACTTCAATTTTGAGACGGAAATATAATGTTATGACAGTATTTCGAGGAACTTTGTTCAGAGACTAAGAGGAATCATGAACTAGTGTCTGGTTCATCTAATTGATTTAGTAAGATATTTCACACTAAATGTTATCATAACACAAAGTGTTATATCAACTTCATGTTTAGTTATACCTTATAATTCATAGATCTCCCCAAACATGAATAAAATATCTAGTTCAGTACATTGAACTAAGATACATTATTCACTCTAGACACCTAGCAATCCAGAAAGTATCACATTGCCCCTCAAGCAATGTATTGAGAAATGTCTCATTTCTCAACTAACTTGAAAACACGTTTCAAGTTATAACACTAAGGTAGTGCCTTACCAAAGTGTCAGACTCAAATCCACTTGAGTCTTTATATTATATGATTACGGCCACCTCATGTGATCATAACCAAGTTTGATATTGAGCGCTCCAAACTCAATATTGAAGAGATATCATACCATACTTTGACAAGTCATTTATAACCAATCTTGAAAAGATTGTCACAAATTCTGCCAAAGTTTAGAATATAAATATCTCAACAGATGAGGTGATAGGAAACCTCATATTCTCGAACCGGATATTGGACGAACCTTGAACTACAATCATCAAGAAGGGACACCATCTTCTTGAGCTAATCCCGCTACACAATATCATATTATATTGAACCAACTCAAGGAACACCATCAAACCTTGAGATAGAACTAACAACTAACCCAAGGAATACAATCAAACCTTGAGTCAAGAATAGTTCTATTTTTCAATATTCCGAAAGATTGAAGATACATACTTTATTTGTTCTTTAAGTGCCCACATTTGCGACCATGATGCAGAGTCAAGAAACCGTCTTTTGAATAATCGTATTCGACTCTAAAATGAAATTGATATTGAAAATCAATATCAACTTTCAATTCTCATCGAACACCGACTCTCTGAGGAGGTACATGCACTTAAACCTCCAATGGAAATCCGACTATTACTAGCTCATTGTAATTCTCAACATAAGTTATCAAACTTAGCAAGTTTCCTTACTTAGTCGATAAACAAAGTGAGAATCCCAAATCATGCTCTTCTTAACCAAGGAATCACCCTTGTTCAAGACTTATCCCCACATTGCAAACAACGTTACAGATTTCAAGATTAAAGAGTTAACAATGAAAATGCACAAGTGTGCGCCGAACGCCTTCACTATGCAAGTCCTTCATTACTCAGTAAACTGAAAATGTAAACGTATGTTTCCAACATTACTCTTTCTGATAGATCATGCCATCTATCCCAAAAGTTGCATTGATAGGGATGCAACATTAAATCCGTCTACTGCCAAAATATATTATTTATCCCATTCTTAAGATCCCACATGAGATAACTTCATAATCAAGTTAGTTGAGTTAGCTAACTTGAATACAAAGTGCGCGCTACAACCAACTAAGGTTTCAAGTTGTACTTTGTTCAAATCAGACGACTTGAACTTAGTAAACTATTTCACCTAATGTTACTTGCAGCTAGCGTCATCAAAGTATTACGTCCATCGGACAATACTTTGATTACATTGGATCTTCGAACCAACTGCTTAACATATTCATCATATGTTAATATTCGACATTCGTTGTATTATAAGTTCATCACCATAGTCTGCTTCTAGAGTTACACTCTCGGAAACATGCACTATAATAAGAGCTTATTTTACACTTTATGTCAAAATGTAGTGTTCTCTTATGTTTGAATATGCCCCTTTTCCGAAGTCAAAGACGCACTTTGAACATAAGTCTTTCCCCGTTTGAACACTACAGTTGGATCCGATATTGAATCTTGACATAAGCCAAAACTCAAATGGACACTGTCTGTTTCAAATCATGTGTTATCCCAAATTCAAACACCTTAAAGAAAAAGAAAAATTTTCAATAATGGTAAGCTTAGCATATCACATGATCCACTTCACAAGACTTAGTTTGTAAGCCAGAACAAACTAACACGCCACGTCTTGTGGAAAATATGGTAAAGTAACCTGGACAACCTTAAGGTCAAGTAACCTAGAGAAAACGTAACCTGGCATGCAACTTGGAAGTTGCCTTCCGAGTGCTACCTTCGACATTGGAGTCCATAACCCACACCCACTTATTAAGTAATGTTCTTTGAAGAGTTATAGATCTCAGGACCAACTCTCCGCGCAGAATTCAGACATTAGCCGAAAGTGATAGAGTACTTCAAAATTTAGAACTAACTAAACCCTAAAACACACTACAACTTTAGGCAGTCCTACTGACCGAGAGAATAGGCTCCGATACCAATTGTCAGAGTTTTAACCCAAAGGGCCAACACGTGGCAACACGTGGCTGCCAGGTGGCCATTCGGCGTCATCACCCTGTGTGAGCAACGCTAAGTTTCCCAGAACAACCCCAACGACCCCTAGGGTTAGACTCTAATGCCCAAGTGGACAAGACTTAGGGTTTAGCCTAAGTCTCCCTAGAATGTCTGCCCCCAGAACCCTTGAGGGATAACCCTAGTTGACTTAGGGTTTAGCCTAAGTCTCCCTAGAGTGTCTACCCCCAAAACCCTTGAGGGATAACCCTAGTTGACTTAGGGTCTTGCCCTAGAAGACCTAGACAGGCTCATGCCCTAACCCCCATCAAGGAGACGTGTGTTCCACACATACCCCTGACAGAGCTAAGGCATCGTCACTTACCCCTTGAGGAATCACCCTCATCCGGGAGTACAACCCCTTTAGGGCGACAAGGGGTACCCTGAACCACGACTAACCCCTAAGGGTTTGAGTGGCCAAGTTATACCCTAGACCTAGGGCTAGTACTTAGTGAGGACACGAGTGTGCGCCGTAGGCGGACACGAGTGTTCTGCTAAGCAAACTCCCTAAGGCTAGGTTTGGGATAACCCTAAGCACATGACCTTGCGAGTGCCTCACGAAAGGGCTCCTGCTGCTTAGGTTGTTCAACCCTTGAATTCCAAGGAGAACTCCCCTAGCCAAGTGTGCCAAAGCACACCTAGTTATGAGACCTAACCTCCCTTGAGCGGATGCCCAAGGCTTAGCACCCTAGTGCAAGCACAAGCATCTGTTTGCTAAGTATCCAACCCCTTGGCGACAAGCCCATGACATAACCCCAAAGGGCGTGCCTAGGCGTTGTACCATGTGACGTTTAGCCCAGTGTCACATCTCCATGTGACACTGCCTTCCGATGTGGGCTATCATGCCATAGCCCTTAGATTCAAGAGTTGCACCAAGTGCCACAAACGTGGCTCCTAAATGCCAACTCTAGAACCCCTCAATTATCCCTCAAGGACCCTTGTCAATCAAGAACCCACAACCACAGTTGGACAAGGACACGAATGTGCCTGGTTAGCTGTGAGTGTTGCTCCTAGCTTGACGTGGAGGAGGAGGCTGGAGACAAGCCTCAACCTGCTTCTTGGAACGTGCATTCCGACAAGACCTCCCAGGCATGGATTCGCCAACGTTAAGGGTAAGCTACCCCGAAGGTGGGACGTACCCCTGGCATCTGGAAGTTAGGGCGGCACAAGAGGGTTGTGCCTTGACGACACAAGCTAGAGCTTGCACCGGGAGAAGAGTAACGAGCTCAGTCATGAACCCAGGAACCCTCACTCCTATATACTACCTTATTTATGTGAGAGGCCCCCCCCCCTGTTTTCCTGTTTACATAAGTGGGCTAGCACTGAAATCTCATTCCCAGAGGGAACATACTTGGTGAGTTATCCATCGACCCCTAAACCCTAACCTGTCAAACCTGGGGGTATTTCTAAGCATATCCGACATGCCGAACTCACCGGAACTAGCCATTAATCCAATCGGGATACGGAAAACCAAGGTAAGAGTTTTTTTAGATGGAAGTGCTAGCTTCGCCCTACCTAATGACACCGGCCGGACCATCACAAGATATCCAAGTGCACTAAGCGGGCCTGTTTCTTTTACACCTAGGGCTTATCAACATAGTACAGTAGGTAACAACAATTAACGTCCAAAATAAAGGATCGAGTCATAGTAAAAACTATGATACCACTTAACGAAAAATTTAAACACATTATAATTATTATGGCCATGAGCATTATGTTAGGTGTATATTTGCATTATCACTCATTTAAGTATTCAACATAATATTTATAAGAAAATGACTATTTTAAATTCTTTTGTTAATGTCATCCAATACTCCTAATATCAATGATTTGAAGTTCTCGACAAATCATGATATTTATTTATAAATAATCATAATTACTGTTTCAAAGTCTTGTTCACACAAGACACTTATCAATTTAATAAAGAATATTATTGTCAAATAAACACATGTACCCACAATATTTTAATTCCAAGGACATATAATTAAATTTCTTTTTTGTGAAACAGTTGGCAACTATGATTTACTGTTTTATTTATTTTATATTGTTTCTTTTTTTGTAATATCATTCCCACTACTTATGTCATTTTCCATAGGGCATATCACGATCACTAGCAAGACTATGTACACTTGGAGTAGTTATCCATGTGAGGCGGGAGTGGTAACCATCCGTCCGTAGTGAAATCATTTGCCCATCATTGAAACTTCAGAATACAGATTTATTATTTTAACACACACACACACATTGTATCATGTGAGCAAACACAGAAGAGACCGATTGTTTAAAGAAATCTCTATCCTCGTTGTGGTTGAAATTAGTTTCCATTTCCCCCTCTCTCTCTCTCTCTCTCTCTCTCTCACACACACACACACACACACACACACACACAACACGGGCGTGCGCGCAGGTTGGCCAACTTAGGACTTGGAGTCTGGTTCCTGTCGTTGGTCAGAGTCCATGTTCTGTCCTTTGGCCGGCCAAAAGATGTGGAGTCTGGGATTATCACCCATTTATACTCATGTATCAAGTACCATTAAATGTAAAGAATGGAATGTATAAAAGAATGCATGTGTATATGCATATCCATATGTATTTGTATGCAGGCAATCAGGATTCTCAACACCCCTTACAATGTGTATTTTAAAGTATATACTGTGTTCAAGCATAACTAAATAAATTTATTTGTAAAATTCGAATTTTAAAAATATAGCATAAATGATTCAGTTGGAAATATGGCAAAATCGATATTAAAAACATAAATATAATACCAAAAACATCATAGAACTAACGGTGAACACGTGTCCACAAGAAAATGCTACACATGCTAAGCCACCTGTCATCATGTGCCATGCAGCACAAAACTATAACCTATTGGAGTAGTGTACTGTTCAATATGTCAGAGAGCACACAGCATGAACTTTTAACATTATGGATGCATGGTTGGACCATTTATACTAAGTGAACCCCCTGGGTGTTTTTCTTCATCGATGATATTGTAAAAGTTGTAGGTTAAAACACGTAACTTTAATTTTAACTAACACGAAGGCTAAAAAATATCAAGGATATTTTTAATTTTTGATTGTGTTTGGTTTTTTTTCATTTCCTTACTTAATTAGGCACTCCTTAATACATAAGAAGATCTACGTTTTGTAGTGAAATTTTACAGTCATTCAAATTAATTTGCGCTCTAGGCCCTTTTCTTTCCCCCGGGGAATGGTAGCGGATCGCTCCGCCACCGCCCCAATTCCATCCCGCACTGTTTGAAATTACCCTAGTTCCTTCTACTAGGTTTTCCTCTCGCAGATGGTGAGAGTCTTGCGGCACGATCACCCTCCTGAAGAAAGCAGCTTCACGCCAGAGCAGCTGGAGGCGAAGTATGGCTGGGCAAGTTTCTGCCCGAACAAAACGTCTATCTCTGCGGTATGCGCTTAGAACCTTCTAGCTCCGACTGACTGATTATCTCTCTCTCTTCTCGCTCTCCATTCACAGCACTCCCGGCGCGCCTGCGTCAAGCGCTGGAGGAGATCAACTCTGCGCCTGAGCCGCCCCCATTCCCCGCCGGCACATCCATTCGACGTTGGTTGATCGATTGGACTGTTAGAATTGATGAGGAGGGGGAGGGCAGTGCTGAGGTGCTAAGAGCGACGGAGACATTGGATAAAGCGATTGCGGAGGTGCTGGCTGCGATGCTTGGATCTGACAAAGAATGGGCAGATCGTGTGAGAGCTGCCGCTGCAGCTGAACCAAGGGTTGCAGCCTCTCCTGCTGGTAACTCCCCCAAGTCCTCCTCCGGTGCAACAAGTCGCAGGGAGTGTGAAGGAAGCCCTGTCCCGAGGGTGGAACCTAGTGTACCAAAGATCCTCTGCGTGTTGTGGACTATCTCGGGGTGTTGTGGATGGCTACATGAATGAGTGGGCGCTTGACACACATCATGCCGCCTGGACGATGGCGCTGCAGAGTTCGGGTTGGGGGAAGTCGAGATCGATCCAGGAGCTGGCTACCAAAAGGCTTCCACGTCGCGTACGTTCGTTTATGGCCCCGGCGCGACGGGCGTCCCCGGGCGAAGTGCAGTTGCCGACGCTGACTTCCGATACCAACGACCCCCGCTGCATTGCGGCATGGGTGGCCGCCATCCTCTTGCAGATAAAAGGACGCAAGCCCGGAGGAGTGGAGGAGACGCAGGCGTCATTCCCCAACGAGGGACAAAACCCGGAGGAGTGGAAGGAGGCGCAGGAGTCATTCTGCAAGGAGGTGTCCCAGAGGTATCTCAAGTGCAATTCCTGTAGTTTTTGGGCTGACATTGTGTTACCAGTTACAAGGAACTCAAGGGACGTGACTCGAAGAGTGCCTCACCAGTCTCCTGCTCCCGGAGAGCAGTGGATCCTGATCAACTGCGGCAATGGATTGACGGCAAGCTGAGCGGAGTCTTCACACCGGAAAGGAAGGTCGTCTTCTGTCTGGATGAAGCCGCCTCCTTGTTCAAGGAGCGGCCAGGTTCGTTCTTGGCTTTAGGAGGTTCTTCTCGGCGATACCCCACCATAGGAAGCTCTTCGGTCTGGTGGCTGACACAGCAGGGAAGCTAGGTCTTATTTTCCCACACAGAATGTTCGATCCGAGCGCGCGGGGTGTGGATCCAGCGGCTAAGTTTTTTCAGCCCGTGTGGAGTGGGAAGCGCGCACAGGGAGCCGGACAAGCTGAAGCGCCTGATGTCGGAGCAGAAGGATGTGGCTGCTGTTTCGGAAGACTTTATAAGGGAGCTCTTCAAGATGGGGCCCGCTCTGGCGTGCTCTGCTTGGAAACAATGCGTCCCTGAAGGGTGCAGTGAAGTTCGCCAGCCAGAAGCTGTTGAAAACGGGGTGTCTCTGGTGAGTCTGGAAAAGACGGAGGTCCCACCAGAAAAGAGCATGATCATGCAGGCAATGGCAACGGCCATCATCGGGGTGGTGGCCGGGTTGGAGGTGGCTGCGTGGGCGGACCTCGCCCAACACATGGTGGCTGGCCATATGCGCAGCGTGAGTCACGTAAGTGGGGATCAGGAGCGTATCTTCACTGCTGACGTGATAGAGCCGATCCTGGGCGAGGCGGCGGCGGGTCACATTTTGGCCGATGTGGAGGTGCTGCTTCTTCTTCTCCAAAGCATGGGTGGGTATTGAAGCAAGCCTTTGTTGTGGAGGGGCCACGAGCAGAGATTGTGGGGAGGCTGCTGCTGGTGCTGGCCATGCATCATTGTTGCAGGCTCGAGCAGTCTGGGCAGCACGAGATGTATAGCCACCCGGTGCCCCTGGGCAGCTTCCTGTCGGTGCTCTGTAGCCGCAAGGTGACGGCCAAAGGCTTCATTTTTTTCAACCGTTTCATGTTCCTCAACAGGAAGGAAATAAGCAGGAAGCTTCTCCTCTTCTGTTTTCTTTGCGGGTTTGCCATCATCCCGCAAAGAAACCAAGCGGGGTTCGACGTTCTATTGCCCTGGCTCGTTCCAGGACCGGATGGCAAGTACCAACTGGATCCAGGTCGGATGCGAGCTGTGCCTGTTCAGATCCGAAACAGGCAAGCCGATGCTGTGAAAGCTGAAAAGCTTTTAGCATGTCTTTCCTCCTGGTAAGCTTGTGTTCTTGCCTCAGTGCCAACTTCAGTTTGTTTTTTTCCAGGACCCCGAAGGTCAAAAAAAGAAGAAACAAGCAAGTCCACGGAGGCGGAGACCAGCAAGTATGTTTGTTGTCATTGTGTTAAATCAAAACTTAAATGTTTATTTTGGACTTCAGGCCCGAGCAGGCAAGTACTTTCAAGCATGACGGGTAAGCTTGTTTCTCTCCCGTGTATCTCAGCTGCATTCATTCTTTTCTTTGCAGCCCTCCCCCGGAAAGAGCTGCAGCGAAGGTTGCGCTTTTAAAAAATAAAGAAGTTGCTGATGAGGATGAAGCTGAAGAGCTCTGGGAGCTCGGTGAACTTGCTGATGAGAATGAAGCTGAAGAGCTCCGGGAGCCCGGCCTAATGGAACATTTTGACGAGGGCAGGTCAGTTTGATTTGAGTTTACACTCGATTGCGACTGTTTTTTTTTAGGCCTCTCAAGAAGCAGCGGACCACTGTGGCAAAGCAGGAGGAAATCAAGCTTGGAGACGAGTGCGGCTTGTACCTTCACGTCAAGGGGAAAGCAGCTGTTGAGCATGAGGTATAGCACGATTCAAAACTGCTGTTGGTTCTACTGTGTTGTTTTCAGGTGGATATAACTGAGGATTCAAAGGTGCTCGTTCTTCGGGGTGTACGATTCCCATTCCTGGAGGTATGTCATTCATTTTACGGTGTCATTTGCCTTAAAGTCTCTTCTGTTTGTCCTGAGATCAGGGACAGGGACGGGTGTCCGCTGAGCTGGAGAAGATGTGCGACGCATTCTTCAAGGTGGAAGATGAGCTCCAAGTCGATGAGAAGAGAGGGAAGATTGTGCAGCATAATTTCAGCAACTACTTCAAGCTGCGAAAGGTTGGGAAAAAAAGTTTATGAACCGGATCTACTTATATAATATTGTAAATTATACATGTTGATATTATCGTTATTATTATGTTCTTAAAAGCTTGTGGATTATCTGTACTCAGCTTTCAAGTGCATTGAGGGCTAGGTTAGAACATTGAAATGGTTTTTTTTCTTTTTTAAATTTTATTAACAGAAAAATAAAACTAACCAGAATTAATTTGTCACCTAAATTATAAGGCTGTTCAATATCGGGTTAAAATTTGAGCAAAAATCTTCTGCCGCGTAAGTTGTATATTCCTGTTTAATAAGTTTTCAACCATTACTGAGTAGTTGCATTACATATTAATAAATTTATTACAAAACAAAGAGGTAAAATTAGTGCGTGCGTGCGTGCGTGTGTAAGAGAGAGAGTGCAGTATGTGTCACTAATTAACATATTATATCAGGAGATGGAGGGAACTGCTCAGGAGAAGATGGATGAGGCTGGTCAGAAGAAAGAGGTGAATTTTTAATTTTTTTTAAATATCAATTTTAAATGTATATTAATTTTGTTTCTATGTTATTTAAAATTCAAAATTAGGAGGTTAAAGGGTCAGCTCAGGAGAAGATGGGCCATGCTAAGGATTCTGCAAGCAATGCTTCTCAGGCTACGAAAGAGAAGACTCAGCAGTCCAAAGAACAAACTGGTGGTTTTTTCCAGCAGGTAAGTATATGTTATGTATATAAATTTAAATGTAAATATGTTATTAAAGTTCAGTATTTATAAGTGACTTTTTATGGAGGAACCAGCAGAGGAATTTGTCTCAGGAACTCTCTCTCTCTCACTCACTCACACACGCACGCACATGCATATGTGTATCTAACGTAGGTTCTTTTGGTGAACGTAGATGGGTGAAAAGACGAAGGAGAGTGCTGAGAAGACAAGGGAGGCACTCGCTGGAGCCGGGGAGGGGGAAGGAGAGAGATGCTGAGAAGACAAGGGAGACATGCATGTACATACTAAAATTGATATCGTTTAACAAAAATAAAAATAAAAATAAAAAAATTACTTAATAAATGCTTATTTCAATGCTTATAAAATTAGGTGAGTGACTATATCTCAATTTGTTTATGTGTAGGTGTGTTATAAACATAAGGTTTTTTTTACATTCGAACTTAAAAAAAATCATATGAGTTAATTCACTCTATGTATGTTTGTTTAATAACACATACATGTATATGTCATTTCTTTTTTCTTTTTAATTTTATGTTTTTAATTAATATGATTATGTGTATATTTAATAAGTTAAAGCTCAATTTATAATACGTTTCTAAATTATCAATATAACACCATATTGATTTATTTATTAATTCTTTTTTTAAAAAAATTAATAAGAGGAAGTGAATTCTAAAGCTTATTACTATTATAAATACAAATTCAAAAATGAAAAAGGAAAAATAATTAAATATTAAGAAGATATTATGAATAATTATTAATCTTTATAATATGCAATAGATTAAAATTGAAACCAAGATTAATTTTTATATGTTCAATTTATTTATCCTTATTAAATCCTTTGCACAACACCAAACACAATAATTTTACTTATAATATTCTTATAAATCAAAGTTTAAGCTGATTTATAATTAATTACATCAGTAAAGAGCTTCTTTACTATCATTTACATGCATATTACAAATAATAATAATAATAATAAAACAATTAAATATATTTAATATAAATGATTAAGAATGATAAAATACACTAAAATAAGTAAAAAGCTTATAAAATGCCACAAACATATGCATGTGCACATATACATGTATGTGTATGTGTTCATATTTGTATTATTAATAATATTTAATAGAGTAGTTTTTACATAATATTGGTTATACTATGTATAGTATATTACTTTTTATAATAATTATAATTTTTTATTTTGTAGTTAAGCTCTCGTTAACAATTGAGTGTAAAGATAATAAGATATTACAAATTGCAACATGCATAATGCTTTTATCAATTAAAATATTAAATTAATGAAGTAAGAATGTGACAATTATTTATAGTTTATATAATATGACCTCAATAATAAATTTATATTAAACATTTAAATAAGAAAACTTAATATGAAACTAATGATGATAAAACACATAAGAGTAAATTCATGAAGACATTATATCTTTATTGTTATTAAGCATCACAAAATGGATGTACAATTTATTTCAACATGCATAAATGATTCATATTAACACTTAACATAGTAAAAATGTAATTATGACGAAATCTTATTAAAATAAATATATACATACATACATATATATATAAATTATATATGTATTTACATTATGTAAGTGTAGAAGAATCATTTACTGTATTAGTATATATTAATTATCATTTATAAAAGAAATCATAAGATCTTCACTTATTTTATATATGGTATATTTAAAATATATTATAGAAATTTACGTAAGTATGCATGTATTTACATATATAAGCGTTCTAAAGTTTATATAATATATTAAACATAAACAAATGAAAATAATAAAAGAAATTCTATGTCTTAGGTGCCAAGGATATTCTTAAAATCATTTTGGGATTAAGAATAAATAAATAAATAAATAAAATGAATACTTCTACATCATTATTGTTTATGTTAGTGATGTTGTATGAGGGTATGTTACACATGTATTTACCCAAACCTATAAATGTAATATACCTTCTCTATTGAAGAAAGTCATTACACAAATTAAATAAGGAATGTCATATTGTACATATAATTATATTTTTCAGTTTTATTACACATCCCATGGGAAAATTCTTAATATCCATGTCATAATCTTATAATTTCCAATAATAATAATGGTATATTCTTAAAGATTTTTGAATTATATCATTGGTGATGTAAATTGAAATAAATTTTTTTATTATAAAAATTCGTATATTTTTGTCATTCAATTAACAATTAAACGATTTTTAATTTTGCATCGCTACTAGCATTTCACAAATTATTAATGTTAAAATAAGGAAGTTATATATATATATATTAATATCACATAAAGACAGCATTGACATGTATATAGAAAATTTACCTTATTATGGATGCGGTTACTAATCTTTATAATGTTGCAGTGTATATAATCTTCATAAATTTTCAAAGTGTGAAAATTTGCTTCATTAACATCAATTATGAATATATATATATATAAAACCCAACCATATAACCACTCGTTGAGAAAATTTCATTATACCATTAAGCACATTGTTATAAATGACTAGGTGTAGCATGTCGACATGTTGGGACACAAAAGTAACATTCATAAAAAGAATTTTATGCTTTGAATGGTGAGTACCTTTCAGGAACTATACAGCTTGTTATAATATAAGAAGTAGAAACATTTTGCAAAAGTTGAGTCTTAGAAAGATAAATCATTAAATTTGGCCATGCTACAAATAAGTCAAAGTTATGGACATCACAAGTTTATTATCAATAATATCTTCATAAGAAAAAGGGGTGACTTGAAAGTGGCACAAGCTTGTTATATGTATAACCCTAGTATGCAATTGTTAGTTTTTCCAACTTACACAATATGTGAGTTTTTATCAACTTGATTTAATGAATATAAGCCACTTCTCTCATCAACTTAGAAGCACAAATCTTTTAGAAGATATGTTAGTAGATAGGATGAGATTGCTAGCACTAGTGACATCACACATAAAACAAGTACGTATCAAGAATTATTTACAATCTGTCCACAAGGTTTTGAAGAAACTTGTGTTGCATGAGACATGTGTGACAACTATTGATATTCATGATTTAAAAGTTGAGTTTGCAACTTACTTGCACATAATTCAAATTAATAAAAAATCTAAACTTTAACTCTATAGTTGGAAAGACAAGCACAGCAAAATATATAGAAATGCTTTATTAATAAAATACATAGTAGTTCTACTATTAGTTTGTTGGTCAATGTGAATGATTAATTAAACATGGGGTTTGTACATTTTTACTTTCACATAAATATTGTATAGTTATTTATATAGTTATATTTGGCTTCTTTCATCACTATAGAAATGTATGAGATTATATAAATAAAATATTAAATATTATGTATGTTATATAAGAATAGTATGTGTGTTGAGAGAGAGAGAAAGAGAGATTTTTAAATTTATGCATATATTTAAAGTCTACATATATAAAAAAAAACACATTTCATACATGTAAAATTACATAAGAGAGAGGTGCACACATGTATACACACACAATGTAGGCATATACATGAATATGCTTATCTAGGCATTCCCATACATAATAAAATAAACACTTAATAATGAAAGAAATACCAAAACCTTTTATAAATATATAAATAAGTAAAAACTTCTAAATTACTTAAATAAGAAATAAACATTCAATTAACAATTAAAGTTCTTTAATGTTACATTGTTATTTACATTTCACAAATTATTAATGTTAAAATAAAACAAGAAAGTTATATGTATATTTTATAAACCACAATATAAAGTTTACTTCATTAAGGATTAAGTTATCAATCTTTATAATGTTGTATTGCATATGATATTTAAGGATTTTTAAAGTTTAAAAATTTGCTTCATTAACATTAATAATGAATATATATGTATCATATTAATATATATAGCTGTTTTTGATATATAATGAACACACCTGACATTACTTCATTTACTCTTGTTTCTAAATTATGTCAATCTTTTGTTTAAATGTACACTACCTAGGCTCCGATATTGCAATTCCTAAGTATTGCAACAACAAAACTTAAAATTTCAAATAAGAATCCAAACTGTTTACATTATTCTTCCAATACATAATATGTCTTATATGCATATGTATATACTAATATGCTTAAAATGTGGTGACCTTGATATTAAAATTAATTTTATATTATATTTTTTAATGTTGCTTTGGTAAATTACATTAGCTTTAACGGCTTACATGTCAATATAATTCATTATTGTCAATCCACACTACCACTTAACGAAAAATTTAAAACATTATAATTATTATGGCCATGAGCATTATGTTAGGTGTATATTTGCATTATCACTCATTTAAGTATTCAACATAATATTTATAAGAAAATAACTATTTTAAATTCTTTGTTAATGTCATCCAATACTCCTAATATCAATGATTTGAAGTTCTTGACAAATCATGATATTTATTTATAAATAATCATAATTATTGTATCAAAGTCTTGTTTCACACAAGACACTTATCAATTTAATAAAGAATATTATTGTCAAATAAACACATGTACCCACAATATTTTAATTCCAAAGGACATACAATTAAATTTCTTTTTTGTGAAACAGTTGGCAACTATGATTTACTGTTTTATTTATTTATATTGTTTCTTTTTTTGTAAGATCATTCCCACTACTTATGTCATTTTCCATAGGGCATATCACGATCACTAGCAAGACTATGTACACTTGGAGTAGTTATCCATGTGAGGCGGGAGTGGTAACCATCCGTCCGTAGTGAAATCATTTGCCCATCATTGAAACCTTCAGCACCGGCCGAGAATACAGATTTATTATTTTAACACACACACACACATTGTATCATGTGAGCAAACACAGAAGAGACCGATTGTTTAAAGAAATCTCTATCCTCGTTGTGGTTGAAATTAGTTTCCATTTCCCCCCTCTCTCTCTCTCTCTCCTCTCTCTCTCTCACACACACACACACACACACACACACACACACGGGCGTGCGCGCAGGTTGGCCAACTTAGGACTTGGAGTCTGGTTCCTGTCCTTGGTCAGAGTCCATGTTCTGTCCTTGGCCGGCCAAAGATGTGGAGTCTACCCATTTATACTCATGTATCAAGTACATCCATATGTATTTGTATGCAGGCAATCAGGATTCTCAACACACCCTCACAATGTGTATTTAAAGTATATACTGTGTTCAAGCATAACTTAAATAAATTTATTTGTAAAATTCGAATTTTAAAAATATAGCATAAATGATTCAGTTGGAAATATGGCAAAATCGATTATTAAAAACATAAATATAATACCAAAAAACATCATAGAACTAACGGTGAACACGTGTCCACAAGAAAATGCTACACATGCTAAGCCACCTGTCATCATGTGCCATGCAGCACAAAACTATTTCAGATATCCAAGTTGATAACCTGTACTGTTCAATATGTCAGAGAGCACACAGCATAAACTTTTAACATTATGGATGCACATGGTCTGGACCATTTATACTAAGTGAACCTCCTCGGTGTTTTTCTTCATTGATGATACAGTAGAACATGTATAAATTAAACGTGTTAGGACTAGAAATAATATTTAATTTAAAGAGGGTTTAAATAAGGGAGGGTAAAAATAATAAATATAATAATAATATATACAGTGGGACTATAATTTTTATTTAATTTAAAGAGGGTTTTAATTTATACAGGTTAATTTAAACAGGTTCTACTGTATTGTAAAAGTTGTAGGTTTAAAACACGTAACTTTAATTTTAACTAACATGAAGGCTAAAAATATCAAGGATTTTTAATTTTGATTTGCCTTACTTAATTAGGCACTCCTTAATACATAAGAAGATCTACGTTTTGTAGTGAAATTTTACAGTCATTCAAATTAATTTGCACTCTAGGCCCTAAACGACGCCCTTTTCTTTCCCCCGGGGAATGGAGGACTAGCAAAAAACCGGGCTTCGTACAACGGGCTTTTCGCATATTCCCGAATATCCAGGAATATTCTGTCAAATAAAAGGGAATATTCTAGAATATTCTGCCAAGTAGATTATCTTTAACTTTCATTATAAAATGCCGACCAACAAGTGAAAAACGCTAATTATTTGCCGACTAGACTTTACTATACCGACTAAACTTAAAAAGTCGCAGGTTCGACATTGCGCTTGCAACCAACCAATAACCGATGCACTTCTGCTGGAGTAAGGGTCCGCCTCTGTAAGAAGTAAGTAATCGTTGGGTCTAATCCAAGAACATGAGTGTACACAAAATACATGTGTTGGCAGGGGCTCCAGTTCTTGGCTTTCTGAAAAGTTGCACAAGTGCATGACGGAACAGCAGAAATTGTTACCTTAGCAGATTGCATGCCTGCAGAGACAATGAAGGCCTCAGTCTTCCCTCTTTGAACCACCTCCACGTTGTTGATCCGACCTTGAAGAATCTTTGCCTGGTTGTAATGTTTCTCATGTTCCTTGGACATTCTTGTTGGTGTTCGCACACTCCGTCCATGGTATGTTGGTACTCTATGTGCTCCCTCTCCTCTTGGTGGTGATGGTGTTCGATCCATTCGGCTACTACTGTCGTCTACCATTTCTTCAAATCCCTCCAACTTGAATCCTGCTTTCAGAAGAGCTTCAACCTCATTTGCATTCAAGTTTGTTCCTTTTTGAACTGGCCAAACCTCTGGAACTTCTGGAATACTCTCAGGAGGAATCCCTGCATATGGTCGTCTGAAGCAACAAGAATCGCGTGGGCAGAACCATAGCATCTGATGAGTGAACTCAATGTTCCCAAATGCATTTGTATATTGCCGTCTACCGTGAAATCCTGGTGCCGGTACACGATGTGGATATCCTATGGGTCTGCCACACTTGCTGTTACCGTCCTGAGTGAGACCTAGACATTTCACCTGACTTGCCTCCCCAATGCGTCTGATGGCCCACTGAGTCATCAACGTCTCTCTTTCAGTGACATTGACATCTTGAAACTTGAGTTTTTTCCTGCGTGCATTTGGGATGACTTGTTCTGCATATTGTGTGTCATGTCTATGTGTACGAAGTGCATCAATCCCATGGTCCCCAGTTGACGGTTGACGAACGGTTCGAACACGAACATTTGTTGTAGAGGCAAACTCTGGACTTGCAAGATGCTCTTCATCACTAACAAGATTTGCAAAAGTTGTTGGAGACACTGATTTTCCCGCTGAAAGTTTCTGCTGTGCACGTTTCAGAAGAGTTTCCATGGAAGGACCTGTGCCTGAATATCTCCCTTCAAATGATGCCTTGACCTTTGCACTTTGGAAAACAGCATCTGTTAAATCTAACATTGTTGCCTCCAACAAAGGAACACGCTTCGTCAGCCTTGCTCTTCGTGCTCTTGCATGAACAACTTCGGAGTTGTTAGTGGTAGGCACATTCGCAACACCATCTTCTGTCAAGTCAATTATCTCTGTCATGGAAATATGATCTTCATGTCTTGCCCACCATGACAGCCATGTTTGCAAAGCGCTAACGTTACTGGACCTGCCTTCCCAAAATGACTCCAACATTACTCGTCGTTCCAACTTATCTTGGTTGGTTAGTGCTGCAGGCCATGAGCGTGCAAGGTTCATGTGCTCCTCCCTGTGTTCCTCAAGTATCCACTTCTTTGTAACTTGACGCACTGACTGCATGTAATGGAACAAACAACTCCTTTCTCTTCCTCTCATCTTTGACCCATTGTTGAAAACTTGACGCAATGCTAACCAAATTGCACCTGACTCATCTGACATGAACCCCGCAAAGTTCACATTATGAAGTCCTTGCTTGCTGCACACTTGAAGCATAGTGTTCAAAAATTTGATCACCGCCACACTATCCTCCCTGATCATGTCACCATAAGCAAGTGTCACCATCGACCTTAAACTACACAAACATAAGTGCATTATATTAGTAAGTATTTTAAAACATAGATATGTTAATACTTACAATGGATCATAGAGATGTATTCCCAGTGTACACCAATCATCAATACGATATGTGTGGTCTAGCACCACCCACTGCTGTTCGAGATCACCTCCAGATTGACACCTTCTAATGTAGTCTATTCCGGATCCTGGGCCGGCAACGTCATTTTGAAGATTAAAGGCTGCTCTTCAGCTCCGTTGAGGTCCATTCCGGGTATGTGGATAACATGTATGAATGGGATTGATAGCTTCTTCTTTAACTGCAGAAGTCCTTCGTAACCTTCTTTGAAACGAGTGTCTGTTGTTCTAGCCTGAGATATCCATTCTCTTGTTCTACATTGGAAAGGTTAAGCATCTCCAAAAGGAAATAATAATTTTTTTGCTTACCGGCGGTGATTTGTGAGTGGTAGTAGATCTGACAGAACCTTGTCGTATGATACATCTCCAGAATCTGTTACCAGTTTTTCCAAAATTATATTGCGTGCTGCTTGAAACTCTATGACACGTTGATTAGTTCTTGGGGTTGCAGCGACTGCTTTGTTGATTGTCTCCTTAGCTCTGTCTTTAGAGACCATGGATTCGGGTGGTCTACGTGGGTGTTGATGTTCTCCAAGATGGATGAAAAGCCTCGTGCATGTGATATCATCTGGAATTATGTAATATGCAACAACGGAGCATGTCTGCACTAGAAGGGGCTCATTGTTGCAATGCACACACTTCATTCCAAGCACTCTACCATCTGAAGATAACTGGACTTTATCAATGGTGCCCTTAAATTGGCAGTCATTTGCTTTCTTACTGAAGCTGATGAACGGACATGTTTCCTTTACGCATTTCATGTGGCCAATACATGAACTGCGACTAACACGAGCTGGAACATTCCAATGTGTTGTGCAGCGTTGAGTCCAGTAATCACACCCATCCTTCCTATTCATCCCTTTGTACTTGTCCTTCATTGTTTCGTGTGCTGGCAACTCGTAAATCACATTTCCGTTGCAATCTTCTGGGACCTCAGCAACTTGCTGAATCGATGACGAGACCACCAGTTGCTTCCCAATCCTACATCTCTGACTATTGCGAAGTATTGTTACCATAGAATTGTCCCGATCTGTTGTCTCCAACCGGAATAGCGGTCCTTTGGAAGGAAGAAGTGTGTAATACACAAAACTGCTAGCTCTTGCCCCTTCTGGTTCTACCTCAACATTCGCAGCATCTCCACCAACAACAGACATCAAATGCAGCACTTTAAAAGATTGCCAAGGTGGAATGTCAAATGCAGACCTGAGATCTGTTTCAAAGACAAATGCAATACCATCTTCATCTGCAGGGAAGTCCTTGTCAACACCATTGTAGCTGATTCTTGCCATGTAGCAAAAATGGAACAAACAAAAGTTAAAATTCAAAGACAATGAACATATTACACACGATGGTTAATGTGTTTGTCAGTCGTGAGGCAATCATTTCATTGACAAATATTAAAAATAATATTAATTGCGTGCGTCTGGGTAGAAGAGTGAAATTAATTTACTGCGTCTGGGTAGGTTTTTTGTAAATTAAAAAGTTTTACTATGTACAAGTGGCGATCATGCATGCAATATGTTTACAGAAATTAGGTTGGTTTTTAATTGATTTAGGGCGGCTAGGGTTTTGCAATTAGGGCGGCTAGGGCAGCGAGGGCGGCTAGGTTTTCGTGGAGCAGCGGGCATTTGGGGGCATAGCGTGGAGCAAGTGTGGCTCCAGGGATTAATCACAATAGGCTTCCATTGAGGGGGTGAGTATTTTCTGATTTCTTCATGATCTGCTCATGATCTTTTCATGATCTGTTCATCTTTTTACATCTCTTCACAGTTGCAAGAAATCCGAGTCGGCCTGCCGACTCGGACTGACTTCGTTGTCCGTCCCAGTCGGCAGGCCGACTGGGGTGGACTGTTCCAGATCCAGTCAACATTTTGACCGGGGTTGACTGTTCCAGCCCCAGTCAGCATTTTGACTAGGGTTGACTGTTCTAGTCCCACCTAGCATTTTGACTGGGCCTTGTTTCGTTCCCAGTCCCAGTCGGCATGCCGACTGGGCCTCCCTTTGTTGCCAGCCCAGTCGGCATGCCGACTGGGACTCCCTTTGTTGCCAGTCCCAGTCGGCATGCCGACTGGGACTCCCTTTGATGCCAGTCCCAGTCGGCATCCCTTTGGCAGGCCCAGTCGGCATGCCGACTGGGACTCCCTTTGATGCCAGTCCCAGTCGGCATGCCGACTGGGACTCCCTTTGATGCCAGTCCCAGTCGGCATGCCGACTGGGCCTCCCTTTGATGCCAGTCCCAGTCGGCATGCCGACTGGGACTTACAGCAACTGCTCTCTCAGTCGGCACGCCGACTGTGAGGGCTAGTATGTTTTTTTAATTTTTATTAAACATCTTTGAACATTTATTACAGTTTTTTGTTAAACCTTATTGCTTTTGTAGATGCGCTCTTCACAACGTTTACAAGAAAAGAAGATGAAGGAGCCTACTGAGAGAGAAGCAGAAGCTAGAGCTGCAATTCAGAGAGGGCGTCGGGGTCGTGGGAGAGGAAGTAGGAAGCTGGCTGTGGTTCAGGAACAAGGACCTTCAAGTGATGCTCCAGTTGAACAGGCAAGCCAGCAGGACTGGTCAGGAGAGCAAGAGGATGTAGTTCAACCCCAACAAGAACAATCAGACTTTGTTGAAGAAGTTGAGGATGATGTCTTACCACAGGAGACACAGGAGCAGACAGAAGGCACACAAGCTCATGCGCAGTGACTTTGTCGAGTGACGAAGAGGATGAACCCAAGAGCAAGAAGAGACGACGCAAAGCTGCTGGAGATTCAGAGGCTGCTAAGAAGAAGAAGAAGGGGAAAGCAGAAGTGCCAGATAATGAGGAAGTTTACAACATTGCAGCCAGCATGCATTCGGAGAGTGCAGTGCGTCTTCTCGCGAAGATCACAATCCGAGAATATGGAGAGGCACCGGATGTCCCTATTTGCCGAATTCTGGGAAATGAGCAGGTGCGGAGAGTCAATCCAGCGGATCTGGAATCTTTGACTAGGAGTTTCAAGAAGGCAGTTGGTTATTTGCGCAACACCACTCAGTTCATCCTTCAAGTTGGGGACCCCATGACAGATGCAGATCTGGCAGCATTGAGAAGCGATGAAGCGATGTATGCTCAGCATTTGGCTTTTGAGGAGGAGCTTCAGTCCGACATGTTCCGGCAATGGGCACCAATGCTTTCGATGAAGAAGTTCATCTGTTGGGATGGTAATCACAGGCTAAAGGTGCTTCAGAAGCTGTACACAGAAGACACGGAAGATAAGATTCAGTGGGCAGTGAGAGTGCGTTCAGGCTTCATCCGTGCTGGGGTCATGGATAATCTTCAGCTTGTGACAATGTTTCAGCAAATTAATAGGTAAACATAGTGACCTCTAGATCATAGGATTAACTAACTTCGAGCTTTTCAAATATGCAGTTCCTCCGCAACGGCAGTGCAAACCACACTGCCACATCTTCTGCTATCTGTGAAGACATGTTGCACCAGTGAGGAGGGCACAGCGAAGATCTTGGCCAGGCTCAGTGACAAGGAACGAGATGACATAAGAAAGTGGAAGGAAAGCGCGACTGGACAACAAGCTTGGCATCCACTTCCGAATTTGATCTGTGCAAAGATCTTTTTTGAGGTACCACGTCTCACACTTATATACTTAGTTGATTACGTCTGTGAATTACAGAGTGAGATTGAGGATGATCTTGAGAAGGCTGCAAGGGCATCCAAAGGCAACAAATACCAGGAGCAACAACAGGTCTACATTAAGCATGACAAGCGCATGATGAAGATCTTAGCCATCATCGATCCTGCATTGGGTGAAGAGTGGTTCGACAAGGTGACCCAAATCACATAGAAACAATGCAGATGGATGAGGTTGGAAAAGCTATACGCGCTTTCAAGGGCGAAAATTCCAAACGAGACGAGAATCATGTCTTCAATAAACTGGTACGTCTCGATCTGAAGAGAGAGCAAGAGACACTTGGATTGCCGGGTGTTCAGGATAAGGAGTGGTAAGGTGGTTTACTATCGATTTGTATTGGCGGGCATCAGAGAGGGGCAGTACAGATTCTCATGGGACTCATCGAGGATGGCGAGTGGAGCAGGCCGGTACATATTTCACGGACTTGGTGCGATGAAGTGCGGGTAAAATGCAAGAACGTGATGTTCCAGCCATTCCATGAGTGTGTGAAGTTCACTTACTCCATAGAGCCGAAAGAGTTCCTCGAACACGAAGAGACAGCAAGAAGGATGATTTGGAGGTAAGGATGATCTTCTTGACATTGTTACATTCTGACACTACTATATGTTCATTACAGGTATGTTGTAGCGAGAAAGGTGCCTCACACACAGACTATGGTATTCTGGTTAGATTACATGGAAGCACAACAATGTGGTCGAAGACAAGATCTGGCCTGACAGAGTTCGAGCGTGTACACGTACCGTTCTGGCTTGATTATCCACCTGGGCAACCACCAACATGGGAGAAGGATCTCTACAATGAACACTCAAAAGATCTCCCATGCATCTCATGGATCCGCAGAGGTCGACTTCATTAGAAGACAAAGGCCAAGGCAAAGCGGCGTCAGCTTGTGCAGCAGTCAAAGAAGACCTCAGATACAGTAGCTGGCACCTCCACTACTCGCGATTCAGCTGCCTTCTTCAATTTATCTGAAGTGCTACCATCGCAGGGAACCATGGACATCAAGGATGACTTGGTCACATTCGTCCCTTCACTTGCTACAACTCGAGGTGATAATTTCTTGGCGATTTGATGACATCGAGGAGATGCAACAGGCCGTGCTCACGGATGAGAAGGAAGAGGAGGTTCCTGACGCTAGACTGGTTCCTTATAGAAAAGTTCAGACACAGGTGGCCAGGTACCATATAGCTGACGCCAGACTCGCTACCAGCATATTGCGGGAGAATATGGTTTCAACTTGGTGATCTTCGACCTTCCAAATGGGACCTTGCCAGGAAATACAACGAGTGATACGCCATACCTCTACCTTGATCCAGTGAAGTTCGATGAAGCACTCCAGTTTGCAGGTATGCATATGGCTGCAAATGGTTGGTTGGTTGTGTTTGCTGCAGCAAACACCTGGGTTCAAGTTGTCGAGCTGCAAGTGTGGTGGACCTTCAACTTGCTGCAACGTACTACATCTACAGAGGGCGTGGTTGGGGCTACCGCAACAAGATGAAGGTACTTTTTTCTTTATTCATGAAGTTCATTAATGATTTTGATTTTTAACAGGAGAGCATCCTGCTCCTTCTTGTCTTCCAAGATGCATCTAGAGGATTGCGCGATAATCCACTGCGTTTGTCATCAACAATTCTTGTTGATAATCCTGAGCAGTTCCAAGAACCATGGTAGGCATTTCATTTCAACAATTTAAGTATTTACCATTATCTTCACATGCAGGATTGACTACCAACCGAAGAGCACTCGATTGATGCAGTCGTGATAGAACGACTCACCGGCCAGGTGATCTTATCTGGGATATAGGCAGTGGTACGGGGTCCTCAATGCTTGCAGCTATCGAGCTGGGGAGAAACATTGTTGGGACTGAGAAGAACCCTGAGCTCGGGAGAATTGCTATGAACAGGATTAAAGAGAACATCCAGCCAGAGGAAATCCCAACCCAACCAATAGCGACGTCAAGTAGGACTGGTGGTTCACGAATTGCAGCATTGCTCAATCGTAAGAAAAGTGACAAGTGTTGAATTGTACTCTTTGGTGTTGAAATAAAACTTTAATAATACAGTATAAACATGGCTATGATTAAATATTTTTGTTGTTAATTGCCGACTGAGCCAAAATCCTAAAATTCTAAGAATATTTAGGAATATTCTAAGAATATTCTGGTAGATTCTTTAGAATATTCCGGGTCCAAGCCCGGAAGCCCTCTTTTTGTCGGGACTCCGGGAATGGTAGCTGATCGCTCCGCCACCGCCCCAATTCTCTCAGCCCACATGCTGCCATCCTTTCCTGACGTGGGTTCCGATTCATCCCGCACTGTTTGAAATTAACCCTAGTTCCTTCTACTAGGTTTTCCTCTCGCAGATGGTGAGAGTCTTGCGGCACGATCACCCTCCTGAAGAAAGCAGCTTCACGGCAGAGCAGCTGGAGGCGAAGTATGGCTGCGGCAAGTTTCTGCCCGAACAAAACGTCTATCTCTGCGGTATGCGCTTAGAACCTTCTAGCTCCGACTGCTCTCTCTCTCTCTCGCTCATTCACAGACTGCCCTCCCCCTCATCAATTCTAGCAGTCCATCGAGCACCACGTCGAATGGATGTGCCGGCGGGGAATGGGGGCGGCTCAGGCGCAGAGTTGATCTCCTCCAGCGCTTGACGCAGGCGCCGGGAGTGCTGAGGTGCTAAGCGCGACGGAGACATTGTATAAAGCGATTACGGAGGTGCAGGTTGCGATGCGAGGATCTGACAAAGAATGGGCAGATAGAGCTGCCGCTGCAGCTGAACCGGTGCAGCCTCTCCTGCTGGTAACTCCCCCGAGTCCTCCTCCGGTGGAGGAGCAACAACAAGTCGCAGGGAGTGTGAAGGAAGCCCTGTCCCGAGGGTGGAACCTAGTGTACCAAGATCCTCTGCGTGTGTGTGGACTATCTCGGGGGTGTTGTGGATGGCTACATGAATGAGTGGGGCGCTTGACCACACATCATGCCGCCTGGACGATGGCGCTGCAGAGTTCGGGTTGGGGGAAGTCGAGATCGATCCAGGAGCTGGCTACCAAAGGCTTCCACGTCGCGTACGTTTCGTTTATGAGCCCCGGCGCGACGGGCGTCCCCGGCGAAGTGCAGTTGCCGACGTGCTGACTTCCGATACCAACGACCCCCGCTGCATTGCGGCAATGGGTGGCCGCCATCCTCTTGCAGATAAAGGACGCAAGCCCGGGGAAGTGGAGGGAGACGCAGGCGTCATTCCCAAGGAGGGACAAAACCCGGAGAAGTGGAAGGAGCGCAGGAGTCATTCCACAAGGAGGTGTCCCAGAGGTATCTCAAGTGGAATTCCTGTAGTTTTTGGGCTGACATTGTGTTACCAGTTACAAGGAACTCAAGGAGGACGTGACTGGAACAGTGCCTCACCAGTCTCCTGCTCCCGGAGAGCAGTGGAATCCTGATCAACTGCGGCAATGGATTGACGGCAAGCTGAGCGGAGTCTTCACACTGGAAAGGAAGGTGGAAAGGAAGGTCGTGGAAAGGAAGGTCGTCTTCTGTCTGGATGAAGCCGCCTCCTTGTTCAAGGAGCGGCCAGGTTCGTTCTTGGCTTTTAGGAGGTTCTTCTCGGCGATACCCCACCATAGGAAGCTCTTCGGTCTGGTGGCTGACACAGCAGGGAAGCTAGGTCTTATTTTCCCACACAGAATGTTCGATCCGAGCGCGCGGGGTGTGGATCCAGCGGCTAAGTTTTTTCAGCCCGTGTGGATGTGGGAAGCGCGCACAGGGAGCCGGACAAGCTGAAGCGCCTGATGTCGGAGCAGAAGGATGTGGCTGCTGTTTCGGAAGACTTTATAAGGGAGCTCTTCAAGATGGGGCGCCCGCTCTGGCGTGCTCTGCTTGGAAACAATGCGTCCCTGAAGGGTGCAGTGAAGTTCGCCCAGCCAGAAGCTGTTGAACGGGGTGTCTCTGGTGAGTCTGGAAAAGACGGAGGTCCCACCAGAAAAGAGCATGATCATGCAGGCAATGGCAACGGCCATCATCGGGGTGGTGGCCGGGTTGGAGGTGGCTGCGTGGGCGGACCTCGCCCAACACATGGTGGCTGGCCATATGCGCAGCGTGAGTCACGTAAGTGGGGATCGGGAGCGTATCTTCACTGCTGACGTGATAGAGCCGATCCTGGGCGAGGCGGCGGGTCACATCTTGGCCAATGTGGAGGTGCTGCTTTTTCTTCTCCAAAGCATGGGTGGGGTATTGAAGCAAGCCTTTGTTGTGGAGGGGCCACGAGGAGAGATTGTGGGAGGCTGCTTGCTGGTGCTGGCCATGCATCGCCCCTGGGCAGCTTCCTGTCGGTGCTCTGTAGCCGCAAGGTGACGGCCAAAGGCTTCATTTTTTTTCAACCGTTTCATGTTCCTCAACAGGAAGGAAATAAGCAGGAAGCTTCTCCTCTTCTGTTTTCTTTGCGGGTTTGCCATCATCCCGCAAAGAAACCAAGCGGGGTTCGACGTTCTATTGCCCTGGCTCGTTCCAGGACCGGATGGCAAGTACCAACTGGATCCAGGTCGGATGCGAGCTGTGCCTGTTCAGATCCGAAACAGGCAAGCCGATGCTGTGAAAGCTGAAAAGCTTTTAGCATGTCTTTCCTCCTGGTAAGCTTGTGTTCTTGCCTCAGTGCCAACTTCAGTTTGTTTTTTCCAGGACCCCGAAGGTCAAAGAAAAAGAAGAAACAAGCAAGTCCACGGAGGCGGAGACCAGCAAGTATGTTTGTTGGGCGGAGACCAGCAAGTATGTTTGTTGTCATTGTGTTAAATCAAAACTTAAATGTTTTATTTGGACTTCAGGCCCGAGCAGGCAAGTACTTTCAAGCATGACGGGTAAGCTTGTTTTCTCTCCCGTGTATCTTCAGCTGCATTCATTCTTTTCTTTGCAGCCCTCCCCGGAAAGAGCTGCAGCGAAGGTTGCGCGTTTAAAAAATAAAGAACTTGCTGATGAGGATGAAGTTGAAGAGTTCCAAGAGCTCTGGGAGCCCGGCCTCATGGAACATTTTGACGAGGGCAGTCAGTTTGATTTGAGTTACACTCGATCGCGACTGTTGTTTTTTTTAGGCCTCTCAAGAAGCAGCGGACCACTGTGGCAAAGCAGGAGGAAATCAAGCTTGGAGACGAGTGTGGCTTGTACCTTCACGTCAAGGGGAAAGCAGCTGTTGAGCATGAGGTATAGCACGATTCAAAACTGCTGTTGGTTCTACTGTGTTGTTTTCAGGTGGATATAACTGAGGATTCAAAGGTGCTCGTTCTTCGGGGTGTACGATTCCCATTCCTGGAGGTATGTCATTCATTTTACGGTGTCATTTGCCTTAAAGTCTCTTCTGTTTGTCCTGAGATCAGGGAGAGGGACGGGTGTCCGCTGAGCTGGAGAAGATGTGCGACGCATTCTTCAAGGTGGAAGATGTGCTCCAAGTCGATGAGAGAGAGGGAAGATTGCGCAGCATAATTTCAGCAACTACTTCAAGCTGCGAAAGGTTGGGAAAAAAGTTTATGAACCGGATCTACTTGATATCATATTGTAAATTATACATCTTGATATTATCATTATTATTATGTTCTTAAAAGCTTGTGGATTATCTGTACTCAGCTTTTTAAGTGCATTGAGGGCTAGGTTAGAACATTGAAATGGTTTTTTTTCTTTTTTAAATTTATTAACAGAAAAATAAAACTAACCAGAATTAATTTGTCACCTAAATTATAAGGCTGTTCAATATCGGGTTAAAAATTTGAGCAAAAATCTTCTGCCGCGTAAGTTGTATATTCTGTTTAATAAGTTTTCAACCATTACTGAGTAGTTGCATTACATATTAATAAATTTATTACAAAACAAAGAGGTAAATTAGTGCGTGCGTGCGTGCGTGTGTAAGAGAGAGAGTGCAGTATGTGTCACTAATTAACATATTATATCAGGAGATGGAGGGAACTGCTCAGGAGAAGATGGATGAGGCTGGTCAGAAGAAAGAGGTGAATTTTTTAATTTTTTTTATTAATATCAATTTAAATGTATTAATTTTGTTTCTATGTTATTTAAAATTCAAAATTAGGAGGTTAAAGGGTCAGCTCAGGAGAAGATGGGCCATGCTAAGGATTCTGCAAGCAATGCTTCTCAGGCTACGAAAGAGAAGACTCAGCAGTCCAAAGAACAAACTGGTCCAGCAGGTAAGTATATGTTATGTATATAAATTTAAATGTAATATGTTATTAAAGTTCAGTATTTAAAAGTGACTTTTATGGAGGAACCAGCAGAGGAATTTGTCTCAGGAACTCTCTCTCTCACTCACTCACACACGCACGCACATGCATATGTGTATCTAACGTAGGTTCTTTTGGTGAACGTAGATGGGTGAAAAGACGAAGGAGAGTGCTGAGAAGACAAGGGAGGCACTCGCTGGAGCCGGGGAGAGGGGGAAGGAGAGAGATGCTGAAAAGACAAGGGAGACATGCATGTACATACTAAAATTGATATCGATTTTAACAAAAATAAAAATAAAAATAAAAAAATTACTTAATAAATGCTTATTTCAATGCTTATAAAATTAGGTGAGTGACTACATTTCAATTTGTTTATGTGTAGGTGTGTTATAAACATAAGGTTTTTTTTTACATTCGAACTTAAACAAATCATATGAGTTAATTCACTCTATGTATGTTTGTTTAATAAGACATACATGTATATGTCATTTCTTTTTTTCTTTTTAATTTTATGTTTTTAATTAATATGATTATGTGTATATTTAATATGTTAAAGCTCAATTTATAATACGTTTCTAAATTATCAATATAACACCATATTGATTTATTTATTAATTCTTTTTTTTAAATTAATAAGAGGAAGTGAATTCTAAAGCTTATTACTATTATAAATACAAATTCAAAAATGAAAAAGGAAAAATAATTAAATATTAAGAAGATATTATGAATAATTATTAATCTTTATAATATGCAATAGATTGAAATTGAAACCAAGACTAATTTTTATATGTTCAATTTATTTATCCTTATTAAATCCTTTGCACAACACCAAACACAATATATTTTACTTATAATATTCTTATAAATCAAAGTTTAAGTTGATTTATAATTAATTACATCAGTAAAGAGCTTCTTTACTATCATTTACATGCATATTACAAATAATAATAATAATAATAAAACAATTAATATATTTAATATAAATGATTAAGAATGATAAAATATACTAAAATAAGTAAAAGCTTATAAAATGCCACATAAACATATGCATGTGCACATATACATGTGTGTCATAGTTTTTTATTATGACTTCTCTTTACTTTGGACGTTGACTGTTGTTACCTACTGTACTATGTTGACAAGCCCTAGATGTAGTGAAAAACAGCCCCGCTTAGTGCACTTAGGTGTTTAGGGGTAGTCCGGCCGGCTGTCCTTAGATATCTCGAGAAACTCTAAGCGAAGGTAGCACTTACCTTCTAGAAAACTCTTACCCTCATTTTCCGTGTCCCGGTTGGATTAATGGCTAGTTCGGCATGTTGGATATGCTTAGAAATACCCCTAGGTTTGACAGGTTAGGGTTTAGGGGTTGATGGATAACTCACCAAGTATGTTCCCTCTGGGAATGAGATTTCAGTGCTAGCCCACTTATGTAAAACAGGAAAACAGGGGGGGCCTCTGTCACATAAATAAGGTAGTATATAGGAGCGAGGGTTCCTGGGTTCATGACTGAGCTCGTTACTCTTCTCCTGGTGCAAGCTCTAGCTTGTGTCGTCAAGACACAACCCTCTGTTGTGCCACCTTACTTCCAGATGCCAAGGGTACGTCCCACTTGGGGTAGCTTACCCTTAACGTTGGCGAATCCATGCCTGGGAGGTCTTGTCGGAATGCACGTTCCAAGAGGCAGAGGTTGAGGCTTGTCTCCAGCCTCCTCCTCCACGTCAAGCTAGGTGTAGCACTCACGGCCAAGCAAGGCATATCCGTGTCCTTGTCCAACTGTGGGCGGGGATCTTGTTTGACAGGTTCACGTTACTTGGTTCCTGAGGTTCATAGAGGGTTCTAGAGTTGGCATTTAGGAGCCACGTTTGTGGTACTTGGTGCAACTCTTGAATCTAAGGGCTATGGCATGATAGCCCACATCGGGAAGGCAGTGTCACATGGAGATGTGACACTAGGCTAAACGTCACATGGTACAACGCCTGAGCACGCCCTTTGGGGTTATGTCATGGCTTGTCGCCAAGGGGTTGGATACTTTAGCAAACAGACATGCTTGTGCTTGCACTAGGGTGCTAAGCCTTGGGCATCCGCTCAAGGGAGGTTAGGTCTCATAACTAGGTGTGCTTTGGCACACTTGGTTAGGGGAGTGTCTCCTTGGAATTCAAGGTTGAACAACCTAAACATGTTAGCAGGAGCCCTTTCGTGAGGCACTCGCAAGGTCATGTGCTTAGGGTTATCCCAAACCTAGCCTTAGAGTTTGCTTAGCAAGACACTCGTGTCCGCCTACGGCGCACACTCGTGTCCTCATTAAGTACTAGCTCTAGGTCTAGGGTATAACTTGGCCACTCAAACCTTTAGGGGTTAGTCGTGGTTCAGGGTACCCCTTGTCGCCCTAAAGGGGTTTGTACTCCTGGATGAAGGTGATTTCTCAAGGGGTAAGTGACAATGCCTTAGCTCTGTCTAAGGGTATGTGTGGAACACTAATGGGGGTTAGGGCATGTTCATAGTTTTTACTATGACTCGACCCTTTACTTTTGGGGTTTGACTGTTGTTACCTACTGGATTATGTGACGAACCCTAGATGTAGAAGAAATAGGCCCGCATAGTGCACTTGGGTATCTAGTGATGGTCCGGCCGGGTGTCGTTAGTATTTGCAAGAAACTCTAGGCGAGCTAGCACTTCATTTAGAGAACCCTCCCCCGTTTGACGTTCCAGGTTAGGGTTCTTTGCAAATTATAGCTTGTCAAAATAAGGGTTAGGGACACCCCTAGGGTTGACCTAACCCTAGGGTTGCCCTAACCCCACGTCATAAACCCCCCCCTAGGGGTTAGGTTTAGGATTAGGTTAGGACAACCATTTTCTCTAAGGGCTGGCATTTCCGTGCCAGCCCACTTACTCACTTAGGTAAACAGGGGGGGGGGGTCCGTCACATAAATAAGGTAGAGTATATGTAGTGAGGCTTCCTGGGTTCAAAAGAGAGCTCGTTAACCTCCTACCGATGCAAGCTAAGCTTGTGTCGTTAAGGTGCAACCCTCTGTTGTGCGCCCAAACTTCCACACGACAGGGTACAACCCACCCTAGGGTTAGACTATCCTTATCGTTGGCAGGATCTTGCCTTTGAGACAAGGGCACGTCACTTCCAAGGAGTTAGCCAGATTCCTTGGTCCGAAAACCTGCTCGCAAGCTCAAAGGTATTGCCCGAGTTCACGTTCCGCAGAACTAGTGGTTGAGGCCTTGCTCTGGCTGCCTCAACCACGCCAAGCTAGGAACGACACCTATAACTCGGCTAGTCCGTGCATATCCTGATTCACAAGGTGAGTCTCGTTCGAGGACTTGGTCAGTTAGGGTTTAAGTTCCTAAGGGTTGGGTTCCTAATACGGGTTACTTTACCAGATTCCGTGGGGTTTCCAGAGAGGGGATTCCAGGGGGCACCTGGCAAGCCGCCTTTGTGGCACCAGGTAAAAACTCTGACAATTGGTATCAGAGCAAGTTCTCTGCGGTCAGTAGGACTACCTTAAGTCATAGAGTGTTTCAATGTTTAGATAACTCTAAATTCTTGATCTACTTTATCGTTTGGTTAACATGTCTGTATTTGCGCAGAGAGTTTGATCCTGTGAGTTGTCAAACTTCGGAGAACACTTGCTCAGTGAGTCGGCGTGAGATTCTAGGTATGTCCGAAAGTCTTATGCTAGTGCAAGCTGATGTGTGTGGGTGTACAACCTGTGCAGGGTTTTCCAACTTAACATTGGGAATATTCCGAGCATATTCTCCGAGTGTTGAAACTAGGGTTCAATACGATGAGCAAAAGAAAGCAACCGGAGCCTGAGGCAGAGAGGGCTGTCGCAGAGGCTCAAAATGAGGAGATGGATGAGCTGATCCAGGTCGACCCCTAGGGCTAGGCAGCAACCTGGTTGGCGTGAAATAATGATGGATGCCCTAAACGAACTTCGAGGGGATGTTTTGGGTTGAACGACCGAATCGATAATGTTGCCGTTCGGATTCCAACGAATACAGTGCCGATGTTCCGCAACCAGACACACGGAAAAGGAAAAGAAGCATGACTCAGAGTCAGGTTCCTCTGAATCAGATTCTTCGACGGAAGTAAGTTGGTGAGGTCCAGTAAATTCAAACCTCGAGTAGGTAAATAAAGCCTTCGAATTTCATGGGTTCAAAGGATTACAAGGTTTTGGATGACTGGTTGTATGATATGGAAAGCTATTTCGAGGCTGCTTCCGTGAGAAAGACAGAAAAGGTTGCATGTGCCAAGCAGTTTCTTAAAGAAGAAGCTAAGACTTGGTGGCGAATTGTTGAAGGTGAACGTGGATACCGAAACAGCTGGAAGCACATGAAAAAGGAGATCAAAAAGCAGTATATGCCGGATGATCTCGGTTTGCGATTGCGTGCTGACCTGGCACTTTGTCAACAGGGAGTTCGGGGAAGTCCTATGGACCACGTTTATCGATTCGAAAGTGTACGGCGATTGGTGCCAAATATGAGCGATGATGAAGCTCGAAGTTGCTTCATGGCTAGCTTGAATGAGAAAACGCGAAGGGAATTCTTAAGGTACAAGCCACAAGCTATCGGGAATGTCAAGAGGCAGCTCAAAAGGTTGCTTATGGCATGTCGTTAGAAGACTTGTACAAAGGGGAGGAAGCAAAACCTAAACCAAGGAGGTTTCCTCCAAAGTCTGGGTTCAGAAGGTTTGATAGGCGACCAATCAGCCATCAATTCGAAGTGCAAGTCCCTTTGTCGGCAGTTCCAAGTTTTCGGACACATCAAGACCCACCGGATTTCGGAAACCATTGGCGTTACCACCTCCTCAGCAGACCAAAGGATCGGCTCCAAAGTCTGCTCCCCCGCGTTCCGCAGGCGGGGTCGTGAAATGTTATAATTGTAACAAGCCTGGTCATTTTGCTAAAGAGTGTCCGGCACCCTCACAACAATCAGGACATTTCAAGGCGATGGTAGAAGAGGAAGTTGCTGAACCAGAAACGCTTGAAGATCCGGAAGATGAGTCAGAAGAGGTAATGTTGTGCCAGACACAACCTGCCTTATTCGCTATTCAAGACAAAACTGACCCTTTGCTATATTTGACAGGAAGGATACGAGGGGACCGAGTCCGAATGATGATCGATACTGGAGCAACATACAACTTCATATCGACTAGTCTAGCTCGTCGATTGAATTTGGATGTAATAAAGATGTGTGAAATAAAGATCAATTTTGGCAAAGGTTCTCAAAATACTAATAATATAGCAAGGGCAGTTCCTGTCCAAATCAAAGATTGGAAGGCTAAGCTAGACTTAGTTGTCTTGAATATGACGGGGTTTGACTTTGTTTGGGTATGGAATGGTTCCATAAACATGTAATCGAAATGAGGGGTTCCGGAGATAATCGAATCACGCTTGCAGCAGATAAAGAAGCATTAGAAAAACGACGCTCAAATGGAAACGCTAACTGATAAGGATTGGAATCCTATGTTCCTTACCTTAACTCAGTTGCGTAAGCAGTTAGACATCGGGAACGTGTGTTTCTTGCAATGGTTTTGGATACTGGTGAAGTCAAAATAGGAGATGGTCAAGAATCTGTTCCTAACCTATTTTGGAAGTCTTGAACATGTTTAAGGATGTGTTGCCAGAAGACTTGCCGCCGAGTTACCTCCACGTCGAGTTGTGGACCACAGAAGAGATTTTGCCAGGTTCGTCTCCACCGGCAAGAGCCCCATATCGGTTGAATCCTCAAGAGTTAGTAGAATTGAAGAGACAGCTGACAGAAATTGATTGGTCGAGGACACATTCGACCTAGTCGATCGCCATATGGTGCACCTATCTTGTTTGTAATGAAAAAGGATGGTACGATGCGAATGTGTGTGGACTATCGAGCACTGAACGCGATAACTATCAAAAATAAGTATCCTCTTCCACGAGTGGACGACTTATTTGATAGGCTATCAAAGCAAAGTATTTTTCAAGAATAGACTTGAGATCGGGTACCATCAGATTCGGGTAGCAGAGAATGACATTGAGAAGACCGCTTTTCGAACGCGTTATGGATCATTTGAGTTTCTAGTCTTGCCATTCGGGTTGTGCAATGCTCCAGCAACTTTTTGCACAATGATGGATGATGTGTTTAGAGACTATCTAGACGAGTTCGTAGTGGTGTATATTGATGACATTCTGATTTTCAGTTCGACAATTGAGAACATGTGGAACACTTAGAAAAAGTGTTTCAGAGGTTGAGAGAGAACCAGTTGTATGCTAAAGAAAGCAAGTGCGCATTTGGTCAAACCAAGATAGATTTCTTGGGACACTTGATCTCAGGTGGGGAGGTTGCCATGGACCCAAAGAAAATTCAAGCTATTACTGAGTGGATGACTTAAAAGACGTGCATGAAGTTAGATCATTTCTTGGTCTGACAGGGTATTACCGAAGATTCATAAAGGGTTACTCGGAAATAGCGGCCCCATTGACAGATCTTACGAAAACATTCCATGGCATTGGACTCCAGAGTGCCAACGTGCGTTCGTCAAACTCAAAGAGGCTATCTCTTCTGAGCCAGTTTTGCAGTTGCCCATCTTTGAAGATCCCTTTGAAGTAGAATGTGACGCTTCCGACTTTGCAATTGGTGGTGTATTGCAACAAAAGGACATCCAGTGTCCTTTTTCTCGAAGAAGTTAGATGCCGCGCAAACTCGATGGCCTACTCACGAAAAGGAGATGTATGCTATTGTTGCTTCCTTGGAGTATTGGCGTCATTATCTTCCAAGTCATGGCACTGTGGTTTGGACAGATAGTGTAACTCTAAGGTATTTTGAAACGCAGCCGAAGCTATCACCAAAGTATGCTAGATGGCAGCAGAAGTTGGCACGATTTCAGCCTGAAATCAGACATAAGGCGGGAAAGGACAATGTGGTAGCTGATGCACTCAGTAGAAAGGGTCATCTTCGTATTATGTCAGCACCCGTGTCAACTTTGGTGGATGAATTTGTGACGGCGTATCCTCAGGACAAGTTTGCCAAGGAAGCTTTGAGCCTGGTGGCAAAGAGGAAACAAGTTCATCAATTACGAAGAGATGGTAATATTCCAGCAGGAATAGAAAGTCGAATGGATGCACTCAAACAGGCCATTTTGCAGTACGAGATGGAGTTCTTTATTATAAAGAAAAGAGACTCTATGTTCCAGAAGGGACATGGAGGGAGAGGCTATTAAGAGAGCATCACGACGTTCCTTTGGCAGGACATGGTGGAAGGCACAAGACGTTGGCTTTGTTGAAACAGGGATTCTATTGGCCGGGTATGATAGATGATGTTGCCAAGTATGTCAAGACATGCCCCACATGTCAACAAGTAAAAGTCGTTCGCAAAAACGAGCTGGGAAGTTACAATGTATACCGATTCCAGAGCGGCCATTTCAAAGTGTTACTTTGGACTTTATCATGGGATTGCCAAAATCTTGTGGTTTCAATGCTCTTATGGTGGTGGTCGATCGATTTTCAAAGGTTGCTCATTTCATTCCAACTGTAGAGACAGTGAATGCAAAACAAGCAGCAAGTTGTTCTTCCACGAAGTCGTAAGAGTGCGAGGGCTACCGGAAACGATGATCTCAGATCGGGATCCTCGATTTACTGGCAAGTTTTGGGGAACGTTGTTCAAGCAATTTGGACGATGCTGAGTTTAGTACGCTTATCATCCACAAACGATGGTCAACGGAGAGGGTAAACCGACAAGTCGAGGACTATCTCAGATGCTATGTTCAAGGTGATCAACTTGATTGGGCTGAACACTTGATATGGCTGAGATATGTTACAATAACTCGACACACTGCAATCGGATGTAGCCCGATGGAAGTGTTAACTGGGAATAAGGGTGGTATTCCTCAGAGTATGGTGTTACCGAAAGACGATAGCAATCGAGTTCCATCTGTAGCAGAGTTCACGGGACAATTGTATCGAACATGGGAAGCTGCTCGTCAAGCGATGGCTGCAGCACAGGAAAGGTATCGTCAGCAGTACGATAAGCATCGGCGGGATGTAGAGTATCAGGTTGGGGATATGGTATTGTTGAGTACCAAAAACCTGAAGGTTCCAATGACTCTTTCGAGGAAGTTTCTATCGCACTACATAGGTCCATACAAGGTGGTGAAGCAAGTAGGGAAAGTGGCTTATGAGTTGGATCTTCCTCCAGAGTTGGGAACAATACACAATGTGTTTCATGTCAATTTGCTCGAGCCATTCCACAAAGATGAGAAACATCCGCAAAGATATGAAAACTTACGTCCGCCCCCTGAGCTGGTTCATGAAGGTACGGAGTACGAAGTCGAATCCATATTGGGCAAAAGGAAGGTTTATGGACCGCGAAAACGTAAGTTTGAGTATCTCGTCAAATGGAAAGGCTATCCGGCGTGCGAATCGACATGGGAACCATTGGAGAATCTACAAAACGCGATGGAGTTGGTGAATGAGTTTGAGGCAAGGTCTCAAACTAATTAAGGAATAAAGTTATTTCTTCTTAACCTAGGGGCCGACAGACAACATTAACTAGAGGCCTCCGATATAAATTCTAGTTAACTAAAAGAAATTAACTAACTTGTTGTCTGTGTCGGGTGACAGACTTTGCAGACGTGCAAAAGGTCTCCAAATGACTTCTTGTCGCAGGTGGTACCTCCGGCAGCTGAGTTCTCACTCAGTGAACGACGGTTCTGAAGTATTTGGCTTCGCGTAATGCAAGGGGGGTAATAAAACTTGTGAACTTTTTGCTGACTCCGCATAGAGTGATTAGCGTTAGTTTTCAGTTAATTTTTCCTAACCTAGTCTAGTCTTGGAGTTAGACGTCAACGAGGACGTTGACATTTTCAAAGGCGGGGAGTGTGTCATAGTTTTTACTATGACTCGACCCTTTACTTTGGGGTTTGACTGTTGTTACCTACTGGATTATGTGACGAACCCTAGATGTAGAAGAAACAGGCCCGCATAGTGCACTTGGGTATCTAGTGATGGTCCGGCCGGGTGTCGTTAGGTATTTGCAAGAAACTCTAGGCGAAGCTAGCACTTCCATTTAGAGAACCCTCCCCCGTTTTGACGTTCCAGGTTAGGGTTCTTTGCAAATTATAGCTTGTCAAAATAAGGGTTAGGGACACCCCTAGGGTTGACCTAACCCTAGGGTTGCCCTAACCCCACGTCCTAAACCCCCCCTAGGGGTTAGGTTTAGGATTAGGTTAGGACAACCATTTTCTCTAAGGGCTGGCATTTCCGTGCCAGCCCACTTACTCATTAGGTAAACAGGGGGGGGGGGGGGGGGGTCCGTCACATTAAATAAGGTAGAGTATATATAGTGAGGCTTCTTGGGTTCAAAAGAGAGCTCGTTAACCTCCTACCGATGCAAGCTAAGCTTGTGTCGTTAAGGTGCAACCCTCTGTTGTGCCGCCCAAACTTCCACATGAAGGGGTACAACCCACCCTAGGGTTAGACTATCCTTATCGTTGGCAGGATCTTGCCTTTGAGACAAGGGCACGTCACTTCCAAGGAGTTAGCTAGATTCCTTGGTCCGAAAACCTGCTCGCAAGCTCAAAGGTATTGCCCGAGTTCACGTTTCGCAGAATAGTGGTTGAGGCCTTGCTCCGGCCGCCTCAACCACGCCAAGCTAGGAACGACACCTATAACTCGGCTAGTCCGTGCATCCTGATTCACAAGGTGAGTCTCGTTCGAGGACTTGGTCAGTTAGGGTTTAAGTTCCTAAGGGTTGGGTTCCTAATATGGGTTACTTACCAGATTCCGTGGGTTTCCAGAGAGGGGATTCCATGGTTGGCACCTGGCAAGCTGCCTTTGTGGCACCAGGTAAAAACTCTGACAGGGCATGAGCCTGCTAGGTCTTCTAGGGCAAGACCCTAAGTCAACTAGGGTTATCCCTCAAGGGTTTTGGGGGGACACTCTAGGGAGACTTAGGCTAAACCCTAAATCAACTAGGGTTATCCCTCAAGGGTTTTGGGGTGACACTCTAGGGAGACTTAGGCTAAAACCCTAAGTCTCCTGTCCACTTGGGCATTAGAGTCTAACCCTAGGGTCGTTGGGGTTGTTCTGGGAACTTAGCGTGGTGCTCCACAGGTTGATGACGCCAAATGGCCACCTGGCAGCCATGTTCGCCACGTGTTGGCCCTTTGGGTTAAAACTCTGACAATGTATGTGTATGTGTTCATATTTGTATTATTAATAATATTAATAGAGTAGTTTTTACATAATATTGGTATACTATGTATAATATATTACTTTTTATAATAATTATAATTTTTTATTTTGTAGTTAAGCTCTCGTTAACAATTGAGTGTAAGATAAAAGATATTACAAATTGCAACATGCATAATGTTTTTATCAATTAAAATATTAAATTAATGAAGTAAGAATGTGACAATTATTATAGTTTTATATAATATGACCTCAATAATAAATTTATATTAAACATTTAAATAAGAAAACTTAATATGAAACTAATGATGATAAAACACATAAGAGTAAATTCATGAAGACATTATAATCTTTATTGTTATTAAGCATCACAAAATGGATGTACAATTTATTTCAACATGCATGAATGATTCATATTAACACTCAACATAGTAAAAATGTAATTATGACAATCTTATTAAAATAAATTATACATACATACATATATATACAAATTATATATGTATTTACATTATGTAAGTGTAGAAGAATCATTTACTGTATTAGTATATATTAATTATCATTTATAAAAGAAAATCATAAGATCTTCACTTATTTTATATATGGTATATTTAGAATATATTATAGAAATTTATGTAAGTATGCATGTATTTACATATATAAGCGTTCTAAAGTTTATATAATATATTAAACATAAACAAATGAAAATAATAAAAGAAATTCTAAATGAATATTTGTCTTAGGTGCCAAGGATATTCTTAAAATTATTTTGAGATTAAGAATAAATAAATAATAAATAAAATGAATACTTCTACATCATTATTGTTTATGTTAGTGATGTTGTATGAGGGTATGTTACACATGTATTTACCCAAGCTTATAAATGTAATATACCCTCTTTATTGAAGAAAGTCATTACACAAATCAAATAAGAAATGTCATATTGTACATATATTATTTTTAGTTTTATTACACATCCTATGGGAAAATTCTTAATATCCATGTCATAATCTTATAATTTTCAATAATAATAATGGTATATTCTTAAAGATTTTTGAATTATATCATTGGTGATGTAAATTGAAATAAATTCTTTTATTATAAAAATTCGTATATTTTTGTCATTTAATTAACAATTAAACGATCTTTAATTTTGCATCACTACTAGCATTTTTACAAATTGTTAATGTTAAAATAAGGAAGTTATATATATATATATATATATAATATATATATTATATATATATATATAATATACACATAAAGACAGCATTGACATGTATATAGAAAATTTACCTTATTATGGATGCGGTTACTGATCTTTATAATGTTGCAGTGTATATAATCTTTATAAATTTCCAAAGCGTGAAAATTTGCTTCATTAACATCAATTATGAATATATATATATATATATATATTATATATATATATACAAAATAACTATTGGGAGAGATAATAAAATGCACCTGGCCTTACTTCACTTGCTCCTAACTTGATACCAATATCTTATTAAAACCCAACCATATAACCACTCGCGAGGTCCCAAAATTTCATTATACCATTAAGCACATTGTTGTAAATGACTAGGTATAACATGTCGACATGTTGGGACACAAAAGTAACATTCATAAAAATAATTTTATGCTTTGAATGGTGAGTACCTTTCAGGAACTATACAGCTTGTTATAATATAAGAAGTAGGAACATTTTGTAAAAGTTAAGTCTTAGAAAGATAAAATCATTAAATTTGGCCATGCTACAAATAAGTCAAGCTATGCACATCACAAGTTTATATCAATAATATCTTCATAAGAAAAGGGGTGACTCGAAAGTGGCACAAGCTTTTATATGTATAACCCTAGTATGCAATTGTTAGTTTTCCAACTTGCACAATATGTGAGTGCTTATCAACTTGAATTTAATGAATATAAGCCACTTCTCTCATCAACTTAGAAGCACAAATCTTTTAAAAGATATGTTAGTAGATAGGATGAGATTGCTAACACTAATGACATCACACATAAAACAAGTATGTATCAAGAATATTTAGAATCTGTTCACAAGGTTTTGAAGAAACTTGTGTTGCATGAGACATGTGTGACAACTATTGATATTCATGACTTAAGAGTTGAGTTTGCAACTTACTTGCACATAATTCAAATTAATAAAAAATCTAAACTTTAAACTCTGCAATTGGAAAGACAAGCACAACAAAATATATAGAAATGCTTTATTAGTAAATACATAGTAATTCTACTATTTAGTTTGTTGGTCAATGTGAATGATTAATTAAACATGGGGTTTGTACATTTTTTACTTTCACATTAAATATGTATAGTTATTTATATAGTTATATTTGGCTTCTTTTCATCACTATAGAAATGTATGAGATATATATAAATAATATTAAATATTATGTATGTTATATAAGAATAGTATGTGTGTGAGAGAGAGAGAGAAAGAGAGATTTTTAAATTATGCATATATTTAAAAGTCTACTATATAAAAAAAAAACATATCATACATGTAAAATTACATAAGAGAGAGGTGCACACATGTATACACACACAATGTAGGCATATACATGAATATGCTTATCTAGGCATTCCCATACATAATAAAATAAACACTTAATAATGAAAGAAATACCAAAACATTTTTATAAATATATATAAATAAGTAAAAACTTCTAAATTACTTGAATAAGAATATAGCATTCAATTAACAATTAAAGTTCTTTAATGTTGCATTGTTATTTACATTTCACAAATTATTAATGTTAAAATAAAACAAGAAAGTTATATATATGTATATATTATATAAACAAACAATATAAAGTTTACTTCATTAAGGATGAAGTTATCAATCTTTATAATGTTGTACTACATATGGTATTTAAGGATTTTTAAAGTCTAAAAATTTGCTTCATTAACATTAATAATGAATATATATGTATCATATTAATATATATAGTTATTTTGATATATAATAAACACACCTGAATTACTTCATTTACTCTTATTTTTAAATTGATGTCAATCTTTTGTTAAATGTACACTACCTAGGCTCCGATATTGCAACTCCTAAGTATTGTAATAACGAAACTTAAAGTTTCAAATAAGAATCCAAACTGTCTACATTATTCTTCTAATACATAATGTGTTTATATGGCATATGTATATACATAATATGCTTAAAATGGTGGTGACCTTGATATTAAATTAATTTTATATTAATTTTTTAATGTTGCTTTGGGTAAACTACATTAGCTTTAACGGCTTGCATGTCAATATAATTCATTATTGTCAATCCACACTACCACTCAACGAAAAATTTAAACACATTATAATTATTATGGCCATGAGCATTATGTTAGTGAATATTTGCATTATCACTCATTTAAGTATTCAACATAATATTTATAAGAAAATAACTATTTTAAATTCTTTTGTTAATGTCATCCAATACTCCTAATATCAATGATTTGAAGTTCTTGACAAATCATGATATTTATTTATAAATAATCATAATTATTGTTTCAAAGTCTTGTTCACACAAGACACTTATCAATTTAATAAAGAATATTATTGTCAAATAAACACATGTACCCACAATATTTTAATTCCAAAGGACATACACATTAAATTTCTTTTTTGTGAAACAGTTTGGCAACTATGATTTACTGTTTTATTTATTTTATATTGTTTCTTTTTTTTGTAAGATCATTCCCACTACTTATGTCATTTTCCATAGGGCATATCACGATCACTAGCAAGACTATGTACACTTGGGTAGTTATCATGTGAGGCGGGTGGTAACCATCCGTCCGTAGTGAAATCATTTGCCCATCATTGAAACCTTCAGCACCGGCCGAGAATACAGATTTATTATTTTAACACACACACACACATTGTATCATGTGAGCAAAACAGAAGAGACCGATTGTTTAAAGAAATCTCTATCCTCGTTGTGGTTGAAATTAGTTTCCATTCCCCCCTCTCTCTCTCTCTCTCTCTCTCTCACACACACACACACACACACACACACACACACGGGCGTGCGCGCAGGTTGGCCAACTTAGGACTTGGAGTCTGGTTCCTGTCCTTGGTCAGAGTCCATGTTCTGTCCTTTGGCCGGCCAAAAGATGTGGAGTCTGGGATTATCACCCATTTATACTCATGTATCAAGTACATCCATATGTATTTGTATGCAGGCAATCAGGATTCTCAACACACCCTCACAATGTGTATTTAAAGTATATACTGTGTTCAAGCATTGTAAGATACTGTATATTATGTAATGTAACGTATATACGCATGTGTATATACACACATGCATAGTGACACATGGGTGGTGATCTGGCCGCCATGTGTCAGCGCCACGTGTCGCATGTGTGCCACGTGGCAGGTCTCCTGTATATAAGCAGGGTTTTTGTAGCTTAATGTATCTGACATTTTTAATATATATCGGCTCTTTCATTGGTGGAGAAGTTGGGTATTCCTTTCTTCCGCCTTTTCCTTTTCGTGTTTTCATGACGATGAATATGGAGACGGCGTTTAGCATTATTGCTACTGCTATTGATGCACAAACAAAGTTGTTGGAGCGCTTTGTTGAGGGTTCGTCCTCCTCTTCCCCGTCTGAGCCTCATGCCGGGGGATCTGCTTCTAGTACTCCTTCATCTTCTTCACAGGCCACAAATCCGAGGGTTCGACCCCGATCTTTTTGTGGTGATCCGGGAGATGATGTATACCACTGGTTTGATCATTTCCAAGTCATTGTTCGTTACCATGGTTGGGATGAGGCCCGTGCTCTCAGAGAATTCCCTACATGTTTGGAAGGTCCTGCGCTCAAGTGGTATAATGGATTGGCTGCGGAGATTCAAGCCAATAGTAATCGGTTAACGGAATGCCTCAAACGTACGTTTGGCAAAGTTGAGGATTCAGATGATGCTTTCCAACAACTGCATGCGATACGACAACATCCTGGTGAGTCTGTTATGCGGTTCAGTATTAGGTTCGGGGATTTAGTTCGGCGTGCATATCCTAACATGCCTGAGCCATTAAGCTCGGTATGTTATGGCCAACTATGCGACCCGAACTTGTTCGATTCGTTCGGGCTCTTCGTCCTACCACATTGGAGGAAGCTTTTGCACTAGCTCAACGTTTTGAGTTGGTGCCTGGTGAGGGCCGTGTTCCCCTTGGGTTACCTGCTCCTCTTGTTCAGCGTGCTGATCCAATGGAGGTTGATGCTGCTGCATATGTGCCCGCACGCAAGCCTTTCGTGGTCGACCTCGGGGCCCACCCCGTGGACCACCTCCACGAAATCGTCCTGCACCTGCTCCAGTACCTGCCCGTGGTGGTCAAAATCCACGGATTCGTGACAGGAGGAATCGGAACAATGCAGGTCGACCCAATCAAGTTCATTGTTGGGCCTGTTGGGCGCCTGGACATACTTGGCGGGCATGCGATGTGTATCCTGATTGGCGTCCACCACATCCAGGCTGGCGACCATATGTTCCGGATGGTGCCTGTGGCGGCCATTATGTAATGATGAGCTTCCAGGACGAAGCCTCTCTTGCAGGTGGATCTGTTGCGGAAAACAGTAATCGTACGGGCGACGGAGGGATCCCGTGCGATGGAGACTTCACCTCCATGTTTTTTCCGCTATGCATATCAAGGTTTGCAAGTTCCACCAGATCATCCAGTTTTCACATTTTCTGCACGGTGAATGATCTTTCAGTCACAGTGCTTGTGGATACAGGATCCAGTATGTCTTCCATAACTCTTCTCTAGCGCATCGGTGCTCATTACCCTTAAGACGTGCAGATAAGGTCTTGCACATTTTATATGGTAATGGGCAGTCTCGTGCAGTATCACAGTACACCACTTGACTACGCTGGTTATGGGTGCCAACTGTAAGTTTCCCTCTGGGTCTCTTAGGGTTGTCCCTTCCCAGGTCTTTGACATCATTCTGGGATGTGATTGGTTAAAGCAGTCGAAAGGTACATGTGATTTTTCACTCTCTCCTCCTGTATTACGCTTGGAGTCTGTGTCTTTGCAGTCTGTTCCTTTACGTCCAGAGAAGCTTGTTGCTGTTTGTATCACGCATACAGCTCCTTTGATTCCGGTCTTGGGGTGGTGTTCATCTCAACAGGTTCAAATGCCGGATCCGTCACCTGAGTGTCGAGCACACTGCATCGAACAACTTAAGAAACAGTATGCAAGTTTGTTCAAATTTGATCTGTCCCAAGGTGCACGTGTGAAGACTCGACACTGTATACCCACCGGCAATGCAAAGCCTTTCAAAGTCCCGGTTCGACGCAGGTCACCAAAGGAGTTATCAGCCATGCGAACAGCTGTTACTGATATGATTGGTAAACGAGTGTGTCGTCCGTCACGGAGTCCATGGGCATGTGAACCTCATTTGGTTCCCAAGCCTGATGGATCTCTCCGATTTTGTGTGGATTACCGACCTCTTAACGATGTTACCATCAAAGATGTCTATCCACTTCCGAACTCTGCCGATCTATTAGATCGTTTGGGTCAGAGTCGATGGTTTACTAAGTTGGATTTGGCATCAGGATATTGGCAGGTTCCTATGGCTGAGGAGGATATTCCAAAAACGGCCTTCCGGACACCATTTGGTCTTTACGAGTTTTTGGTCATGCCTTTTGGATTGACTTCAGCTCCTGCCACCTTTCAACGCATGATGGATGAGCTTTCCGATATGCCTGATATCACTGCCGATTTTATCGACGATGTGCTCATTCATGGGTCTGGTTCTTGGGAGGATCACATTCGTGATGTACGGCGCGTTCTTGATCGATTTCGAGAAGTTGGCCTGAAGTTGAAACTTGAAAAGTGTGTGTTTGGTTCGACCGACACCACTTACTTGGGTTACCGTATATCTCGAGAGGGTTTACAGGTGGATCCAATGAAGTTGCGAGCTGTTCGAGAGTTCCCTCGTCCCGTACAGTACAGGAAGTCCAGCGTTTCTTGGGCACGGTGCAGTACTTGGGTCGATTCATCGATCATCTCACTGATCGAACTGCCCCTCTTCGGGAGTTAGTTCGTCCACAGGTATCTTTCAGGTGGACTCGCAGGTGTCAGCAGGCATTTGACCAGTTAAAAGAGTTCCTGACAACTCCACCATTGCTTCAATACCCAGATTTTACTCGTCCGTTCATTTTACGAGTAGATGCCTCAGATGTTGGTATTGGTGGTGTATTGATGCAAACTGATGCTGTGGATTCTTCAATTCGACACCCGGTGGCTTACATTAGTCGAGTACTCACGCCGGCTGAGCGGAATTATTCCACTACTGAAAAAGAATGCCTTGCTGCTGTTTGGGGTTTTGAACGACTTCATGCCTACTTACATGGGAGTGAAACACTTTTGGAGTGTGATCATGCTGCTGTCACTTCCTTTAAAACGGAAGAATTTAGTGGGTCGTGTAGCCAGATGGGCATTACGTCTCCAAGTATATAACTTTAAGGTGGTGCACAGGCCTGGGCGAACAATGGTGGATGCGGATGCACTTTCTCGAGCACCCCTCTGATTCCACTTTGCCTGCTCATGCAGTAGCTGCAGCATTCGGTTTGATACAAGCCCCTCAGGTATTCGATGCCGACTTACCATCCTTGGAACAGTGGCAGGATGCCAAAAACGTGAACCATGGACGAGGCAATTACGGATGCGTTTGCAATCCTCTTCCGAACCGGTTTCGACAATATCATGCTCAGTTTCGACTTCAGGATGGTTTATTGTATTTTATTGGGACAAATCCAGAGACAGATGGCGTTTGGCTGCCCTCTACATATGTTCCACACCTTCTTCGAGCATATCATGATTCCTATTGTTGGAGGTCATCTTGGTCACCAACGAGTGTTGGAGAAGCCGCAGATCTTTTATTGGCCTAGCATGCGTGGTGATGTGATCAGGTATATTCAAGTTGTCCCATTTGTCAAACTCGGAATTCCTCTACGACTCGGGCCATGGGGGTGTTAGAATCCATCAATGTCTCTCGCCCTTTTGAGTTAATTGCAGTGGATTTAATGGGACCTTTTCCACGTTCTTCTCAAGGTAACCAGTACATCATTTGTATCTGATTATTTAACTCGTTGGGTGGAGGTTGGTGCTCTTCCGGATGCAACTGCCCTGTCAACAGCTTTGTTTTTGTTCGATAATGTGGTTTTGCAGCATTCTTGTCCAGAGCGGATGTTATCAGATAATGGCCCCGCTTTCATTGCAGAGGTATTCCGAGTGTTGTGTGAGAGGTTAGGGGTAAAACACTCATTTGCCTCTCCATATCATCCACAAACTGATGGTTTGGTGGAGCGATTGAATCGGACCTTCAAGGGTATGATCTCGAAGTATGTGAACTTCAATCACACTGACTGGGATTGGTATTTGCGATGCTTGAGATTTGCTTATGTAACAGGCATTCAGAGTTCGATTGGTATCTCTCCATTCAAGGCATTGTATGGATATGATCCTAAGTTGCCTAGTGAATTGGGATTATCATCGAATCTGCCACGTGCCGAGGATGCGAAAATGTGGGCTCGACATTTGGATGCTGTCTTACCTCTTCTGCGTGCAGAGTCTGCTGAACATCTTGGGAGCTCAAATACAGCAACAATCTTCTTACAATGCACGACATCAAATTCCACCAGACTATGCTGACGGTGACTTACTGGTACGTTTTCCCAAGTTAACTGCACCTGGGCTTGCAACTGGTTTATTACATAAGTGGCTTGGTCCCTACCGAGTTCTCCGAAAGGTTGGTCCTCAGGTATATCAGGTACAGTTGGTGGGATCTCATGAGGTTGAATAGTTCACGTAGTTCGAATGAAACGGTTTGTTGTTCGAGACTCGTTGACTACATTCGGTCATACCTTAGATGGCCCAACTCACACGGATCCAGGACCATCAGATCCATCACCATCTACACAACCGCAGAGGGGGGATAATGTAAGATACTGTATATTATGTAATGTAACGTATATACGCATGTGTATATACACACATGCATAGTGACACATGGGTGGTGATCTGGCCGCCATGTGTCAGCGCCACGTGTCGCATGTGTGCCACGTGGCAGGAGGTCTCCTGTATATAAGCAGGGTTTTTGTAGCTTAATGTATCTGACATTTTTAATATATATCGGCTCTTTCAGCATAACTAAATAAATTTATTTGTAAAATTCGAATTTTAAAAAATATAGCATAAATGATTCAGTTGGAAGTATGGCAAAATCGATATTAAAAACATAAATATAATACCAAAAACATAGAACTAACGGTGAACACGTGTCCATAAGAAATGCTACACATGCTAAGCCACCTGTCATCATGTGCCATGCAGCACAAAACTATTTCAATATCACAAGTTGATAACCTATTGGAGTAGTGTACTGTTCAATATGTCAGAGGAGCACACAGCATAAACTTTTAACATTATGGATGCACATGGTCTGGACCATTTATACTAAGTGAACCCCCTGGGTGTTTTTTCTTCATCCATGATACAGTAGAACATGTAAATTAAACGTGTTAGGACTAGAAATAATATTTAATTTAGAGAGGGTTTAAATAAGGGAGGGTAAAATAATAAAATATAATATATAATATATACAGTGGGGACTATAATTTTTTATTTAATTTAAAGAGGGTTTTAATTTATACTAGGTTTAATTTAGACAGGTTCTACTGTATTGTAAAAGTTGTAGGTTAAAACACGTAACTTTAATTTTAACTAACACGAAGGTTAAAAAATATCAAGGATATTTTTAATTTTGATTGCCTTACTTAATTAGGCACTCCTTAATACATAAGAAGATCTACGTTTTGTAGTGAAATTTTACAGTCATTCAAATTAATTTGCGCTCTAGGCCCTAAACGACGCCCTTTTCTTTCCCCCGGGAATGGTAGCTGATCGCTCCGCCACCGCCCCAATTCTCTAATCTCATCTCAGCCCACATGCTGCCATCACTTTCCTGACGTGGGTTCCGATTCATCCCGCACTGTTTGAAATTACCCTAGTTCCTTCTACTAGGTTTTCCTCTCGCAGATGGTGAGAGTCTTGCGGCACGATCACCCTCCTGAAGAAAGCAGCTTCGAGCAGCTGGAGGCGGAGTATGGCTGCGGCAAGTTTCTGCCCGAACAAAACGTCTATCTCTGCGGTATGCGCTTAGAACCTTCTAGCTCCGACTGACTGATTATCTCTCTCTCTCTCTCGCTCATTCACAGCACTCCCGGCGCGCCTGCGTCAAGCGCTGGAGGAGATCAACTCTGCGCCTGAGCCGCCCCCATTCCCCGCCGGCACATCCATTCGACGTTGGTTGCTCGATTGGAATGCTAGAATTGATGAGGGGAGGGCAGTGCTGAGGTGCTAAGAGCGACGCAGACATTGTATAAAGCGATTACGGAGGTGCAGGTTGCGATGCGAGGATCTGACAAAGAATGGGCAGATAGAGCTGCCGCTGCAGCTGAACCGGTGCAGCCTCTCCTGCTGGTAACTCCCCCGAGTCCTCCTCCGGTGGAGGAGCAACAACAAGTCGCAGGGAGTGTGAAGGAAGCCCTGTCCCGAGGGTGGAACCTAGTGTACCAAGATCCTCTGCGTGTTGTGGACTATCTCGGGGGTGTTGTGGATGGCTACATGAATGAGTGGGCGCTTGACACACATCATGCCGCCTGGACGATGGCGCTGCAGAGTTCGGGTTGGGGGAAGTCGAGATCGATCCAGGAGCTGGCTACCAAAGGCTTCCACGTCGCGTACGTTTCGTTTATGAGCCCCGGCGCGACGGGCGTCCCCGGGCGAAGTGCAGTTGCCGACGTGCTGACTTCCGATACCAACGACCCCCGCTGCATTGCGGCATGGGTGGCCGCCATCCTCTTGCAGATAAAGGACGCAAGCCCGGAGGAGTGGAGGGAGACGCAGGCGTCATTCCCCAAGAGGGACAAAACCCGGAGAAGTGGAAGGAGGCGCAGGAGTCATTCTGCAAGGAGGTGTCCCAGAGGTATCTCAAGTGGAATTCCTGTAGTTTTTGGGCTGACATTGTGTTACCAGTTACAAGGAACTCAAGGAGGACGTGACTCGAAGAGTTCCTCACCAGTCTCCTGCTCCCGGAGAGCAGTGGAATCCTGATCAACTGCGGCAATGGATTGACGGCAAGCTGAGCGGAGTCTTCACACTGGAAAGGAAGGTGGAAAGGAAGGTCGTGGAAAGGAAGGTCGTCTTCTGTCTGGATGAAGCCGCCTCCTTGTTCAAGGAGCGGCCAGGTTCGTTCTTGGCTTTTAGGAGGTTCTTCTCGGCGATACCCCACCATAGGAAGCTCTTCGGTCTGGTGGCTGACACAGCAGGGAAGCTAGGTCTTATTTTCCCACACAGAATGTTCGATCCGAGCGCGCGGGGTGTGGATCCAGCGGCTAAGTTTTTTCAGCCCGTGTGGATGGTGGGAAGCGCGCACAGGGAGCCGGACAAGCTGAAGCGCCTGATGTCGGAGCAGAAGGATGTGGCTGCTGTTTCGGAAGACTTTATAAGGGAGCTCTTCAAGATGGGGCGCCCGCTCTGGCGTGCTCTGCTTGGAAACAATGCGTCCCTGAAGGGTGCAGTGAAGTTCGCCAGCCAGAAGCTGTTGAACGGGGTGTCTCTGGTGAGTCTGGAAAAGACGGAGGTCCCACCAGAAAAGAGCATGATCATGCAGGCAATGGCAACGGCCATCATCGGGGTGGTGGCCGGGTTGGAGGTGGCTGCGTGGGCGGACCTCGCCCAACACATGGTGGCTGGCCATATGCGCAGCGTGAGTCACGTAAGTGGGGATCGGGAGCGTATCTTCACTGCTGACGTGATAGAGCCGATCCTGGGCGAGGCGGCGGGTCAGATCTTGGCCAATGTGGAGGTGCTGGTTCTTCTTCTCCAAAGCATGGGTGGGGTATTGAAGCAAGCCTTTGTTGTGGAGGGGCCACGAGGAGAGATTGTGGGGAGGCTGCTGCTGGTGCTGGCCATGCATCATTGTTGCAGGCTCAAGCAGTCTGGGAGCACGAGATGTATAGCCACCCGGTGCCCCTGGGCAGCTTCCTGTCGGTGCTCTGTAGCCGCAAGGTGACGGCCAAAGGCTTCATTTTTTTCAACCGTTTCATGTTCCTCAACAGGAAGGAAATAAGCAGGAAGCTTCTCCTCTTCTGTTTTCTTTGCGGGTTTGCCATCATCCCGCAAAGAAACCAAGCGGGGTTCGACGTTCTGTTGCCCTGGCTCGTTCCAGGACCGGATGGCAAGTACCAACTGGATCCAGGTCGGATGCGAGCTGTGCCTGTTCAGATCCGAAACAGGCAAGCCGATGCTGTGAAAGCTGAAAAGCTTTTAGCATGTCTTTCCTCCTGGTAAGCTTGTGTTCTTGCCTCAGTGCCAACTTCAGTTTGTTTTTTCCAGGACCCCGAAGGTCAAAGAAAAAGAAGAAACAAGCAAGTCCACAGGAGGCGGAGACCAGCAAGTATGTTTGTTGTCATTGTGTTAAATCAAAACTTAAATGTTTTATTTTGGACTTCAGGCCCGAGCAGGCAAGTACTTTCAAGCATGACGGGTAAGCTTGTTTCTCTCCCGTGTATCTCAGCTGCATTCATTCTTTTCTTTGCAGCCCTCCCCCGGAAAGAGCTGCAGCGAAGGTTGCGCGTTTAAAAAATAAAGAACTTGCTGATGAGGATGAAGCTGAAGAGCTCCAAGAGCTCTGGGAGCCCGGCCTCATGGAACATTTTGACGAGGGCAGGTCAGTTTGATTTGAGTTTACACTCGATCGCGACTGTTGTTTTTTTTAGGCCTCTCAAGAAGCAGCGGACCACTGTGGCAAAGCAGGAGGAAATCAAGCTTGGAGACGAGTGCGGCTTGTACCTTCACGTCAAGGGGAAAGCAGCTGTTGAGCATGAGGTATAGCACGATTCAAAACTGCTGTTGGTTCTACTGTGTTGTTTTCAGGTGGATATAACTGAGGATTCAAAGGTGCTCGTTCTTCGGGGTGTACGATTCCCATTCCTGCAGGTATGTCATTCATTTTACGGTGTCATTTGCCTTAAAGTCTCTTCTGTTTGTCCTGAGATCAGGGACAGGGACGGGTGTCCGCTGAGCTGGAGAAGATGTGCGACGCATTCTTCAAGGTGGAAGATGAGCTCGAAGTCGATGAGAAGAGAGGGAAGATTGTGCGGCATAATTTCAGCAACTACTTCAAGCTGCGAAAGGTTGGGAAAAAAGTTTATGAACCGGATCTACTTGATATAATATTCTAAAATATACATGTTGATATTATCATTATTATTATGTTCTTAAAAGCTTGTGAATTATCTGTACTCAGCTTTTAAGTGCATTGTAGGTTAGAATTTCTAGCTTTGCCACGTATTTAATAATGGCTAATAGAAACCTAGTTTTAACAAGAAAATGTGGCTGGAACTGGGAGATGGATCAGACTGAGCCTCCATCACTTTGTTCTGTTTTCCTCTTTCTTTTATTTCTTGGAAATAACGTATTAAAGTGTAACTAACTTTACACAAGCGCTACAACGACGACTGAAGGATACCTTGGGCCAAAGGCAATATGAAGAGATTAAAAAAAAAAAAAAAAATTTACATTTAAATTTCTGGTACTCTTGCAATTGAAACATGCTGTTCTCCATCGTCTTCAAGCATCCCGTTTAGCTTTATGCTTTATGGAGTATATCTTGTTTCCATAATTCTTTGTAACTAGAGTCTTTACGAGCCAATAAATTTTGTTTGGGCATAAGCATCGTCTCTGTCTACCATCGAATGTTTTTCTTGTAGGGTAGAATAGTTACTTTTGGGCATGTAAATAAAAACATTGAAATGGTTTTTTTAAATTTTATTAACAGAAAAATAAAACTAACCAGAATTAATTTGTCACCTAAATTATAAGGCTGTTCAATATCGGGTTAAAATTTGAGCAAAAATCTTCTGCCGGTTGTGGGCAAGGTAAGTTGTATATTCCTGTTTAATAAGTTTTCAACCATTACTGAGTAGTTGCATTACATATTAATAAATTTATTACAAAACAAAGAGGTAAAATTAGTGCGTGCGTGCGTGCGTGTGTAAGAGAGAGAGTGCAGTATGTGTCACTAATTAACATATTATATCAGGAGATGGAGGGAACTGCTGAGGAGAAGATGGATGAGGCTGGTCAGAAGAAAGAGGTGAATTTTTAATTTTTTATTAATATCAATTTTAAATGTATTAATTTTGTTTCTATGTTATTTAAAATTCAAAATTAGGAGGTTAAAGGGTCAGCTCAGGAGAAGATGGGCCATGCTAAGGATTCTGCAAGCAATGCTTCTCAGGCTACGAAAGAGAAGACTCAGCAGTCCAAAGAACAAACTGGTGGTTTTTTCCAGCAGGTAAGTATATGTTATGTATATAAATTTAAATGTAAATATGTTATTAAAGTTCAGTATTTAAAGTGACTTTTATGGAGGAACCAGCAGAGGAATTTGTCTCAGGAACTCTCTCTCTCTCACTCACTCACACACGCACGCACATGCATATGTGTATCTAACGTAGGTTCTTTTGGTGAACGTAGATGGGTGAAAAGACGAGAGGAGAGTGCTGAGAAGACAAGGGAGGCACTCGCTGGAGCCAGGGAGAGGGGAAGGAGAGAGATGCTGAGAAGACAAGGGAGACATGCATGTACATACTAAAATTGATATCGATTTTAACAAAAATAAAAAAAAATAAAAAAATTACTTAATAAATGCTTATTTCAATGCTTATAAAATTAGGTGAGTGACTACATTTCAATTTGTTTATGTGTAGGTGTGTTATAAACATAAGGTTTTTTTTACATTCGAACTTAAAAAATCATATGAGTTAATTCACTCTATGTATGTTTGTTTAATAAGACATACATGTATATGTCATTTCTTTTTTTCTTTTTAATTTTATGTTTTTAATTAATATGATTATGTGTATATTTAATAAGTTAAAGCTCAATTTATAATACGTTTCTAAATTATCAATATAACACCATATTGATTTATTTATTAATTCTTTTTTTTTAAATTAATAAGAGGAAGTGAATTCTAAAGCTTATTACTATTATAAATACAAATTCAAAAATGAAAAAGGAAAAATAATTAAATATTAAGAAGATATTATGAATAATTATTAATCTTTATAATATGCAATAGATTGAAATTGAAACCAAGACTAATTTTTATATGTTCAATTTATTTATCCTTATTAAATCCTTTGCACAACACCAAACACAATATATTTTACTTATAATATTCTTATAAATCAAAGTTTAAGTTGATTTATAATTAATTACATCAATAAAGAGCTTCTTTACTATCATTTACATGCATATTACAAATAATAATAATAATAATAAAACAATTAAATATATTTAATATAAATGATTAAGAATGATAAAATATACTAAAATAAGTAAAAAGCTTATAAAATGCCACATAAACATATGCATGTGCACATATACATGTGTGTCATAGTTTTTATTATGACTCCTCTTTACTTTGGACGTTGACTGTTGTTACCTACTGTACTATGTTGACAAGCCCTAGATGTAGTGAGAAACAGCCCCGCTTAGTGCACTTAGGTGTTTAGGGGTAGTCCGGCCGGCTGTCCTTAGATATCTCGAGAAACTCTAAGCGAAGGTAGCACTTACCTTCTAAAAACTCTTACCCTCGTTTTCCGTGTCCGCGGTTGGATTAATGGCTAGTTCCGGTGAGTTCGACATGTCGGATATGCTTAGAAATACCCCTAGGTTTGACAGGTTAGGGTTTAGGGGTTGATGGATAACTCACCAAGTATGTTCCCTCTGGGAATGAGATTTCAGTGCTAGCCCACTTATGTAAACAGGAAATAAGGGGGGGGGGCCTCTTCACATAAATAAGGTAGTATATAGGAGCGAGGGTTCCTGGGTTCATGACTGAGCTCGTTACTCTTCTCCCGGTGCAAGCTCTAGCTTGTGTCAAGGCACAACCCTCTGTTGTGCCGCCCTAACTTCCAGATGCCAGGGGTACGTCCCACCTTCGGGGTAGCTTACCCTTAACGTTGGCGAATCCATGCCTGGGAGGTCTTGTCGGAATGCACGTTCCAAGAGGCAGAGGTTGAGGCTTGTCTCCAGCCTCCTCCTCCACGTCAAGCTAGCACTCACGGCCAAGCAAGGCACATCCGTGTCCTTGTCCAACTGTGGGCGTGGGATCTTGTTTGACAGGTTCACGTGACTTGGTTCCTGAGGGTTCATAGAGGGGTTCTAGAGTTGGCATTAGGAGCCACGTTTGTGGTACTTGGTGCAACTCTTGAATCTAAGGGATGGCATGATAGCCCACATCGGGGAAGGCAGTGTCACATGGAGATGTGACACTGGGCTAAACGTCACATGGTACAACGCCTGAGGCACGCCCTTTGGGGTTATGTCATGGGCTTGTCGCCAAGGGGTTGGATACTTTAGCAAACAGACATGCTTGTGCTTGCACTAGGGTGCTAAGCCTTGGGCATCCGCTCAAGGGAGGTTAGGTCTCATAAGTAGGTGTGCTTTGGCACACTTGGCTAGGGGAGTGTTCTCCTTGGAATTCAAGGGTTGAACAACCTAAACATGTTAGCAGGAGCCCTTTCGTGAGGCACTCGCAAGGTCATGTGCTTAGGGTTATCCCAAACCTAGCCTTAGGGAGTTTGCTTAGCAAGACACTCGTGTTCGCCTACGGCGCACACTCGTGTCCTCATTAAGTACTAGCTCTAGGTCTAGGGTATAACTTGGCCACTCAAACCTTTAGGGGTTAGTCGTGGTTCAGGGTACCCCTTGTCGCCCTAAAGGGGTTGTACTCCCGGATGAGGGTGATTCTCAAGGGGTAAGTGACGATGCCTTAGCTCTGTCTAGGGGTATGTGTGGAACACTGATGGGGTTAGGGCATGAGCCTATCTAGGTCTTCTAGGGCAAGACCCTGAGTCAACTAGGGTTATCCCTCAAGGGTTTTGGGGGCAGACACTCTAGGGAGACTTAGGCTAAACCCTAAATCAACTAGGGTTATCCCTCAAGGGTTTTGGGGGTAGACACTCTAGGGAGACTTAGGCTAAACCCTAAGTCTCCTGTCCACTTGGGCATTAGAGTCTAACCCTAGGGTCGTTGGGGTTGTTCTGGGAAACTTAGCGTTGCTCACACAGGGTGATGACGCCAAATGGCCACCTGGCAGCCATGTGTTGCCACGTGTTGGCCCTTTGGTATGTGTATGTGTTCATATTTGTATTATTAATAATATTTAATAGAGTAGTTTTACATAATATTGGTATACTATGTATAATATATTACTTTTTATAATAATTATAATTTTTTATTTTGTAGTTAAGCTTTCGTTAACAATTGAGTGTAAAGATAATAAGATATTACAAATTGCAACATGCATAATGTTTTTATCAATTAAAATATTAAATTAATGAAGTAAGAATGTGACAATTATTTATAGTTTTATATAATATGACCTCAGTAATAAATTTATATTAAACATTTAAATAAGAAAACTTAATATGAAACTAATGATGATAAAACACATAAGAGTAAATTCATGAAGACATTATATCTTTATTGTTATTAAGCATCACAAAATGGATGTACAATTTATTTCAACATGCATGAATGATTCATATTAACACTCAACATAGTAAAAATGTAATTATGACAAAATCTTATTAAAATAAATATGCATACATACATATATATACAAATTATATATGTATTTACATTATGTAAGTGTAGAAGAATCATTTACTGTATTAGTATATATTAATTATCATTTATAAAAGAAAATCATAAGATCTTCACTTATTTTATATATGGTATATTTAGAATATATTATAGAAATTTATGTAAGTATGCATGTATTTACATATATAAGCGTTCTAAAGTTTATATAATATATTAAACATAAACAAATGAAAATAATAAAAGAAATTCTAAATGAATATTTGTCTTAGGTGCCAAGGATATTCTTAAAATTATTTTGAGATTAAGAATAAATAAATAATAAATAAAATGAATACTTCTACATCATTATTGTTTATGTTAGTGATGTTGTATAAGGGTATGTTACACATGTATTTACCCAAGCTTATAAATGTAATATACCCTCTCTATTAAAGAAAGTCATTACACAAATCAAATAAGGAATGTCATATTGTACATATAATTATATTTTTCAGTTTTTTACACATCCCATGGGAAAATTCTTAATATCCATGTCATAATCTTATAATTTTCAATAATAATGGTATATTCTTAAAGATTTTTGAATTATATCATTAGTGATGTAAATTGAAATAAATTCTTTTATTATAAAAATTCGTATATTTTTGTCATTCAATTAACAATTAAACGATCTTTAATTTTGCATCACTACTAGCATTTTACAAATTGTTAATGTTAAAATAAGGAAGTTATATATATATATATATATATATATATATATATATATATATATATAATATATATATATATATATAATACATAAAGACAGCATTGACATGTATATAAAAAATTTACTTTATTATGGATGCGGTTACTAATCTTTATAATGTTGCAGTGTATATAATCTTCATAAATTTTCAAAGCGTGAAAATTTGCTTCATTAACATCAATTATGAATATATATATATATATATATATATAATATATATATACAAAATAACTATTAGGAGAGATAATGAAATGCACCTGGCCTTACTTCACTTGCTCCTAGCTTGATACCAATATCTTATTAAAACCCAACCATATAACCACTTGTTGAGTGTCCCAAAATTTCATTATACCATTAAGCACATTGTTGTAAATAACTAGGTGTAACATGTCGACATGTTGGGACACAAAAGTAACATTCATAAAAATAATTTTATGCTTTGAATGGTGAGTACCTTTCAGGAATTATACAGCTTGTTATAATATAAGAAGTAGGAACATTTTGCAAAAGTTAAGTCTTAGAAAGATAAAATCATTAAATTTGGCCATGCTACAAATAAGTCAAAGCTATGCACATCACAAGTTTATATCAATAATATCTTCATAAGAAAAAAGGGGTGACTCGAAAGTGGCACAAGCTTGTTATATGTATAACCCTAGTATGCAATTGTTAGTTTTCCAACTTGCACAATATGTGAGTGCTTATCAACTTGAATTTAATGAATATAAGCCACTTCTCTCATCAACTTAGAAGCACAAATCTTTTAGAAGATATGTTAGTAGATAGGATGAGATTGTAACACTAATGACATCACACATAAAACAAGTATGTATCAAGAATATTTAGAATCTGTTCACAAGGTTTTGAAGAAACTTGTGTTGCATGAGACATATGTACAACTATTGATATTTATGACTTAAGAGTTGAGTTTGCAACTTACTTGCACATAATTCAAATTAATAAAAAATCTAGACTTTAACTCTACAGTTGGAAAGACAAGCACAACAAAATATATAAAAATGCTTTATTAGTAAATACATAGTAATTCTACTATTTAGTTTGTTGGTCAATGTGAATGATTAATTAAACATGGGGTTTGTACATTTTTTACTTTCACATTAAATATGTATAATTATTTATATAGTTATATTTGGCTTCTTTTCATCACTATAGAAATGTATGAGATTATATAAATAAATATTAAATATTATGTATGTTATATAAGAATAGTATGTGTGTGTGAGAGAGAGAGAAAGAGAGATTTTTAAATTTATGCATATATTTAAAAGTCTAGATATATAAAAAAAAAAGACATATCATACATGTAAAATTACATAAGAGAGAGGTGCACACATGTATACACACACAATGTAGGCATATACATGAATATGCTTATCTAGGCATTTCCATACATAATAAAATAAACACTTAATAATGAAAGAAATACCAAAACATTTTATAAATATATAAATAAGTAAAAACTTTTAAATTACTTGAATAAGAATATAACATTCAATTAACAATTAAAGTTCTTTAATGTTGCATTGTTATTTACATTTCACAAATTATTAATGTTAAAATAAAACAAGAAAGTTATATATATGTATATATATATAACACAACAATATAAAGTTTACTTCATTAAGGATGAAGTTATCAATCTTTATAATGTTGTACTGCATATGGTATTTAAGGATTTTTAAAGTCTAAAAATTTGCTTCATTAACATTAATAATGAATATATATGTATCATATTAATATATATAGCTATTTTGATATATAATGAACACACCTGACATTACTTCATTTATTCTTGTTTTTAAATTGATGTCAATCTTTTGTTAAATGTACATTACCTAGGCTCCGATATTGCAACTCCTAAGTATTGCAACAACGAAACTTAAAGTTTCAAATAAGAATCCAAAATGTCTACGTTATTCTTCCAATACACAATGTGTCTTATATGGCATATGTATATACATAATATGCTTAAAATGGTGGTGACCTTGATATTAAATTAATTTTGTATTAATTTTTTAACGTTGCTTTGGGTAAACTACATTAGCTTTAACGGCTTGCATGTCAATATAATTCATTATTGTCAATCCACACTACCACTTAACGAAAAATTTAAACACATTATAATTATTATGGCCATGAGCATTATGTTAGGTGTATATTTGCATTATCACTCATTTAAGTATTCAACATAATATTTATAAGAAAATGACTATTTTAAATTCTTTTGTTAATGTCATCCAATACTCCTAATATCAATGATTTGAAGTTCTTGACAAATCATGATATTTATTTATAAATAATCATAATTACTGTTTCAAAGTCTTGTTCACACAAGACACTTATCAATTTAATAAAGAATATTATTGTCAAATAAACACATGTACCCACAATATTTTAATTCCAAAGGACATATAATTAAATTTCTTTTTTGTGAAACAGATGATTTACTGTTTTATTTATTTTATATTGTTTCTTTTTTTGTAAGATCATTCCCACTACTTATGTCATTTTCCATAGGGCATATCACGATCACTAGCAAGACTATGTACACTTAGTGTAACCATCCGTCCGTAGTGAATCATTTGCCCATCATTGAAACCTTCAGCACCGGCCGAGAATACAGATTTATTATTTTAACACACACACACACACATTGTATCATGTGAGCAAACACAGAAGAGACCGATTGTTTAAAGAAATCTCTATCCTCGTTGTGGTTGAAATTAGTTTCCATTTCCCCTCTCTCTCTATACACACACACCACACACACACACACGGGCGTGCGCGCAGGTTGGCCAACTTAGGACTTGGAGTCTGGTTCCTGTCCTTGGTCAGAGTCCATGTTCTGTCCTTTGGCGGATTATCACCCATTTATACTCATGTATCAAGTACATCCATATGTATTTGTATGCAGGCAATCAGGATTCTCAACACACCCTCACAATGTGTATTTAAAGTATATACTGTGTTCAAGCATAACTAAATAAATTTATTTGTAAAATTCGAATTTTAAAAATATAGCATAAATGATTCAGTTGGAAATATGGCAAAATCGATATTAAAAACATAAATATAATACCAAAAACATCATAGAACTAACGGTGAACACGTGTCCACAAGAAAATGCTACACATGCTAAGCCACCTGTCATCATGTGCCATGCAGCACAAAACTATTTCAGATATCACAAGTTGATAACCTATTGGAGTAGTGTACTGTTCAATATGTCAGAGAGCACACAGCATAAACTTTTAACATTATGGATGCACATGGTCTGGACCATTTATACTAAGTGAACCCCCTGGGTGTTTTTCTTCATCGATGATATTGTAAAAGTTGTAGGTTAAAACACGTAACTTTAATTTTAACTAACATGAAGGCTAAAAAATGGTTTATTTTTCATTTCCTTACTTAATTAGGCACTCATAAGAAGATCTAGTCATTCAAATTAATTTGCGCTCTAGGCCCTAAACGACGCCCTTTTCTTTCCCCCGGGGAATGGTAGCTGATCGCTCCGCCACCGCCCCAATTCTCTAATCTCATCTCAGCCCACATGCTGCCATCACTTTCCTGACGTGGGTTCCGATTCATCCCGCACTGTTTGAAATTACCCTAGTTCCTTCTACTAGGTTTTCCTCTCGCAGATGGTGAGAGTCTTGCGGCACGATCACCCTCCTGAAGAAAGCAGCTTCACGCCAGAGAAGCTGGAGGCGAAGTATGGCTGCGGCAAGTTTCTGCCCGAACAAAACGTCTATCTCTGCGGTATGCGCTTAGAACCTTCTAGCTCCGACTGACTGATTATCTCTCTCTCTCTCGCTCTCCATTCACAGCACTCCCGGCGCGCCTGCGTCAAGCGCTGGAGGAGATCAACTCTGCGCCTGAGCCGCCCCCATTCCCCGCCGGCACATCCATTCGACGTTGGTTGCTCGATTGGAATGCTAGAATTGATGAGGGGGAGGGCAGTGCTGAGGTGCTAAGAGCGACGCGGACATTGTATAAAGCGATTACGGAGGTGCAGTTTGCGATGCGAGAATCTGACAAAGAATGGGCAGATAGAGCTGCCGCTGCAGCTGAACCGGTGCAGCCTCTCCTGCTGGTAACTCCCCCGAGTCCTCCTCCGGTGGAGGAGCAAGAACAAGTCGCAGGGAGTGTGAAGGAAGCCCTGTCCCGAGGGTGGAACCTAGTGTACCAAGATCCTCTGCGTGTTGTGGACTATCTCGGGGGTGTTGTGGATGGCTACATGAATGAGTGGGCGCTTGACACACATCATGCCGCCTGGACGATGGCGCTGCAGAGTTCGGGTTGGGGGAAGTCGAGATCGATCCAGGAGCTGGCTACCAAAGGCTTCCACGTCGCGTACGTTTCGTTTATGAGCCCCGGCGCGACGGGCGTCCCCGGGCGAAGTGCAGTTGCCGACGTGCTGACTTCCGATACCAACGACCCCCGCTGCATTGCGGCATGGGTGGCCGCCATCCTCTTGCAGATAAAGGACGCAAGCCCGGAGGAGTGGAGGGAGACGCAGGCGTCATTCCCCAAGGAGGGACAAAACCCGGAGAAGTGGAAGGAGGCGCAGGAGTCATTCCACAAGGAGGTGTCCCAGAGGTATCTCAATTGGAATTCCTGTAGTTTTTGGGCTGACATTGTGTTACCAGTTACAAGGAACTCAAGGAGGACGTGACTGGAACAGTGCCTCACCAGTCTCCTGCTCCCGGAGAGCAGTGGAATCCTGATCAACTGCGGAAATGGATTGACGGCAAGCTGAGCGGAGTCTTCACACTGGAAAGGGAGGTCGTGGAAAGGGAGGTCGTGGAAAGGGAGGTCGTGGAAAGGAAGGTCGTGGAAAGGGAGGTCGTGGAAAGGGAGGTCGTGGAAAGGGAGGTCGTGGAAAGGAAGGTCGTCTTCTGTCTGGATGAAGCCGCCTCCTTGTTCAAGGAGCGGCCAGGTTCGTTCTTGGCTTTTAGGAGGTTCTTCTCGGCGATACCCCACCATAGGAAGCTCTTCGGTCTGGTGGCTGACACAGCAGGAAAGCTAGGTCTTATTTTCCCACACAGAATGTTCGATCCGAGCGCGCGGGGTGTGGATCCAGCGGCTAAGTTTTTTCAGCCCGTGTGGATGGTGGGAAGCGCGCACAGGGAGCCGGACAAGCTGAAGCGCCTGATGTCGGAGCAGAAGGATGTGGCTGCTGTTTCGGAAGACTTTATAAGGGAGCTCTTCAAGATGGGGCGCCCGCTCTGGCGTGCTCTGTTTGGAAACAATGTGTCCCTGAAGGGTGCAGTGAAGTTCGCCAGCCAGAAGCTGTTGAACGGGGTGTCTCTGGTGAGTCTGGAAAAGACGGAGGTCCCACCAGAAAAGAGCATGATCATTCAGGCAATGGCAACGGCCATCATCGGGGTGGTGGCCGGGTTGGAGGTGGCTGCGTGGGCGGACCTCGCCCAACACATGGTGGCTGGCCATATGCGCAGTGTGAGTCACGTAAGTGGGGATCGGGAGCGTATCTTCACTGCTGACGTGATAGAGCCGATCCTGGGCGAGGCGGCGGGTCAGATCTTGGCCAATGTGGAGGTGCTGGTTCTTCTTCTCCAAAGCATGGGTGGGGTATTGAAGCAAGCCTTTGTTGTGGAGGGGCCACGAGGAGAGATTGTGGGGAGGCTGCTGCTGGTGCTGGCCATGCATCATTGTTGCAGGCTCAAGCAGTCTGGGGAGCACGAGATGTATAGCCACCCGGTGCCCCTGGCCAGCTTCCTGTCGGTGCTCTGTAGCCGCAAGGTGACGGCCAAAGGCTTCATTTTTTTCAACCGTTTCATGTTCCTCAACAGGAAGGAAATAAGCAGGAAGCTTCTCCTCTTCTGTTTTCTTTGCGGGTTTGCCATCATCCCGCAAAGAAACCAAGCGGGGTTCGACGTTCTGTTGCCCTGGCTCGTTCCAGGACCGGATGGCAAGTACCAACTGGATCCAGGTCGGATGCGAGCTGTGCCTGTTCAGATCCGAAACAGGCAAGCCGATGCTGTGAAAGCTGAAAAGCTTTTAGCATGTCTTTCCTCCTGGTAAGCTTGTGTTCTTGCCTCAGTGCCAACTTCAGTTTGTTTTTTCCAGGACCCCGAAGGTCAAAGAAAAAGAAGAAACAAGCAAGTCCACAGAGGCGGAGACCAGCAAGTATGTTTGTTGTCATTGTGTTAAATCAAAACTTAAATGTTTTATTTTGGACTTCAGGCCCGAGCAGGCAAGTACTTTCAAGCATGACGGGTAAGCTTGTTTCTCTCCCGTGTATCTCAGCTGCATTCATTCTTTTCTTTGCAGCCCTCCCCCGGAAAGAGCTGCAGCGAAGGTTGCGCGTTTAAAAAATAAAGAACTTGCTGATGAGGATGAAGCTGAAGAGCTCCAAGAGCTCTGGGAGCCCGGCCTCATGGAACATTTTGACGAGGGCAGGTCAGTTTGATTTGAGTTTACACTCGATCGCGACTGTTGTTTTTTTTAGGCCTCTCAAGAAGCAGCGGACCACTGTGGCAAAGCAGGAGGAAATCAAGCTTGGAGACGAGTGCGGCTTGTACCTTCACGTCAAGGGGAAAGCAGCTGTTGAGCATGAGGTATAGCACGATTCAAAACTGCTGTTGGTTCTACTGTGTTGTTTTCAGGTGGATATAACTGAGGATTCAAAGGTGCTCGTTCTTCGGGGTGTACGATTCCCATTCCTGCAGGTATGTCATTCATTTTACGGTGTCATTTGCCTTAAAGTCTCTTCTGTTTGTCCTGAGATCAGGGACAGGGACAGGGACGGGTCTCCGCTGAGCTGGAGAAGATGTGCGACGCATTCTTCAAGGTGGAAGATGAGCTCGAAGTCGATGAGAAGAGAGGGAAGATTGTGCGGCATAATTTCAGCAACTACTTCAAGCTGCGAAAGGTTGGGAAAAAAGTTTATGAACCGGATCTACTTGATATAATATTCTAAAATATACATGTTGATATTATCATTATTATTATGTTCTTAAAAGCTTGTGAATTATCTGTACTCAGCTTTTAAGTGCATTGAGGGCTAGGTTAGAATTTCTAGCTTTGCCACGTATTTAATAATGGCTAATAGAAACCTAGTTTTAACAAGAAAATGTGGCTGGAACTGGGAGATGGATCAGACTGAGCCTCCATCACTTTGTTCTGTTTTCCTCTTTCTTTTATTTCTTGGAAATAACGTATTAAAGTGTAACTAACTTTACACAAGCGCTACAACGACGACTGAAGGATACCTTGGGCCAAAGGCAATATGAAGAGATTAAAAAAAAACTATAAATTAAAGCTTTTACATGACAAATTTACATTTAAATTTCTGGTACTCTTGCAATTGAAACATGCTGTTCTCCATCGTCTTCAAGCATCCCGTTTAGCTTTATGCTTTATGGAGTATATCTTGTTTCCATAATTCTTTGTAACTAGAGTCTTTACGAGCCAATAAATTTTGTTTGGGCATAAGCATCGTCTCTGTCTACCATCGAATGTTTTTCTTGTAGGGTAGAATAGTTACTTTTGGGCATGTAAATAAAAACATTGAAATGGTTTTTTTAAATTTTATTAACAGAAAAATAAAACTAACCAGAATTAATTTGTCACCTAAATTATAAGGCTGTTCAATATCGGGTTAAAATTTGAGCAAAAATCTTCTGCCGGTTGTGGGCAAGGTAAGTTGTATATTCCTGTTTAATAAGTTTTCAACCATTACTGAGTAGTTGCATTACATATTAATAAATTTATTACAAAACAAAGAGGTAAAATTAGTGCGTGCGTGCGTGCGTGTGTAAGAGAGAGAGTGCAGTATGTGTCACTAATTAACATATTATATCAGGAGATGGAGGGAACTGCTGAGGAGAAGATGGATGAGGCTGGTCAGAAGAAAGAGGTGAATTTTTAATTTTTTATTAATATCAATTTTAAATGTATTAATTTTGTTTCTATGTTATTTAAAATTCAAAATTAGGAGGTTAAAGGGTCAGCTCAGGAGAAGATGGGCCATGCTAAGGATTCTGCAAGCAATGCTTCTCAGGCTACGAAAGAGAAGACTCAGCAGTCCAAAGAACAAACTGGTGGTTTTTTCCAGCAGGTAAGTATATGTTATGTATATAAATTTAAATGTAAATATGTTATTAAAGTTCAGTATTTAAAGTGACTTTTATGGAGGAACCAGCAGAGGAATTTGTCTCAGGAACTCTCTCTCTCTCACTCACTCACACACGCACGCACATGCATATGTGTATCTAACGTAGGTTCTTTTGGTGAACGTAGATGGGTGAAAAGACGAAGGAGAGTGCTGAGAAGACAAGGGAGGCACTCGCTGGAGCCAGGGAGAGGGGGAAGGAGAGAGATGCTGAGAAGACAAGGGAGACATGCATGTACATACTAAAATTGATATCGATTTTAACAAAAATAAAAATAAAAATAAAAAAATTACTTAATAAATGCTTATTTCAATGCTTATAAAATTAGGTGAGTGACTACATTTCAATTTGTTTATGTGTAGGTGTGTTATAAACATAAGGTTTTTTTTACATTCGAACTTAAACAAATCATATGAGTTAATTCACTCTATGTATGTTTGTTTAATAAGACATACATGTATATGTCATTTCTTTTTTTTTTTTAATTTTATGTTTTTAATTAATATGATTATGTGTATATTTAATAAGTTAAAGCTCAATTTATAATACGTTTCTAAATTATCAATATAACACCATATTGATTTATTTATTAATTCTTTTTTTTTAAATTAATAAGAGGAAGTGAATTCTAAAGCTTATTACTATTATAAATACAAATTCAAAAATGAAAAAGGAAAAATAATTAAATATTAAGAAGATATTATGAATAATTATTAATCTTTATAATATGCAATAGATTGAAATTGAAACCAAGACTAATTTTTATATGTTCAATTTATTTATCCTTATTAAATCCTTTGCACAACACCAAACACAATATATTTTACTTATAATATTCTTATAAATCAAAGTTTAAGTTGATTTATAATTAATTACATCAATAAAGGCTTCTTTACTATCATTTACATGCATATTACAAATAATAATAATAATAATAAAACAATTAAATATATTTAATATAAATGATTAAGAATGATAAAATATACTAAAATAAGTAAAAAGCTTATAAAATGCCACATAAACATATGCATGTGCACATATACATGTGTGTCATAGTTTTTATTATGACTCCTCTTTACTTTGGACGTTGACTGTTGTTACCTACTGTACTATGTTGACAAGCCCTAGATGTAGTGAGAAACAGCCCCGCTTAGTGCACTTAAGTGTTTAGGGGTAGTCCGGCCGGCTGTCCTTAGATATCTCGAGAAACTCTAAGCGAAGGTAGCACTTACCTTCTAAAAAACTCTTACCCTCGTTTTCCGTGTCCCGGTTGGATTAATGGCTAGTTCCGGTGAGTTCGACATGTCGGATATGCTTAGAAATACCCCTAGGTTTGACAGGTTAGGGTTTAGGGGTTGATGGATAACTCACCAAGTATGTTCCCTCTGGGAATGAGATTTCAGTGCTAGCCCACTTATGTAAACAGGAAAATAAGGGGGGGGGGCCTCTTCACATAAATAAGGTAGTATATAGGAGCGAGGGTTCCTGGGTTCATGACTGAGCTCGTTACTCTTCTCCCGGTGCAAGCTCTAGCTTGTGTCATCAAGGCACAACCCTCTGTTGTGCCGCCCTAACTTCCAGATGCCAGGGGTACGTCCCACCTTCGGGGTAGCTTACCCTTAACGTTGGCGAATCCATGCCTGGGAGGTCTTGTCGGAATGCACGTTCCAAGAGGCAGAGGTTGAGGCTTGTCTCCAGCCTCCTCCTCCACGTCAAGCTAGGCACTCACGGCCAAGCAAGGCACATCCGTGTCCTTGTCCAACTGTGGGCGTGGGATCTTGTTTGACAGGTTCACGTGACTTGGTTCCTGAGGGTTCATAGAGGGGTTCTAGAGTTGGCAATTAGGAGCCACGTTTGTGGTACTTGGTGCAACTCTTGAATCTAAGGGCTATGGCATGATAGCCCACATCGGGGAAGGCAGTGTCACATGGAGATGTGACACTGGGCTAAACGTCACATGGTACAACGCCTGAGGCACGCCCTTTGGGGTTATGTCATGGGCTTGTCGCCAAGGGGTGGATACTTTAGCAAACAGACATGCTTGTGCTTGCACTAGGGTGCTAAGCCTTGGGCATCCGCTCAAGGGAGGTTAGGTCTCATAAGTAGGTGTGCTTTGGCACACTTGGCTAGGGGAGTGTTCTCCTTGGAATTCAAGGGTTGAACAACCTAAACATGTTAGCAGGAGCCCTTTCGTGAGGCACTCGCAAGGTCATGTGCTTAGGGTTATCCCAAACCTAGCCTTAGGGAGTTTGCTTAGCAAGACACTCGTGTTCGCCTACGGCGCACACTCGTGTCCTCATTAAGTACTAGCTCTAGGTCTAGGGTATAACTTGGCCACTCAAACCTTAGGGGTTAGTCGTGGTTCAGGGTACCCCTTGTCGCCCTAAAGGGGTTGTACTCCCGGATGAGGGTGATTTCTCAAGGGGTAAGTGACGATGCCTTAGCTCTGTCTAGGGGTATGTGTGGAACACTGATGGGGGTTAGGGCATGAGCCTGTCTAGGTCTTCTAGGGCAAGACCCTAAGTCAACTAGGGTTATCCCTCAAGGGTTTTGGGGGCAGACACTCTAGGGAGACTTAGGCTAAACCCTAAATCAACTAGGGTTATCCCTCAAGGGTTTTGGGGGTAGACACTCTAGGGAGACTTAGGCTAAACCCTAAGTCTCCTGTCCACTTGGGCATTAGAGTCTAACCCTAGGGTCGTTGGGGTTGTTCTGGGAAACTTAGCGTTGCTCACACAGGGTGATGACGCCAAATGGCCACCTGGCAGCCATGTGTTGCCACGTGTTGGCCCTTTGGTTATGTGTATGTGTTCATATTTGTATTATTAATAATATTTAATAGAGTAGTTTTTACATAATATTGGTATACTATGTATTATATTACTTTTTATAATAATTATAATTTTTTATTTTGTAGTTAAGCTTTCGTTAACAATTGAGTGTAAAGATAATAAGATATTACAAATTGCAACATGCATAATGTTTTTATCAATTAAAATATTAAATTAATGAAGTAAGAATGTGACAATTATTTATAGTTTTATATAATATGACCTCAGTAATAAATTTATATTAAACATTTAAATAAGAAAACTTAATATGAAACTAATGATGATAAAACACATAAGAGTAAATTCATGAAGACATTATATCTTTATTGTTATTAAGCATCACAAAATGGATGTACAATTTATTTCAACATGCATGAATGATTCATATTAACACTCAACATAGTAAAAATGTAATTATGACAAAATCTTATTAAAATAAATATATGCATACATACATATATATACAAATTATATATGTATTTACATTATGTAAGTGTAGAAGAATCATTTACTGTATTAGTATATATTAATTATCATTTATAAAAGAAAATCATAAGATCTTCACTTATTTTATATATGGTATATTTAGAATATATTATAGAAATTTATGTAAGTATGCATGTATTTACATATATAAGCGTTCTAAAGTTTATATAATATATTAAACATAAACAAATGAAAATAATAAAAGAAATTCTAAATGAATATTTGTCTTAGGTGCCAAGGATATTCTTAAAATTATTTTGAGATTAAGAATAAATAAATAAATAAATAAAATGAATACTTCTACATCATTATTGTTTATGTTAGTGATGTTGTATAAGGGTATGTTACACATGTATTTACCCAAGCTTATAAATGTAATATACCCTCTCTATTAAAGAAAGTCATTACACAAATCAAATAAGGAATGTCATATTGTACATATAATTATATTTTTCAGTTTTATTACACATCCCATGGGAAAATTCTTAATATCCATGTCATAATCTTATAATTTTCAATAATAATAATGGTATATTCTTAAAGATTTTTGAATTATATCATTAGTGATGTAAATTGAAATAAATTCTTTTATTATAAAAATTCGTATATTTTTGTCATTCAATTAACAATTAAACGATCTTTAATTTTGCATCACTACTAGCATTTTACAAATTGTTAATGTTAAAATAAGGAAGTTATATATATATATATATATATATATATATATATATATATATATATATATATATATATATATAATATCACATAAAGACAGCATTGACATGTATATAAAAATTTACTTTATTATGGATGCGGTTACTAATCTTTATAATGTTGCAGTGTATATAATCTTCATAAATTTTCAAAGCGTGAAAATTTGCTTCATTAACATCAATTATGAATATATATATATATATATATATATATATATATATATATACAAAATAACTATTAGGAGAGATAATGAAATGCACCTGGCCTTACTTCACTTGCTCCTAGCTTGATACCAATATCTTATTAAAACCCAACCATATAACCACTTGTTGAGTGTCCCAAAATTTCATTATACCATTAAGCACATTGTTGTAAATAACTAGGTGTAACATGTCGACATGTTGGGACACAAAAGTAACATTCATAAAAATAATTTTATGCTTTGAATGGTGAGTACCTTTCAGGAATTATACAGCTTGTTATAATATAAGAAGTAGGAACATTTTGCAAAAGTTAAGTCTTAGAAAGATAAAATCATTAAATTTGGCCATGCTACAAATAAGTCAAAGCTATGCACATCACAAGTTTATATCAATAATATCTTCATAAGAAAAAAGGGGTGACTCGAAAGTGGCACAAGCTTGTTATATGTATAACCCTAGTATGCAATTGTTAGTTTTCCAACTTGCACAATATGTGAGTGCTTATCAACTTGAATTTAATGAATATAAGCCACTTCTCTCATCAACTTAGAAGCACAAATCTTTTAGAAGATATGTTAGTAGATAGGATGAGATTGCTAACACTAATGACATCACACATAAAACAAGTATGTATCAAGAATATTTAGAATCTGTTCACAAGGTTTTGAAGAAACTTGTGTTGCATGAGACATATGTGACAACTATTGATATTTATGACTTAAGAGTTGAGTTTGCAACTTACTTGCACATAATTCAAATTAATAAAAAATCTAGACTTTAACTCTACAGTTGGAAAGACAAGCACAACAAAATATATAAAATGCTTTATTAGTAAATACATAGTAATTCTACTATTTAGTTTGTTGGTCAATGTGAATGATTAATTAAACATGGGGTTTGTACATTTTTTACTTTCACATTAAATATGTATAATTATTTATATAGTTATATTTGGCTTCTTTTCATCACTATAGAAATGTATGAGATTATATAAATAAATATTAAATATTATGTATGTTATATAAGAATAGTATGTGTGTGTGAGAGAGAGAGAAAGAGAGATTTTTAAATTTATGCATATATTTAAAAGTCTAGATATATAAAAAAAAAAGACATATCATACATGTAAAATTACATAAGAGAGAGGTGCACACATGTATACACACACAATGTAGGCATATACATGAATATGCTTATCTAGGCATTTCCATACATAATAAAATAAACACTTAATAATGAAAGAAATACCAAAACATTTTATAAATATATAAATAAGTAAAAACTTTAAATTACTTGAATAAGAATATAACATTCAATTAACAATTAAAGTTCTTTAATGTTGCATTGTTATTTACATTTCACAAATTATTAATGTTAAAATAAAACAAGAAAGTTATATATATGTATATATTATATAAACACAACAATATAAAGTTTACTTCATTAAGGATGAAGTTATCAATCTTTATAATGTTGTACTGCATATGGTATTTAAGGATTTTTAAAGTCTAAAAATTTGCTTCATTAACATTAATAATGAATATATATGTATCATATTAATATATATAGCTATTTTGATATATAATGAACACACCTGACATTACTTCATTTATTCTTGTTTTTAAATTGATGTCAATCTTTTGTTAAATGTACATTACCTAGGCTCCGATATTGCAACTCCTAAGTATTGCAACAACGAAACTTAAAGTTTCAAATAAGAATCCAAAATGTCTACGTTATTCTTCCAATACACAATGTGTCTTATATGGCATATGTATATACATAATATGCTTAAAATGGTGGTGACCTTGATATTAAATTAATTTTGTATTAATTTTTTAATGTTGCTTTGGGTAAACTACATTAGCTTTAACGGCTTGCATGTCAATATAATTCATTATTGTCAATCCACACTACCACTTAACGAAAAATTTAAACACATTATAATTATTATGGCCATGAGCATTATGTTAGGTGTATATTTGCATTATCACTCATTTAAGTATTCAACATAATATTTATAAGAAAATGACTATTTTAAATTCTTTTGTTAATGTCATCCAATACTCCTAATATCAATGATTTGAAGTTCTTGACAAATCATGATATTTATTTTATAAATAATCATAAATTACTGTTTCAAAGTCTTGTTCACACAAGACACTTATCAATTTAATAAAGAATATTATTGTCAAATAAACACGTACCCACAATATTTTAATTCCAAAGGACATATAATTAAATTTCTTTTTTGTGAAACAGATGATTTACTGTTTTATTTATTTTATATTGTTTCTTTTTTTGTAAGATCATTCCCACTACTTATGTCATTTTCCATAGGGCATATCACGATCCCGTAGTGGAATCATTTGCCCATCATTGAAACCTTCAGCACCGGCCGAGAATACAGATTTATTATTTTAACACACACACACACACATTGTATCATGTGAGCAAACACAGAAGAGACCGATTGTTTAAAGAAATCTCTATCCTCGTTGTGGTTGAAATTAGTTTCCATTTCCCCTCTCTCTCTATACACACACACACACACACACACACACGGGCGTGCGCGCAGGTTGGCCAACTTAGGACTTGGAGTCTGGTTCCTGTCCTTGGTCAGAGTCCATGTTCTGTCTTTGGCCGGCCAAAAGATGTGGAGTCTGGGATTATCACCCATTTATACTCATGTATCAAGTACATCCATATGTATTTGTATGCAGGCAATCAGGATTCTCAACACACCCTCACAATGTGTATTTAAAGTATATACTGTGTTCAAGCATAACTAAATAAATTTATTTGTAAAATTCGAATTTTAAAAATATAGCATAAATGATTCAGTTGGAAATATGGCAAAATCGATATTAAAAACATAAATATAATACCAAAAACATCATAGAACTAACGGTGAACACGTGTCCACAAGAAAATGCTACACATGCTAAGCCACCTGTCATCATGTGCCATGCAGCACAAAACTATTTCAGATATCACAAGTTGATAACCTATTGGAGTAGTGTACTGTTCAATATGTCAGAGAGCACACAGCATAAACTTTTAACATTATGGATGCACATGGTCTGGACCATTTATACTAAGTGAACCCCCTGGGTGTTTTTCTTCATCGATGATATTGTAAAAGTTGTAGGTTAAAACACGTAACTTTAATTTTAACTAACATGAAGGCTAAAAAATGGTTTATTTTTCATTTCCTTACTTAATTAGGCACTCATAAGAAGATCTAGTCATTCAAATTAATTTGCGCTCTAGGCCCTAAACGACGCCCTTTTCTTTCCCCCGGGGAATGGTAGCTGATCGCTCCGCCACCGCCCCAATTCTCTAATCTCATCTCAGCCCACATGCTGCCATCACTTTCCTGACGTGGGTTCCGATTCATCCCGCACTGTTTGAAATTACCCTAGTTCCTTCTACTAGGTTTTCCTCTCGCAGATGAGAGTCTTGCGGCACGATCACCCTCCTGAAGAAAGCAGCTTCACGCCAGAGAAGCTGGAGGCGAAGTATGGCTGCGGCAAGTTTCTGCCCGAACAAAACGTCTATCTCTGCGGTATGCGCTTAGAACCTTCTAGCTCCGACTGACTGATTATCTCTCTCTCTCTCGCTCTCCATTCACAGCACTCCCGGCGCGCCTGCGTCAAGCGCTGGAGGAGATCAACTCTGCGCCTGAGCCGCCCCCATTCCCCGCCGGCACATCCATTCGACGTTGGTTGCTCGATTGGAATGCTAGAATTGATGAGGGGGAGGGCAGTGCTGAGGTGCTAAGAGCGACGGGACATTGTATAAAGCGATTACGGAGGTGCAGTGCGATGCGAGATCTGACAAAGAATGGGCAGATAGAGCTGCCGCTGCAGCTGAACCGGTGCAGCCTCTCCTGCTGGTAACTCCCCCGAGTCCTCCGGTGGAGGAGCAAGAACAAGTCGCAGGGAGTGTGAAGGAAGCCCTGTCCCGAGGGTGGAACCTAGTGTACCAAGATCCTCTGCGTGTTGTGGACTATCTCGGGGGTGTTGTGGATGGCTACATGAATGAGTGGGCGCTTGACACACATCATGCCGCCTGGACGATGGCGCTGCAGAGTTCGGGTTGGGGGAAGTCGAGATCGATCCAGGAGCTGGCTACCAAAGGCTTCCACGTCGCGTACGTTTCGTTTATGAGCCCCGGCGCGACGGGCGTCCCCGGGCGAAGTGCAGTTGCCGACGTGCTGACTTCCGATACCAACGACCCCCGCTGCATTGCGGCATGGGTGGCCGCCATCCTCTTGCAGATAAAGGACGCAAGCCCGGAGGAGTGGAGGGAGACGCAGGCGTCATTCCCCAAGGAGGGACAAAACCCGGAGAAGTGGAAGGAGGCGCAGGAGTCATTCCACAAGGAGGTGTCCCAGAGGTATCTCAATGGAATTCCTGTAGTTTTTGGGCTGACATTGTGTTACCAGTTACAAGGAACTCAAGGAGGACGTGACTCGAAGAGTGCCTCACCAGTCTCCTGCTCCCGGAGAGCAGTGGAATCCTGATCAACTGCGGCAATGGATTGACGGCAAGCTGAGCGGAGTCTTCACACCGGGAAGGAGGTCAGGTTCGTCTTCGTGTCTGTCGTCTTCTGATGAAGCCGCCTCCTTGTTCAAGGAGCGCCAGGTTCGTTCTTGGCTTTTAGGAGGTTCTTCTCGGCGATACCCCACCATAGGAAGCTCTTCGGTCTGGTGGCTGACACAGCAGGGAAGCTAGGTCTTATTTTCCCACACAGAATGTTCGATCCGAGCGCGCGGGGTGTGGATCCAGCGGCTAAGTTTTTTCAGCCCGTGTGGATGGTGGGAAGCGCGCACAGGGAGCCGGACAAGCTGAAGCGCCTGATGTCGGAGCAGAAGGATGTGGCTGCTGTTTCGGAAGACTTTATAAGGGAGCTCTTCAAGATGGGGCGCCCGCTCTGGCGTGCTCTGCTTGGAAACAATGCGTCCCTGAAGGGTGCAGTGAAGTTCGCCAGCCAGAAGCTGTTGAACGGGGTGTCTCTGGTGAGTCTGGAAAAGACGGAGGTCCCACCAGAAAAGAGCATGATCATGCAGGCAATGGCAACGGCCATCATCGGGGTGGTGGCCGGGTTGGAGGTGGCTGCGTGGGCGGACCTCGCCCAACACATGGTGGCTGGCCATATGCGCAGCGTGAGTCACGTAAGTGGGGATCGGGAGCGTATCTTCACTGCTGACGTGATAGAGCCGATCCTGGGCGAGGCGGCGGGTCACATCTTGGCCAATGTGGAGGTGCTGGTTCTTCTTCTCCAAAGCATGGGTGGGGTATTGAAGCAAGCCTTTGTTGTGGAGGGGCCACGAGGAGAGATTGTGGGGAGGCTGCTGCTGGTGCTGGCCATGCATCATTGTTGCAGGCTCAGCAGTCTGGGCAGCACGAGATGTATAGCCACCCGGTGCCCCTGGGCAGCTTCCTGTCGGTGCTCTGTAGCCGCAAGGTGACGGCCAAAGGCTTCATTTTTTTCAACCGTTTCATGTTCCTCAACAGGAAGGAAATAAGCAGGAAGCTTCTCCTCTTCTGTTTTCTTTGCGGGTTTGCCATCATCCCGCAAAGAAACCAAGCGGGGTTCGACGTTCTGTTGCCCTGGCTCGTTCCAGGACCGGATGGCAAGTACCAACTGGATCCAGGTCGGATGCGAGCTGTGCCTGTTCAGATCCGAAACAGGCAAGCCGATGCTGTGAAAGCTGAAAAGCTTTTAGCATGTCTTTCCTCCTGGTAAGCTTGTGTTCTTGCCTCAGTGCCAACTTCAGTTTGTTTTTTCCAGGACCCCGAAGGTCAAAGAAAAAAAGAAACAAGCAAGTCCACGGAGGCGGAGACCAGCAAGTATGTTTGTTGTCATTGTGTTGTGTTAAATCAAAACTTAAATGTTTTATTTTGGACTTCAGGCCCGAGCAGGCAAGTACTTTCAAGCATGACGGGTAAGCTTGTTTCTCTCCCGTGTATCTCAGCTGCATTCATTCTTTTCTTTGCAGCCCTCCCCGGAAAGAGCTGCAGCGAAGGTTGCGCGTTTAAAAAATAAAGAACTTGCTGATGAGGATGAAGCTGAAGAGCTCCAAGAGCTCTGGGAGCCCGGCCTCATGGAACATTTTGACGAGGGCAGGTCAGTTTGATTTGAGTTTACACTCGATCGCGACTGTTGTTTTTTTTAGGCCTCTCAAGAAGCAGCGGACCACTGTGGCAAAGCAGGAGGAAATCAAGCTTGGAGACGAGTGCGGCTTGTACCTTCACGTCAAGGGGAAAGCAGCTGTTGAGCATGAGGTATAGCACGATTCAAAACTGCTGTTGGTTCTACTGTGTTGTTTTCAGGTGGATATAACTGAGGATTCAAAGGTGCTCGTTCTTCGGGGTGTACGATTCCCATTCCTGCAGGTATGTCATTCATTTTACGGTGTCATTTGCCTTAAAGTCTCTTCTGTTTGTCCTGAGATCAGGGACAGGGACGGGTGTCCGCTGAGCTGGAGAAGATGTGCGACGCATTCTTCAAGGTGGAAGATGAGCTCGAAGTCGATGAGAAGAGAGGGAAGATTGTGCGGCATAATTTCAGCAACTACTTCAAGCTGCGAAAGGTTGGGAAAAAAGTTTATGAACCGGATCTACTTGATATAATATTCTAAATATACATGTTGATATTATCATTATTATTATGTTCTTAAAAGCTTGTGGATTATCTGTACTCAGCTTTTAAGTGCATTGAGGGCTAGGTTAGAATTTCTAGCTTTGCCACGTATTTAATAATGGCTAATAGAAACCTAGTTTTAACAAGAAAATGTGGCTGGAACTGGGAGATGGATCAGACTGAGCCTCCATCACTTTGTTCTGTTTTCCTCTTTCTTTTATTTCTTGGAAATAACGTATTAAAGTGTAACTAACTTTACACAAGCGCTACAACGACGACTGAAGGATACCTTGGGCCAAAGGCAATATGAAGAGATTAAAAAAAAACTATAAATTAAAGCTTTTACATGACAAATTTACATTTAAATTTCTGGTACTCTTGCAATTGAAACATGCTGTTCTCCATCGTCTTCAAGCATCCCGTTTAGCTTTATGCTTTATGGAGTATATCTTGTTTCCATAATTCTTTGTAACTAGAGTCTTTACGAGCCAATAAATTTTGTTTGGGCATAAGCATCGTCTCTGTCTACCATCGAATGTTTTTCTTGTAGGGTAGAATAGTTACTTTTGGGCATGTAAATAAAAACATTGAAATGGTTTTTTTAAATTTTATTAACAGAAAAATAAAACTAACCAGAATTAATTTGTCACCTAAATTATAAGGCTGTTCAATATCGGGTTAAAATTTGAGCAAAAATCTTCTGCCGGTTGTGGGCAAGGTAAGTTGTATATTCCTGTTTAATAAGTTTTCAACCATTACTGAGTAGTTGCATTACATATTAATAAATTTATTACAAAACAAAGAGGTAAAATTAGTGCGTGCGTGCGTGCGTGTGTAAGAGAGAGAGTGCAGTATGTGTCACTAATTAACATATTATATCAGGAGATGGAGGGAACTGCTGAGGAGAAGATGGATGAGGCTGGTCAGAAGAAAGAGGTGAATTTTTAATTTTTTATTAATATCAATTTTAAATGTATTAATTTTGTTTCTATGTTATTTAAAATTCAAAATTAGGAGGTTAAAGGGTCAGCTCAGGAGAAGATGGGCCATGCTAAGGATTCTGCAAGCAATGCTTCTCAGGCTACGAAAGAGAAGACTCAGCAGTCCAAAGAACAAACTGGTGGTTTTTTCCAGCAGGTAAGTATATGTTATGTATATAAATTTAAATGTAAATATGTTATTAAAGTTCAGTATTTAAAGTGACTTTTATGGAGGAACCAGCAGAGGAATTTGTCTCAGGAACTCTCTCTCTCTCACTCACTCACACACGCACGCACATGCATATGTGTATCTAACGTAGGTTCTTTTGGTGAACGTAGATGGGTGAAAAGACGAAGGAGAGTGCTGAGAAGACAAGGGAGGCACTCGCTGGAGCCAGGGAGAGGGGGAAGGAGAGAGATGCTGAGAAGACAAGGGAGACATGCATGTACATACTAAAATTGATATCGATTTTAACAAAAATAAAAATAAAAATAAAAAAATTACTTAATAAATGCTTATTTCAATGCTTATAAAATTAGGTGAGTGACTACATTTCAATTTGTTTATGTGTAGGTGTGTTATAAAAAAGGTTTTTTTTACATTCGAACTTAAACAAATCATATGAGTTAATTCACTCTATGTATGTTTGTTTAATAAGACATACATGTATATGTCATTTCTTTTTTTCTTTTTAATTTTATGTTTTTAATTAATATGATTATGTGTATATTTAATAAGTTAAAGCTCAATTTATAATACGTTTCTAAATTATCAATATAACACCATATTGATTTATTTATTAATTCTTTTTTTTTAAATTAATAAGAGGAAGTGAATTCTAAAGCTTATTACTATTATAAATACAAATTCAAAAATGAAAAAGGAAAAATAATTAAATATTAAGAAGATATTATGAATAATTATTAATCTTTATAATATGCAATAGATTGAAATTGAAACCAAGACTAATTTTTATATGTTCAATTTATTTATCCTTATTAAATCCTTTGCACAACACCAAACACAATATATTTTACTTATAATATTCTTATAAATCAAAGTTTAAGTTGATTTATAATTAATTACATCAATAAAGAGCTTCTTTACTATCATTTACATGCATATTACAAATAATAATAATAATAATAAAACAATTAAATATATTTAATATAAATGATTAAGAATGATAAAATATACTAAAATAAGTAAAAAGCTTATAAAATGCCACATAAACATATGCATGTGCACATATACATGTGTGTCATAGTTTTTATTATGACTCCTCTTTACTTTGGACGTTGACTGTTGTTACCTACTGTACTATGTTGACAAGCCCTAGATGTAGTGAGAAACAGCCCCGCTTAGTGCACTTAAGTGTTTAGGGGTAGTCCGGCCGGCTGTCCTTAGATATCTCGAGAAACTCTAAGCGAAGGTAGCACTTACCTTCTAAAAAACTCTTACCCTCGTTTTCCGTGTCCCGGTTGGATTAATGGCTAGTTCCGGTGAGTTCGACATGTCGGATATGCTTAGAAATACCCCTAGGTTTGACAGGTTAGGGTTTAGGGGTTGATGGATAACTCACCAAGTATGTTCCCTCTGGGAATGAGATTTCAGTGCTTAGCCCACTTATGTAAACAGGAAAAAAGGGGGGGGCCTCTTCACATAAATAAGGTAGTATATAGGAGCGAGGGTTCCTGGGTTCATGACTGAGCTCGTTACTCTTCTCCCGGTGCAAGCTCTAGCTTGTGTCATCAAGGCACAACCCTCTGTTGTGCCGCCCTAACTTCCAGATGCCAGGGGTACGTCCCACCTTCGGGGTAGCTTACCCTTAACGTTGGCGAATCCATGCCTGGGAGGTCTTGTCGGAATGCACGTTCCAAGAGGCAGAGGTTGAGGCTTGTCTCCAGCCTCCTCCTCCACGTCAAGCTAGCACTCACGGCCAAGCAAGGCACATCCGTGTCCTTGTCCAACTGTGGGCGTGGGATCTTGTTTGACAGGTTCACGTGACTTGGTTCCTGAGGGTTCATAGAGGGGTTCTAGAGTTGGCAATTAGGAGCCACGTTTGTGGTACTTGGTGCAACTCTTGAATCTAAGGGGTATGGCATGATAGCCCACATCGGGGAAGGCAGTGTCACATGGAGATGTGACACTGGGCTAAACGTCACATGGTACAACGCCTGAGGCACGCCCTTTGGGGTTATGTCATGGGCTTGTCGCCAAGGGGCTGGATACTTTAGCAAACAGACATGCTTGTGCTTGCACTAGGGTGCTAAGCCTTGGGCATCCGCTCAAGGGAGGTTAGGTCTCATAAGTAGGTGTGCTTTGGCACACTTGGCTAGGGGAGTGTTCTCCTTGGAATTCAAGGGTTGAACAACCTAAACATGTTAGCAGGAGCCCTTTCGTGAGGCACTCGCAAGGTCATGTGCTTAGGGTTATCCCAAACCTAGCCTTAGGGAGTTTGCTTAGCAAGACACTCGTGTCGCCTACGGCGCACACTCGTGTCCTCATTAAGTACTAGCTCTAGGTCTAGGTATAACTTGGCCACTCAAAACCTTTAGGGGTTAGTCGTGGTTCAGGGTACCCTTGTCGCCCTAAAGGGGTTGTACTCCGGATGAGGGTGATTTCTCAAGGGGTAAGTGACGATGCCTTAGCTCTGTCTAGGGTATGTGTGGAACACTGATGGGGGTTAGGGCATGAGCCTATCTAGGTCTTCTAGGGCAAGACCCTGAGTCAACTAGGGTTATCCCTCAAGGGTTTTGGGGGCAGACACTCTAGGGAGACTTAGGCTAAACCCTAAATCAACTAGGGTTATCCTCAAGGGTTTTGGGGGTAGACACTCTAGGGAGACTTAGGCTAAACCCTAAGTCTCCTGTCCACTTGGGCATTAGAGTCTAACCCTAGTGGTCGTTGGGGTTGTTCTGGGAAACTTAGCGTTGCTCACACAGGGTGATGACGCCAAATGGCCACCTGGCAGCCATGTGTTGCCACGTGTTGGCCCTTTGGGTTAAAACTCTGACAATGTATGTGTATGTGTTCATATTTGTATTATTAATAATATTTATAGAGTAGTTTTTACATAATATTGGATACTATGTTAATATATTACTTTTTATAATAATTATAATTTTTTATTTTGTAGTTAAGCTTTCGTTAACAATTGAGTGTAAAGATAAATAAGATATTACAAATTGCAACATGCATAATGTTTTTATCAATTAAAATATTAAATTAATGAAGTAAGAATGTGACAATTATTTATAGTTTTATATAATATGACCTCAGTAATAAATTTATATTAAACATTTAAATAAGAAAAACTTATAATGAAACTAATGATGATAAAACACATAAGAGTAAATTCATGAAGACATTTATATCTTTATTGTTATTAAGCATCACAAAATGGATGTTACAATTTATTTCAACATGCATGAATGATTCATATTAACACTCAACATAGTAAAAATGTAATTATGACAAAATCTTATTAAAATAAATATATGCATACATACATACATATACAAATTATATATGTATTTACATTATGTAAGTGTAAGAAGAATCATTTACTGTATTAGTATATATTATTATCATTTATAAAGAAAATCATAAGATCTTCACTTATTTTATATATGGTATATTTAGAATATATTATAGAAATTTATGTAAGTATGCATGTATTTACATATATAAGCGTTCTAAAGTTTATATAATATATTAAACATAAACAAATGAAAATAATAAAAGAAATTCTAAATGAATATTTGTCTTAGGTGCCAGGATATTCTTAAATTATTTTTTGAGATTAAGAATAAATAAATAAATAAATAAAATGAATACTTCTACATCATTATTGTTTATGTTAGTGATGTTGTATAAGGGTATGTTACACATGTATTTACCCAAGCTTATAAATGTAATATACCCTCTCTATTAAAGAAAGTCATTACACAAATTCAAAATAAGGAATGTCATTTTACATAATATTATATTTTTCAGTTTTATTACACATCCCATGGGAAATTCTTAATATCCATGTCATAATCTTATAATTTTCAATAATAATAATGGTATATTCTTAAAGATTTTTGAATTATATCATTAGTGATGTAAATTGAAATAAATTTCTTTTATTATAAAAATTCGTATATTTTTGTCATTCAATTAACAATTAAACGATCTTTAATTTTGCATCACTACTGCATTTTACAAATTGTTAATGTTAAAATAAGGAAGTTATATATATATATATATATATATATATATATATAATATCACATAAAGACAGCATTGACATGTATATAAAAATTTTACTTTATTATGGATGCGGTTACTAATCTTTATAATGTTGCAGTGTATATAATCTTCAATAATTTTCAAAGCGTGAAAATTTGCTTCATTAACATCAATTATGAATATATATAATATATATATATATATATATATATATATATATATATAATACAAAATAACTATTAGGAGAGATAATGAAATGCACCTGGCCTTACTTCACTTGCTCTAGCTTGATACCAATATCTTATTAAAACCCAACCATATAACCACTCGTTGAGTGTCCCAAAATTTCATTATACCATTAAGCACATTGTTGTAAATAACTAGGTGTAACATGTCGACATGTTGGGACACAAAAGTAACATTCATAAAAATAATTTTATGCTTTGAATGGTGAGTACCTTTCAGGAATTATACAGCTTGTTATAATATAAGAAGTAGGAACATTTGCAAAAGTTAAGTCTTAGAAAGATAAAATCATTAAATTTGGCCCATGCTACAAATAAGTCAAAGCTATGCACATCACAAGTTTATATCAATAATATCTTCATAAGAAAAAAGGGGTGACTCGAAAGTGGCACAAGCTTGTTATATGTATAACCCTAGTATGCAATTGTTAGTTTTCCAACTTGCACAATATGTGAGTGCTTATCAACTTTGAATTAATGAATATAAGCCACTTCTCTCATCAACTTAGAAGCACAAATCTTTTAGAAGATATGTTAGTAGATAGGATGAGATTGCTAACACTAATGACATCACACATAAAATAAGTATGTATCAAGAATATTTAGAATCTGTTCACAAGGTTTTGAAAGAAACTTGTGTTGCATGAGACATATGTGACAACTATTGATATTTATGACTTAAGAGTTGAGTTTGCAACTTACTTGCACATAATTCAAATTAATAAAAAATCTAGACTTTAACTCTACAGTTGGAAGACAGCACAACAAAATATATAAAATGCTTTATTAGTAAATACATAGTAATTCTACTATTTAGTTTGTTGGTCAATGTGAATGATTAATTAAACATGGGGTTTGTACATTTTTTACTTTCACATTAAATATGTATAATTATTTATATAGTTATATTTGGCTTCTTTTCATCACTATAGAAATGTATGAGATTATATAAATAAATATTAAATATTATGTATGTTATATAAGAATAGTATGTGTGTGTGAGAGAGAGAGAAAGAGAGATTTTTAAATTTATGCATATATTTAAAAGTCTAGATATATAAAAAAAAGACATATCATACATGTAAAATTACATAAGAGAGAGGTGCACACATGTATACACACACAATGTAGGCATATACATGAATATGCTTATCTAGGCATTTCCATACATAATAAAATAAACACTTAATAATGAAAGAAATACCAAAACATTTTATAAATATATAAATAAGTAAAAACTTTTAAATTACTTGAATAAGAATATAACATTCAATTAAAATTAAAGTTCTTTAATGTTGCATTGTTATTTACATTTCACAAATTATTAATGTTAAAATAAAACAAGAAAGTTATATATATGTATATATTATATAACAACAACAATATAAAGTTTACTTCATTAAGGATGAAGTTATCAATCTTTATAATGTTGTACTGCATATGGTATTTAAGGATTTTTAAAGTCTAAAAATTTGCTTCATTAACATTAATAATGAATATATATGTATCATATTAATATATATAGCTATTTTGATATATAATGAAACAACCCTGACATTACTTCATTTTTCTTGTTTTTAAACTGATGTCAATCTTTTTGTTAAATGTACATTACCTAGGCTCCGATATTGCAACTCCTAAGTATTGCAACAATGAAACTTAAAGTTTCAAATAAGAATCCAAAATGTCTACGTTATTCTTCCAATACACAATGTGTCTTATATGGCATATGTATATACAATATGCTTAAAATGGTGGTGACCTTGATATTAAATTAATTTTGTATTAATTTTTTAACGTTGCTTTGGGTAAACTACATTAGCTTTAACGGCTTGCATGTCAATATAATTCATTATTGTCAATCCACACTACCACTTAACGAAAAATTTAAACACATTATAATTATTATGGCCATGAGCATTATGTTAGGTGTATATTTGCATTATCACTCATTTAAGTATCAACAAATATTTATAAGAAAATAACTATTTTAAATTCTTTTGTTAATGTCATCCATACTCCTAATATCAATGATTTGAAGTTCTTGACAAATCATGATATTTATTTATAAATAATCATAATTACTGTTTCAAAAGTCTTGTTCACACAAGACACTTATCAATTTAATAAAGAATATTATTGTCAAATAAACACATGTACCCACAATATTTTAATTCCAAAGGACATATAATTAAATTTCTTTTTTGTGAAAACAGATGATTTAACTGTTTTATTTATTTTATATTGTTTTCTTTTTTTGTAAGATCATTCCCACTACTTATGTCATTTTCCATAGGGCATATCACGATCCCGTAGTGGAATCATTTGCCCATCATTGAAACTTCAGCACCGGCCGAGAAATACAGATTTATTATTTTAACACACACCACACACACAACATTGTATCATGTGAGCAAACACAGAAGAGACCGATTGTTTAAAGAAATCTCTATCCTCGTTGTGGTTGAAATTAATTTCCATTTCCCTCTCTCTCTACACACACACACACACACACACGGGCGTGTGCGCAGGTTGGCCAACTTAGGACTTGGAGTCTGGTTCCTGTCCTTGGTCAGAGTCCATGTTCTGTCCTTTGGCCGGCCAAAAGATGTGGAGTATGGGATTATCACCCATTTATACTCATGTATCAAGTACCATTAAATGTAAAGAATGGAATGTATAAAAGAATGCATGTGTATATGCATATCCATATGTGGATTCTCAACACACCTCACAATGTGTATTTAAAGTATATACTGTGTTCAAGCATAACTAAATAAATTTATTTGTAAAATTCGAATTTTAAAAATATAGCATAAATGATTCAGTTGGAAATATGGCAAAATCGATATTAAAAACATAAATATAATACCAAAAACATCATAGAATGTCCACAAGAAAATGCTACACATGCTAAGCCATGTATGGCTGCGGCAAGTTTCTGCCCGAACAAAACGTCTATCTCTGCGGTATGCGCTTAGAAACCTTCTAGCTCCGACTGACTGATTATCTCTCTCTCTCTCTCGCGCTCTCCATTCACAGCACTCCCGGCGCGCCTGCGTCAAGCGCTGGAGAGATCAACTCTGCGCCTGAGACGCCCCCATTCCCCGCCGGCACATCCATTCGACGTTGGTTGATCGATTGGACTGGTAGAATTGCTGAGGACGGGGAGGGCAGTGCTGAGGTGCTAAGAGCGACGGAGACATTGGATAAAGCGATTACGGAGGTGCAGGCTGCGATGCGAGGATCTGACAAAGAATGGGCAGATCGTGTGAGGAGAGCTGCCGCTGCAGCTGAACCAAGGGTGCAGCCTCTCCTGCTGGTAACTCCCCCGAGTCCTCCTCCGGTGCAACAAGTCGTAGGGAGTGTGAAGGAAGCCCTGTCCCGAGGGTGGAACCTAATGTACGAAGATCCTCTGGGTGTTGTGGACTATCTCGGGGGTGTTGTGGATGGCTACATGAATGAGTGGGCGCGTGACACACATCATGCCGCCTGGACGATGGCGCTGCAGAGTTCGGGTTGGGGGAAGTCGAGATCGATCCAGGAAGCTGGCTACCAAAGGCTTCCACGTCGCGTACGTTTCGTTTATGAGCGCCGGCGCGACGGGCGTCCCCGGGCGAAGTGCAGTTGCCGACGTGCGACTTCCGATACCAACGACCCCCGCTGCATTGCGGCATGGGTGGCCGCCATCCTCTGCAGATAAAGGACGCAAGCCCGGAGGAGTGGAGGGAGACGCAGGCGTCATTCCCCAACGAGGGACAAAACCCGGAGAGTGGAAGGAGGCGCAGAGTCATTCCGCAAGGAGTGTCCCAGAGGTATCTCAAGTGGAATTCCTGTATTTTTGGGCTGACATTGTGTTACCGTTACAAGGAACTCAAGAGAGGACTCGAAGAGTTCCTCACCAGTCTCCTGCTCCGAGAAGCAGTGGAATCCTGATCAACTGCGGCAATGGATTGACGGCAAGCTGAGCGGAGTCTTCACACCGGGAAGGAAGGTCGTCTTCTGTCTGGATGAAGCCGCCTCCTTGTTCAAGGAGCAGCCAGTTCGTTCTTGGCTTTTAGAGGTTCTTCTCGGCGATACCCCACCATAGGAAGCTCTTCGGTCTGGTGGCTGACACAGCAGGGAAGCTAGGTCTTATTTTCCACACACAGAATGTTCGATCCGAGCGCGCGGGTGTGGATCCGAGCGCGCGGGGGTGTGGATCCACGGCTAAGTTTTTTCAGCCCGTGTGGATGGTGGGAAGGCGCGCACAGGGAGCCGGACAAGCTGAAGCGCCTGATGTCGGAGCAGAAGGATGTGGCTGCTGTTTCGGAAGACTTTATAAGGGAGCTCTTCAGATGGGGCGCCCGCTCTGGCGTGCTCTGCTTGGAAACAATGCGTCCCTGAAGGGTGCAGTGAAGTTCGCCAGCCAGAAGCTGTTGAACGGGTGTCTCTGGTGAGTCTGGAAAAGACGGAGTCCCACCAGAAAAGAGCATGATCATGCAGGCAATGGCAACGGCCATCATCGGGTGGTGCCGGTTGGAGGTGGCTGCGTGCGGACCTCGCCCAACACATTGGCTGGCCATATGCGCAGCGTGAGTCACGTAAGTGGGATCGGGAGCGTATCTTCACTGCTGACGTGAAGAGCCGATCCTGGCGAGGCGGCGGGTCAATCTTGGCCAATGTGGAGGTGCTGCTTCTTCTCCAAAGCATGGGTGGGTATTGAAGCAAGCCTTGTTGTGGAGGGCCACGAGGAGATATTGGTGGGAGGCTGCTCCTGGTGCTGGCCATGCATCTTTTGCAGGCTCGAGCAGTCGGCAGCACGAGATGTATAGCCACCCGGTGCCCCTGGGCAGCTTCCTGTCGGTGCTCTGTAGCCGCACGGTGACGGCCAAAGCTTCATTTTTTCAACCGTTTCATGTTCCTCAACAGGAAGAAATAACAGGAAGCTTCTCCTCTTCTGTTTTCTTTGCGTTTGCCATCATCCCGCAAAGAAACCAAGCGGGTTCGACGTTCTGTTTGCCCTGGCTCGTTCCAGGACCGGATGGCAAGTACCAACTGGATCCAGGTCGGATGCGAGCTGTGCCTGTTCAGATCCGAAACAGGCAAGCCGATGCTGTGAAAGCTGAAAAGCTTTTAGCATGTCTTTCCTCCTGGTAAGCTTGTGTTCTTGCCTCAGGGCCAACTTCAGTTGTTTTTTCCAGGACCCGAAGGTCAAAGAAAAAGAAGAAACAAGCAAGTCCACGGAGGCGGAGACCAGCAAGTATGTTTGTTGTCATTGTGTTAAATCAAAACTTAAATGTTTTATTTTGGACTTCAGGCCCGAGCAGGCAGTACTTTCAAGCATGACGGGTAAGCTTTTTCTCTCCCGTGTATCTCAGCTGCATTCATTCTTTTCTTTGCAGCCCTCCCCGGAAAGAGCTGCAGCGAAGGTTGCTTTTAAAATAAAGAAGTTGCTGATGAGGATGAAGCTGAAGAGCTGGAGCTCGGAACTTGCTGATGAGAATGAAGCTGAAGAGCTCCGGAGCCCGGCCTCATGGAACATTTTGACGAGGGCAGGTCAGTTTGATTTGAGTTTACACTCGATTGCGACTGTTGTTTTTTTAGGCCTCTCAAGAAGCAGCGGACCACTGTGGCAAAGCAGGAGGAAATCAAGCTTGGAGACGAGTGCGGCTTGTACCTTCACGTCAAGGGGAAAGCAGCTGTTGAGCATGAGGTATAGCACGATTCAAAACTGCTGTTGGTTCTACTGTGTTGTTTTCAGGTGGATATAACTGAGGATTCAAAGGTGCTCGTTCTTCGGGGTGTACGATTCCCATTCCTGGAGGTATGTCATTCATTTACGGTGTCATTTGCCTTAAAGTCTCTTCTGTTTGTCCTGAGATCAGGGACAGGGACGGGTCCGCTGAGCTGGAGAAGATGTGCGACGCATTCTTCAAGGTGGAAGATGAGCTCGAAGTCGATGAGAAGAGAGGGAAGATTGTGCGGCATAATTTCAGCAACTACTTCAAGCTGCGAAAGGTTGGGAAAAAAGTTTATGAACCGGATCTACTTATATAATATTGTAAATTATACATGTTGATATTATCGTTATTATTATGTTCTTAAAAGCTTGTGGATTATCTGTACTCAGCTTTCAAGTGCATTGATAGAATTTCTAGCTTTGCCACGTATTTAATAATGGCTAATAGAACCTAGTTTTAACAAGAAAATGTGGCTGGAACTGGAGATGGATCAGACTGAGCCTCCATGACTTTGTTCTGTTTTCCTCTTTCTTTATTTCTTGGAAATAACGTATTAAAGTGTAACTAACTCTACACAGCCCTACAACGACGACTGAAGGATACCTTGGGCCAAAGGCAATATGAAGAGATTAAAAAAAAAAACAAATTTACATTTAAATTTCTGGTACTCTTGCAATTGAAACATGCTGTTCTCCATCGTCTTCAAGCATCCCGTTTAGCTTTATGCTTTGAGTATATCTTGTTTCCATAATTCTTTGTAACTAGAGTCTCTACGAGCCAATAAATTTTGTTTGGGCATAAGCATCGTCTCTGTCTACCATCAATGTTTTCTTGTAGGGTAGAATAGTTACTTTTGGGCATGTTTAAAAAACAATGGTTTTTTTTCTTTATTAACAGAAAAATAAAACTAACCAGAATTAATTTGTCACCTAAATTATAAGGCTTTCAATATCGGGTTAAAATTTGAGCAAAAATCTTCTGCCGGTTGTGGGCAAGGTAAGTTGTATATTCCATTACTGAGTAGTTGCATTACATATTAATAAATTTATTACAAAACAAAGAGGTAAAATTAGTGCGTGCGTGCGTGTGTGCGTGTGTAGAGAGGGAGAGTGCAGTATGTGTCACTAATATTATATCAGGAGATGGAGGGAACTGCTGAGGAGAAGATGGATGAGGCTGGTCAGAAGAAAGAGGTGAATTTTTAATTTTTTATTAATATCAATTTTAAATGTATTAATTTTGTTTCTATGTTATTTAAAATTCAAAATTAGGAGGTTAAAGGGTCAGCTCAGGAGAAGATGGGCCATGCTAAGGATTCTGCAAGGCTACGAAAGAGAAGACTCAGCAGTCCAAAGAACAAACTGGTGGTTTTTTCCAGCAGGTAAGTATATGTTATGTATATAAATTTAAATGTAAATATGTTATTAAAGTTCAGTAAATATGTTATTAAAGTTCCCCCTCTCCCTGGAGCCGGGGAGAGGGGAAGGAGATATGCATGTACATACTAAAATTATATCGATTTTAACAAAAATAAAAATTAAAAAAAAAAATTACTTAATAAATGCTTATTTCAATGCTTATAAAATTAGGTGAGTGACTACATCTTAATTTGTTTATGTGTAGGTGTGTTATAAACATAAGGTTTTATTTTAACATATGTTTAATAAGACATACATGTATATGTCATTTCTTTTTTCTTTTTAATTTTTAATTTCAAAAAGATTCATCATATGCGGTAAGGTAGTGCACTTGTCCTTTTTATAGAGTTGGAGACCTTGCTGAAGAACGTATCAATATCTTATGAATGTGACCAACCATAAGAAAACTGAGCGTGATTGTTTCAAACACACTTTTGGCAACAAGCATTGACAAGTATGCTAGCACATATCTAGAAAATAAAAGTAAGTATGAGCTTGAGAAACCCTTAAGTAAAATGATTTACCTATTTTTATTCTCGCCTGCACAATTATCCATCTGTAAAAGCAAATGACGAGGAAGCTTATTTGATGTTGAGGACACATGTACACATTTTGAGCTAGATCCCTCCACTGAACCTGAACTCTCAGCAGGGCCATCCGTTTTTTGTGCAGGTTTGACAATGCCTCTCATATTCCCAAGTAGCCTCAAGTGCAGACGTGTTCATGAGAGCATTATGTAAAGGTTGAAGGTGTTGTTTCTTCACTTGTCTGTGAGTGGGCTTCAAGGTTTCTGAAACACATGGCCAACGACCCAATAGTGAAATTGGAGTCGCTAGACCAATGTGGAAGTGAAAAGTGTCCATATGATTCACAACCGTCATGTGTTAGCACACCTGTCAATGAAATCAGAAGTTTCATGACATTTCCAAGGCACTTTAGTGTTGCAATGAGCTTTGGAATGCTGGTCTTTGAATGATCCATCTTGTCATGGATCAAGCACAGGTACTCTGATGGGCATGACACAGAAAGTATGCGGTGTGCATAGTACTGAGACCGGCAAGTTTGTTGCGCAATCATGTGGGTCTCATCTTCTTTTGAATGGCATTCTCCACCAATTTTTGCACAAGCCTCTGCAGCCTTCAATGATGTACAAGTGTCACACTTGGAAAAGCTAGAGTGTTTTGCAATCTCCACATCCTTAAAATGAGTATTCCATATGTTGTTGAAGGTACCAGTGCAGATTGCTTGCAGCCCCATCAAGCTGAGGCACTTGTTCACATGTTCACACAGCTTCAATTGAGTGTAGATCGAAGGCAAAACCTTGAGATTTTCCCTGACCCCTGCATTTGTGATTCGGCATTTGTGAGGCATCCTGTCTGCATTTGCTTCCACAAAAGCCTTGAGTATCTCTATGGCTGCCATAATGTGAGAGCGGGTTTTGACCAAGCCAGTTTCCCATGTACTGAGGTTCGCGCTCCATCTAACCACTCATCCTTCCGACGGTAGAACGTGGTCTTTGGGATCCCATATATACTGTACCAAGCTTTGAACAGATGGCCACCTTATTAAATACCATGGATGTACTCTGATAACCTGTGTTCGAAGCCATTTCATCAATAACCCAGTTAGTGCAGCATATACAAACTCATGCCTTTGCTTTTGGTGAGCGTACGGAAGACATGTCTACATTGGGTAATTTCATTCCGGTCTGCCATCTGACAACACTTCTTCTTGCAGCAGTCAATCGTGGAAATGCTCGTAACACTTTCGGAAGGTGTAGGATCCATCTCATCCTCTTGCTGAAACTTGTAGGGGAAGAAATCTGCAACCCATGAATCGCCTTTTTCTTTTAATAGGACCAATGCAAGGAACCTTTTCAAATATGAGTTGTTCTTCCGGGTTGTTATTATTGAAATCCAACCCAGAATATGTTCAACCATCTGCCGTCTTAATTCAGATGTTCGCCACCTCACGAAAGATCCAGGATGCAAAGTGCCATTAGGTGAAGCCTCTGTCACAACTACACCCACGAAGTCAGACCCTAGTTTCTCTTCTGACACTGCTTCCATTGGATTTATAGCTGTGATGATGCCTCTCCCAACCTCAATCTCATGAAGAAAGAGAATCACCTCATCCATCACAGCAGGCAAGCCATCATCTGGAAAACTCGTGCTACTGTTTGTTTGTGACTCTGTATATTCTGTGTCAGCCTTGACTTCATCCAAATTCCACAATACATAAGAACCCTCCTCAAATTCCATTCCAGGAACCTCAACATGCTTGAAAATGGTGTTCACCATACGTACACACAAGATCCTTAGGCAATATTGTGACATGATGCATTATCATCTCGAACTTCCACAGTTCCAGTGCCAACTATCTCGTTGTTTCCGAAGAAGACATACTTTATCTCTAGTATTATACATATTGTCCTGCACATAAAAAATTGTGTTATTTATGATATCTGTTTATGCAATATTTTGTAAGAAATCATAACTGTAGTTGCTTAATAATATGCATGTGCAATAATACATAATTATATATAAAAATAATATCTCATGCTTTATTAATATAACTGATGGGCGGGATTAATCCCGCCGCAGACTCTACCCCTTCAGAGTTAGTCGGCGGGATTAATCTCGCCGCCGACTCTACCCATCGGAGAGAGTCGGCGGATTAATCCCACCGCCGACTCTACCCCGTCGGAGAGAGGCGGCGGGATTAATCCCGCCGCCGGCTCCCTCCGACGAGGAAGTAGCGACGGGCTTAATCCCGCCGCGGGCTCCCTCCGACGAGGAAGTAGCGACGGGCTTAATCCCGCCGCGGGCTCCTCCGACTAGGAAGTACCAGGGATTAATCCCGCCGCCGGATCTTCCTCGTCTGTGAGAGTCAGCGGAATTAATCCCGCAACAAATTCCTCCGACGAGGAAGAGGGGGCAGGATTAATCATGCCCACAACACTGAAGACGGAGAATAGGCGGCGGGATTAATCCAGCCCACAACTCTGACAACGGGAATAAGCGGCGAGATTAATCCCGCCTACAACTCTCTCCGAAACTATGATTTCAAAGAGATTCGGGATGAATTCTGCCCACAAATATTTAAAACAGGGAAGTAGTGGCGAGATTAATCCCGCCTCCCCTTCTCTGCCTCTTAAAATGGTTGGCGAGATTAATCCCGCCGACAACTCTTTCTAATAAATTCAAGTAAATCATTATCAATTGAGAGAGTTATCGGCGGGATTAATCTCGCCGCTCTTTTTAAAAGGCGGAGAAGCATTGCCCGAATTAATTCTGCCATAGCTATGAAAGAGATGGTGGCGGGATTAATCCCGCCACCTCTTCAAAAAGGCGAAAAAAAATGGTCGGATTAATCTCGCCGCCCCGGCTAACCGAGAATACTAAGTTAAAAGTATATTTAAACGGGATAAATCCCTAACAGAATATATTGTAATCCTAATGCATTCCTAAATCCCTAAATTCTAAAATTTAATAGAGAATAAGAGAGTGAATCTTTATAAATAATCTAAATTTGTTTATAATACTTGTAAACAGCACTGAAGGCGCCGTGCTTTCTTATAAACAATAGCGCACCCAATTTAATGTCGCTCCTGAGCTGATCATTAAGAAGAAAAAAAGAAAATCTGAAGAGTGAAAATGAAGAAACCCTTGTCGGAGAAAGAACCAGATCTGAATTTGAGTGGGAAATTAAATGTATTTTCAAATTTACATGTCAGACTGATAATACTTATGTCAGAAATTTGAAATTTTTGAAATAACAGAAAAGAAAATTTAAGATGAGTTGAAATAAATAACCGACAGTCTAACATATATACTCTCCAATTCCAATGAGTGTTTTAAAAATTGCATTTAATGTCATAAAAACATTGAAATGATTTTTTTTTTCTTTTTAAATTTTTATTAACAGAAAATAAAAACTAACCAGAATTAATTTGTCACCTAAATTTAATGCTGTTCAATATCGGGTTAAAATTTGAGCAAAAATCTTCTGCCGGTTGTGGGCAAGGTAAGTTGTATATTCCTGTTTAATAAGTTTTCAACCATTACTGAGTAGTTGCATTACATATTAATAAATTTATTACAAAACAAAGAGGTAAAATTAGTGCGTGCGTGCGTGCGTGTGTAAGAGAAGAGAGCAGTATGTGTCATTAAGTAACATATTAATCAGGAGATGGAACTGCTCGGGAGAAGGTGGATGAGGCTGGTCAGAAGAAAGAGGTGAATTTTTAATTTTTTTATTAATATCAATTTTATATGTATTAATTTTGTTTCTATGTTATTTAAAATTCAAAATTAGGAGGTTAAAGGGTCAGCTCAGGAGAAGATGGGCCATGCTAAGGATTCTGCAAGCAATGCTTCTCAGGCTACGAAAGAGAAGACTCAGCAGTCCAAAGAACAAACTGGTGGTTTTTTCCAGCAGGTAAGTATATGTTATGTATATAAATTTAAATGTAAATATGTTATTAAAGTTCAGTATTTAAAAGTGACTTTTATGGAGGAATTTGTCTCAGGAACTCTTCTCTCTCACTCACTCACACACGCACGCACATGCATATGTGTATCTAACGTAGGTTCTTTTGGTGAACATAGATGGGTGAAAAGATGAAGGAGAGTGCTGAGAAGACAAGGGAGGCACTCGCTGGACCGGAGCCGGGGGAGGGGGAAGGAGAGAGATGCTGAGAAGACAAGGGAGACATGCATGTACATACTAAAATTGATATCGATTTTAACAAAAATAAAAATAAAAATAAAAAAATTACTTAATAAATGCTTATTTCAATGCTTATAAAAATTGGGTGAGTGACTACATCTCAATTTGTTTATGTGTAGGTGTGTTATAAACATAAGGTTTTTTTTTACATTCGAACTTAAAAAAATCATATGAGTTAATTCACTCTATGTATGTTTGTTTAATAAGACATACATGTATATGTCATTTCTTTTTTTCTTTTTTTTTTATGTTTTTAATTAATATGATTATGTGTATATTTTAATAAGTTAAAGCTCAATTTATAATACGTTTCTAAATTATCAATATAACACTGTGAGAGCTCGGAATATAGAAATGTGTATATCCATTAGTTCAAGCGAGTGGTCCAGATTGAATCCAATCCGACGGCTATCAAAATCCACTACGCTAATAATAGTATGTGCACATGCAGCCGTACACGTGGATCTTACATCATCCCCTCCTCTCGGAAGGGTGTAAGTTGGTTAGGGTTCTCTTGTAACGGGCCCGGATCTGGAGGAACATCAGGAGGAGGCACTGGTGGATCTGTAGGCGGCACAACTTGTTCCCGTTGCACAAAATGCTTCAACCGTTGTACATGTACAATCTCCGGAGGATCGGGTTGAATGTCGTGCCGAACCTCATAAACCTGTGGCCCTACTTGCCGTAACTCGATACGGTCCTTTCCACTGAGGAAGGAGACTCTTAGCTAAACCACGTACCGTAAGCTTGGGAAAACGAACCAACACCAGTTCATCAACCTTGTACTCCGCAGGAGGACGATGATGCGAGTTGTAGCGTTGTTGTTGTCCTACTTGTACGCGGCCCAAGTGTTCTGCTGACTCCGCACGAACCAATGGAAGAATGCTCGTCAGATACCGATCCCACGACCTAGCATCAGCAGCTCGGTAACCGAGAAGGCAAACCCAACTCCGTTGGCAACACCGGGTCATGACCATACAAAGCTTATATGGGGAAGTACCAATGGAACTTTGAACTCCAGTGACATAAGCATATCGGAGAGACGGCAGATAACCATCCCAATCTGAATGTTGAAAGTTCACATACGCGATCATCCCCTTGAAGGTTCTGACGAGCCGTTCCACTAAACCATCTGTCTGAGGATGATAAGCACTTGTGAAAGTGTGGCGTATCCCTAATCGAGATGTCAAAACATGAAATGCCTCAGCCATAAATGCGGGACCATTATCCGAGAGAATTCGCTCCGGACAAGAATGCTGAAACACGACCCGATTCAGGAGAAACTGACCAACAGCAGAAGCAGTCGCACTAGCAAGAGCACCAACTTCTACCCAACGAGTTAGGTAATCAGAAGCAATAATAACGTACTCGTTACCAGCAGTTGACCGCGGAAAAGGTCCCATCAAATCAAATGCCACCAATTCAAACGGACGAGAAACTGCAATTGACTCCAACCGTCCTTCCGAAGCACATGGGGGAGTATTGCGAGCTTGGCACCACACACAGCTACGCACATACCGAATCACATCTCCTCGCAACTCCGGCCAATAGAAAGATCTGCGCAGCTTCTCCATCACCCGACGATGTCCCATGTGCCCGCCAAGAATAGGAGAGTCATGGTAAGCATGGAGGAAGCGTGGAATGAAGATTGAAGGCACCACCAACCGCAAAGGATCATCTGGATCAGTCCCCACAAAATAAAGAAGGTCATCCTGAAGGCGATACTGTGAATGTAAATGCCTGAAAGGCAAGTCATCAGCAAGTGATGCAGGATTCTCAAACCCATCACGAAGCCTTCGAATCCACGGCTCAACCTTTTGAGCTTCCCGAACCTCATCCAAAGACGGCAAATCTAACTCTGCATTCTGCGGACACTGAACGTCAAGCACAGCAACTGCTGATGGTACGGAATCTTCATCCAAAAAGTCCACTGAAGCTGGAACAACTGGTTCCTCTGGGGCAACAGAAGAGAGAGAAGGTGGAAGAGGAGCCCGAGAAAGAGCATCAGCATCAGCCATGGAACTCCTGGACGATGAACAACTTCAAAGTCGTAAATTTGAAGTTTCAAGGCCCACCGAGCAGTACGCCCAATCAAATTCTTCGCTTCAACAACGAAGTGACTGCTGCATGATCGCCTTCCAACAACGTCCGCGAACCATGCAAGTAGGCATGGAGCCCAAAACTGCTGCTAGACACTCCTTTTCAGTCGTGGAGTAATTCACCTCTGCTGGCTGCAATGTACGGCTGATGTACGCAATGGGATGTCGTTGGCCAGGAACACTCGTACTCTCCTGCATCAATACACCCCCAGGCCGATGTCAGAAGCATCTACACGCAAGATGAAAGGACGGGTGTAATCCGGGTACGCCAAAACTGGAGGAGTCGTCAACAACTCTTTGAGATCTGCAAATGCCTGCTTGCAATCCTTAGACCAAACAAAAGAAGTCATTGACGATTTCAACAACGCGCGCAACGGTGCAGTACGATCTGAAAGATGATCCACAAAACGACCCAGATATTGTACCTTGCCAAGAAAGCGTTGCACATCATTCACACACTTTGGCGTAGGGAACTTCAAAACTGCAACTAGTTTGTCAGGATCGACTTGCAAACCTTCACGTGAAATGCGATAACCCAGATAAGTGGTGTCCTTTGATCCAAACACACACTTAGATGGCTTCAACTTCAAACCAACTTCCCGCAGTCGATCCAAAACCTTACGTACATCACCGACATGCTCCTCCCACGTTCCATCCGAATGGATCAAAACATCATCGATGAAATCGGCAGTCACCTCCGGCATGTCGCAAAGAACCTCATCCATCATACGCTGGAAAGTTGCTGGAGCATTGCTCAAACCGAAAGGCATCACCAGGAACTCGTACAGGCCAAATGGTGTCCGAAAAGCAGTCTTGGGAATGTCCATGTCAGCCATCGGAACTTGCCAATATCCAGATGCGAGATCTAACTTGGTGAACCAACGGCTCCGCCCCAGTCGATCCAAAAGGTCTGCAGTATGAGGAAGTGGGTACACATCTGAGACGGTTACCTCATTTAACGGGCGATAATCAATGCAGAATCGAACGCTCCCATCAGGCTTCGTCACAAGGTGAGGTTCGCACGCCCAAGGACTTCGAGACTTCCGGATAACACCCTTCTCCAACATCTCTTTGACATTCGCTCGTAAGATCTTGAGCTCCTTTGGTGATCGACGCCGAACAGGTACCTTGATTGGCCTAGCTTCTCCAGTTGGAATAGGGTGGCGTGTCGCAATCTTGGCCCCAGATGACAAGTCGAAGTTGAAAAGATCAGCATACTCCTTCTTGAGTTGATCAACAACTACAGCACGACGATCATCTGATGGATCCAAAGAAGAAAGGAAGAGCATGAAGGGAAAATGGTTGGAAATAGGGTGAGACAAAAGTGATGGAAGCAGAGGTGGAAGCAGATGGACGAAGTGGAATAGAAGTAAGAGGAATGGAAGAAAGACGAGGGAGAGTCAAACAAGGGGGAGACTTTTCAAAGTCACACTTGGCATGATTGCGAGTTAACCAATCCATACCAAGAATAAGGTGAAAAGCTTGACTCGGCACCACCCGCAAAGATTGAAGCTCGAGCTCACAATCATCCACACGAACAACAATGTCCACTTCATCCCGGAACAAGCATGAGTATGTCCGTTGCCGTACAGAATGAAGACTGGTTCTACCGCACGACGCAAATGAAGGCTGCAACGTGTAGCAACAGATTGAGAAACAGAGGACAAACTTGAACCTGTATCCACCAACACTGAAAGGAAAACAGGACGAGGCGTGCGATTAAAACGAGCTTGAAAAGTGAAAACCGGATGATTTGGTGCCGAGTGAACCCCTTGATGATACTCCCGAAAGAAAGATGGAGGGGTCACTAATTTATTCGCACGAGGACCCTCCTCTACTCGTGCGATTCGTCGTTTCCCGGAAGATCCACCGCATCACAACCTTCCATGCAGCAGCACCAACCGGACGTTGTTGACGCCATGGCCTCCATCCTGGAAATGGGGGACGCCAATCGGGAAACCGTTGACAGCGCCGATACGTGTGTCCAACCTCATCACATGCCCAACAACGAACTGCACGTCCACGTCCTCGTCCACGGGCCCCACCTTGTGCTGGTACACGAGCGGCAACAGCCTCAACCTCCATCGGAGCAGGTCCATCCCCAACATGGAGTGGAACAAGAGCACGTGAAGGCGCAAGTGGGAGAGGTGACGACTCATATCGTTGTGCCAGCCTCAAAGCATCGTCAAGAGTCACTGGAGCTAGTGCATGCACAAGCCCCACAAGGTCTTGACGAAGTGCTGGCCACAACATACCTAACTTGATGCGTTCCGACATGTTAGGTTCTGCACGCAGCAAAAGGCTTCGAAAGCGAACACCAAACTGCATCACCGACTCAGATGGCTCCTGACGAATACGATGCAACTGCTGAAAAGCATCATCACAGTCGTCCGCATGCCCAAATGCACGTTTGAAGATCTCTGGAAGAATATTCCAATCTCCACGAGTTGCAACGTCCAGACCATTGTACCACTGCAACGCCGTCCCTTGAAGACAAGTAGGAAACTCGCGCAAACACTGAGCACCGTCCCACGAATGATATGTGGCAACCACAATGAAGTGGTCAAACCAATGGTACACATCATCTCCAGGATTTCCGCGAAAGAAATCCGGCCGGACACGGGGTTTGCAACATGAGTAGGAGGAGTACCCTGGACTGTGAATGCTGCCATCAACTGAGAATGATTGTTCAGTTGCACACGCATGGCATCCAACAACTGCATGAGTAACTGCTCCACAGACAAGGGATTTGCCTGTTGTGGATTCATGGATGAAGAAGAGACAAAATCCACAAGAAAGGAATAGATCTAGACAATGGAAAAGCTAGACCTAAGAAGACAGAGAAAATTAATAAAAATCCGAGCACTCCGTAGGGACAATTAGAGGTGCCCCTCACCTCCACCAATGTGAGAGCTCGGAATATAGAAATGTGTATATCCATTAGTTCAGAAACCCTAACTTATATACAAGAGCGAGTGGTCCAGATTGAATCCAATCCGACGGCTATCAAAATCCACTACGCTAATAATAGTATGTGCACATGCAGCCGTACACGTGGATCTTACAACACCATATTGACTTATTTATTAATTCTTTTTTTTTAAAATTAATAAGAGGAATGAATTCTAAAGCTTATTACTATTATAAATACAAATTCAAAAATGAAAAAGGAAAAATAATTAAATATTAAGAAGATATTATGAATAATTATTAATCTTTATAATATGCAATAGATTGAAATTGAAACCAAGACTAATTTTTATGTTCAATTTATTTATCCTTATTAAATCCTTTGCACAACACCAAACACAATATATTTTACTTATAATATTCTTATAAATCAAAGTTTAAGCTGATTTATAATTAGTAAAGAGCTTCTTTACTATCATTTACATGCATATTACAAATAATAATAATAATAATAAAACAATTAAATATATTTAATATAAATGATTAAGAATGATAAAATACACTAAAATAAGTAAAAAGCTTATAAAATGCCACATAAACATATGCATGTGCACATATACATGTATGTGTATGTGTTCATATTTGTATTATTAATAATATTTAATAGAGTAGTTTTTACATAATATTGGTATACTATGACATTGTATAGTATATTACTTTTTATAATAATTATAATTTTTTATTTTGTAGTTAAGCTCTCGTTAACAATTGAGTGTAAAGATAATAAGATATTACAAATTGCAACATGCATAATGCTTTTATCAATTAAAATATTAAATTAATGAAGTAAGAATGTGACAATTATTTATAGTTTTATATAATATGACCTCAATAATAAATTTATATTAAACATTTAAATAAGAAAACTTAATATGAAACTAATGATGATAAAACACATAAGAGTAAATTCATGAAGACATTATATCTTTATTGTTATTAAGCATCACAAAATGGATGTACAATTTATTTCAACATGCATGAATGATTCATATTAACACTCAACATAGTAAAAATGTAATTATGACAAAATCTTATTAAAATAAATATATACATACATACATATATATATAAATTATATATGTATTTACATTATGTAAGTGTAGAAGAATCATTTACTGTATTAGTATATATTAATTATCATTTATAAAAGAAAATCATAAGATCTTCACTTATTTTATATATGGTATATTTAGAATATATTATAGAAATTTACGTAAGTATGCATGTATTTACATATATAAGCGTTCTAAAGTTTATATAATATATTAAACATAAACAAATGAAAATAATAAAGAAATTCTAAATGAATATTTGTCTTAGGTGCCAAGGATATTCCTAAAATCATTTTGGAATTAAGAATAAATAAATAAAGAAATAAAATGAATACTTTTACATCATTATTGTTTATGTTAGTGATGTTGTATGAGGGTATCTTACACATGTATTTACCCAAACCTATAAATGTAATATACCCTCTCTATTAAAGAAGTCATTACACAAATTAAATAAGGAATGTCATATTATACATATAGTTATATTTTTCAAAATTCGTATATTATTGATGGTATATTCTTAAAGATATTTTTGAATTATACCATTGGTGATGTAAATTGAAATAAATTCTTTTATTATAAAAATTCATATATTATTTTTGTCATATAATTAACAATTAAACGACAATGGTAATGTAAATTGAAATAAATTCTTTATTATAAAAATTTGTATAATATATTAAACATAAACAAATAAAAATAATAAAAGAAATTCTAAATGAATATTTGTCTTAGGTGCCAAGGATATTCCTAAAATCATTTTGGAATTAAGAATAAATAAATAAAGAAATAAAATGAATACTTTTACATCATTATTGTTTATGTTAGTGATGTTGTATGAGGGTATGTTACACATGTATTTACCCAAACCTATAAATGTAATATACCCTCTCTATTAAAGAAAGTCATTACACAAATTAAATAAGGAATGTCATATTATACATATAGTTATATTTTTTAAAATTCGTATATTATTGATGGTATATTCTTAAAGATATTTTTGAATTATACCATTGGTGATGTAAATTGAAATAAATTCTTTTATTATAAAATTCGTATATTATTTTTGTCATATAATTAACAATTAAACGACAATGGTAATGTAAATTGAAAAAATTCTTTTATTATAAAAATTCGTATATTATTTTGTCATATAATTAACAATTAAACGATCTTTAATTTTGCATCTTGCAGCAGCGACGCAAAAATATCTTTAAGAAATTTTGAATTATACCATTGGTGATGTAAATTGAAATAAATTCTTTTAATATAAAAATTCGTATATTATTTTTGTCATATAATTAACAATTAAACGACAATGGTAATGTAAATTGAAATAAATTCTTTTATTATAAAAATTCGTATATTATTTTTGTCATATAATTAATAATTAAATCTTTAATTTTGCATCGCTGCTATAAAATCATGAGTCATTTTTTAACTTTCATAAGACTTGAACTCGAGACCTTTTAGTTAAAACACACATGTGTTAACCAACTGGTCCTATGAAGGAATGTTAAAGTTTATTCATGGGGCAAAATTACAACCAACAATTCCAAGTTTTTCCCCTACATACTATGCCGTTTGTACTACTTCGCTAGCTAACTAAAGAATACTATGTACACCTTAGACCATGTTCCACCACCTCACTACGTCAGCAGCCACGTCAGCCACATCAGCAGCCATGTCAGCAGCCGCGTCAACAGGCAGGACAATGCCAGCACCAGAAAGCTTACACGCACCTGGTTCCTCATCCGTGAGAATCCACTAACCACCTAGGTGGGCTCCATCTCCACTTCACTTGACGTTGAAGTTTCACTCCAAGCAGTGGAAGCCACTGTCTTTCTAATAAGTCCCGCTCCTCCAGATCACCTCGTTCCCAAGAAACCTCATGGTGGGAAGCCACTGCCGATACCAGTGTAGTCCAGAAGAAGACAACCGCGCGCTGAGTCGTCCACCTCCTCCCCTTGAACACCCCTGCGTTTCGTGAGCGCCAAATGGCCCACATGGTGCAGCCCCGAATGAAGTACCACTGACTCGACGACATCCCCAGCGGCTCTTTCACTGTATCTAAGGCGAGGCCCGGACTAAAGCTGGGAAGGTCTCTGTCCCCCTTCACCACCAACTGGTCCGTATGATCCTGAATGCTGAACTACACCATCAACAGCAAGGCATATATTCATACGCATGTTCTAGACCATTGTGGACCACACATTCCAGACCAGTTGTGAACCATACAATCCTCAGAACCTCAGATATATAAATAGGGTTCCAGTTCCAGGTTTCTCAGAATCATTCAACACCAGTCTTCGACCTTGTGTTTCATTTTGTATTTATTTCTTTCTTGAATACAATCTCCTCCTTTCAAGGTTCCACCCTTGTTCTAAAGGTTTCGCCCTTTGCACAAGGTCGTGACAGTTTGAATGATTCTAGGGTAGTGACAAGCTTCTGTTTTCACTTGTCATCGATCCCATTTTCTTTCTTTCTCTCTTTTCAATTTTCTTTTCGATTTTTTTTTTCTTTTTTTTTTTCTTCTTTTTTTCTTCTTCTTCGACTCATCATGTTCCGAGCCTACTCTTCATGAGCAAGTTGCTGCCCTTCAGCAGCAGCTCGCACAACTACACCTGGAGAATGATCAGCTCCGACAGCGTGCAAATTCTCCAGAGCCGAAGATCAGCATGCCCGAAAAGTTCGATGGTACCCGATCAAAGTTCCGAGGTTTTCTCAATCAAGTTCGTCTGCGAATCGTGATGTAGCCAAGGCGCTACAACACAGAACCCATTAAGGTTGGATTGATCGGGTCGTTGTTTTCTGGTTCTGCTCTTTCATGGTTCTCAGCCTTGCTGGAGAACAATGATCCAATCCTTGGGAATTTTGACGAGTTTGTGGAACGGTTCACGGCGATGTTTAGTGACGTGGATCGTGAGAGTGTTGCCATCACCAAACTTCGTCAGCTTCACCAAGGGGGTATGTCGGTAGCAGAGTACGCATCGAAGTTTTAACTTCTTGCTTGTGATGTCACATGGGGAGATCGTGCTCTCAAGGAGGTTTTTCGGTCGGGGTTGCAGGACGAGGTCAAAGACATGTTGCTGAATTTTGCGGTTCCGGAAACCCTCACCAGCATGATCGAGTTGGCAATTCGTTGTGACAACCGGTTGATCGAGTGGAAACAAGAACGTCGGCATCCTTCTTTCTTCTTGGTGCCGTCTTCTTCCATTTCTGCAGTCCCTGTTCCCTCATCTGCTGATTCATCATCTTCCTCAGTAGAACCATCCCCGATGGAATTAGGGCGATCACGCCAAGGCAAGCTTTTGCCAACCGAACGTCAGAAGCGGATTCAGTACAAGCTTTGTTTGTACTGTGGGGACCCGTACCACGAATTGTCATCGACGTCCAAAACAAGCTCGTGAAGTGGCCCTTGCTGTGCTGCCGGGAAACGAGAAGGTCCAGCTCGAATAGGAGCCGTCCGGCTGGATTGCCGTGGAACAACTCATGTTCCTGAAGGCTCTTCACTCATAACATCTTCCCTTCCTCATCTTGGATCCATTCCATCCACGAAGGTGTGCAAGCCGTTCCATGTTCTGGTGCAGTTGAAGACACCAGAGGTGGAGTTCTCTGGTAAAGCTTTGGTGGATAGCGGAGCGAACGCAAATTTCATCGACAAGAATTTTGCTGTCAGGCACGAGATCGTCTACATCCTTTGAAGACTCCTGGTTCTGTATGGGTCGTTGATGGACGAGATATCAAATTTGGAGCGATAACAAATGACACGGAGTTCGTTGAGGTCATTGCTTGCGGTGCTGTGTGCAACATCTCCTTCAGTGTTGTTTCTATTCCAGACTCTACGATTATCCTTGGTTTGCCGTGGATCGAGTTGGTGGATCCTAGTTGGAGAGAACGTTTCATGAACAATTTCCCAACTATTTCAACTCCAGCCACACTCTTGATTCCGATCCTGTTCCAGTTCCTCCTCCACTTCAAGTCTCGCATATCACCTTGAAGCAGTTCAAGAAAGATAGCCGACATGACCCAGCATCCGTGTTCGCGATCAAAGTCCATCCCTACTCTGCTAAGGATGATTCTATTCCTCCTACCTTACCAAAGCAGTATGCCGATTTCGCAGACGTCTTCGACAAAAAAAAAAGCTTATGCCTTGCCACCGCATCGTGAGTACGACTGTCCTATCGATCTCGTTGAGGGTAAGCAGCCGTCCTCCAGTCCCATTTACGGTCTCTCACCAACAGAGTTGGAGACATTGAGGAAATACATTGAGGAGAATCTTGTCACTGGATTTATCCGTCATTCGCGATCACCGGCTGGTGCTCCAGTATTTTTTGTTTCCAAGAAGGATGGAAGTCTCTGGCTTGTGGTGGACTACAGAGATCTGAATAAGGTCACCATTCCAAACAAGTATCCTCTCCCGCTCGTCTCCGACATGCTCGAACGTCTTTCTGGTGCCTAGTACTTCACAAAGATCGATTTAAGAGGAGCGTACAATCTCATCCGAATTCGAGAAGGGGACGAGTGGAAAACAGCTTTCCGTACACGCTACGGACATTTCGAGTACGTAGTAATGCCGTTCGGCCTGACAAATGCACCTGCTGTGTTCCAGCACATGGCTAACGATATTTTCTGGGACTTCTTGGATTTGTTTGTCATCATGTACCTAGACGACATCCTGATATTTTCTAAGACTCGAAGAAGAACATGAACGGCATGTACGGTTAGTCTTGGAGAGGCTTCGGAAGCACCACCTATTTGCCAAGTTGGAGAAGTGCTCTTTCAGTCAGCAGTCTGTCGAGTTCCTGGGGTACATCATTTCAGCTGAAGGTGTTCACATGGATTCTACAAAAGTCTGAACTGTATTGGAGTGGGAGAGACCATCAAATGTTCATGATGTTCGATGTTTCCTCGGGTTTGCAACTTCTATCGACGTTTCGTTCGGGATTTCTCCAAGATTGCATTGCCATTGACAAAGTTGACTGGCAAGGATGTTCTATTTGTCTGGTCCTCTGAGGCTGAGGAGGCGTTCGAGTTCCTAAAAAAGGCGTTCACCTCGGCACCTGTTCTTATCCATCCTGACCCTGCAAAGCCATATTTCGTGGAAGTTGATGCTTCTGACTTCGCCATTGGTGGAGTGTTGTCCCAGGAAGGTCCAGATCATCTTCTCCATCCCATTGCTTTCCATTCCCGTAAGTTCACTGCACCTGAGATCAACTATGATGTCTACAACAAGGAGCTACTGGCGATTGTCGATGCCATTGAGGAGTGGCGCAGATTCCTTGAAGGTTCCTCGCATGTGGTTAAGGTGTATTGTGATCACAAGAACCTCCAGTACTGGGCACAGCAGCACGAGTCCTCAATCGACGTCAGGCGCGATGGGCACAGTCTTTGTCCCAGTTCCGATATGAGATTATTCATCGTCCTGGTCGTCTAAATGGCAAAGCAGATGCTTATCTCATCGCAGTTACCTAGCTCCAGTATCAGGTGAAATCCGATTTGATCAACAAAACAAGTCATTCTGAGCTCCGACCAGTTGTTGGTGAACGCGCTTTCCCCGTTCTTCTGCTCCAGTTGACACTTCATTTTTGAATCTAATCCGAGAAAATCTCCCTCAAGACGAGTTTGCTCGTGATGTCCTTGCACATGTTCGAGCGAGTTCAGCCATTGTCTTCAGGGTCACAACTACGAGATTATGCTGCTTTCCATCTTCATAATGGGTTGCTGTACCACACATCCAAATCTAGTTCCGGACGGAGAACTGAAGTTGCGAGCTGTCCAACACAGCTGCAGGATATTTTGGCATTTGAAAGACGATCGGAGCTGGTACAACGGGTGTTCTCAGTGGCCTCGGCTTCGTGAGTATGTTGAGAGATTTGTGCGATCTTGTGACACATGCCAGCGTACAAAGCTTCCTCGTGATCGACCGGTTGGACTACTACAGCCTCTCCCTATTGCTCAGCGGCCATGGTCATCCATCACCATGGATTTCCTCACGGATTTACCGCTTCTAGAGGTTTGATGCTGTCCTAGTCATTGTTGACCGGTTCTCTAAGATGGCGCACTTTGTTCCCTGCAACAAGACATGTTCGGGTCTAATGCTGCAGATCTGGTGTACCAAGAGGTGTTCCGCCTTCATGGTCTCCCGATGAACTTGTCACTGATCGAGGTCCCCAGTTCACTTCGGCATTCTGGCGGAGATTCCTAGATCGGCTACGTATCACCGGGAAGCTATCTACTGCACATCATCCTGAAACAGATGGACAATCGGAGCGCACAATTCAGACTCTGGAACAATATCTCTGGTGTTTCATTTCTCATCTGCAAGATGATTGGGTCGATCTCCTTCCTGCTGCCGAGTTCGCGTACAACAACACGGCACATCATCCATAGGTGTGTCGCCATTTTTCGCGTTCTCTGGTGTTTATCCTCCTGGTCCTACAGCTTGCCTGTGGTTCCTGGCCTCACCACTGCTGCCGAAGTGCAGCATCATCTTCAACGCGCTCGGGATTTGCAACAACAAGCTACTAATCGTTCCCGTTACTCTCCTCCAGCATTCACAATTGGTGACCAAGTGTGGCTCCTCTGGCGTCATTGGCCAACCACACGTCCCTGTGACAAGCTGGACTATCAACGCTTGGGGCCATTTTGGCATCATTGACAAACTCTTTGATGTGACGTTTCGTCCTCGAGCTTCCGCCAACCATCCAGATCCATCCGTGTTCCATGTTTCTTTGTTGGAGCCTTATCATGCTCCTGGCCGACTTCTTCCAACCACCTCCTCCAGTTACAGTTGCTGGTGAACCTGAGTTCGAAGTTGCTGCAATTTTTGACTCCAAACTTGTTCGAGGTCAGCTTCACTATTGTCGTGGACTAGATCGGTTATGACTTGGTGAATGCACTTGGGAGCCTGCTGCTCATCTCGTTCATGCTCCTGATCTTGTTGCCGAGTTCCATCAACGATATCCCTGTAAACCCCTGGACCAGTGACGAGCATCATTCATGCTCCTGATCTTGTTGCCGTTGATGGAACTTGGGAGCCTACTGCTTCTCGTTCATGCTCCTGATCTTGTTGCTGAGTTCCATCAATGATATCCTACAAAACCTGGACCAGTGACGAGCATCGTTCATGCTCCTGATTTTGTTGCCAAGTTCCATTAACGATATCCTGCAAAACCTGGACCTCCTGCAAAACCTGGACCAGTGACGAGCATCGTTCATGCTTCTGGTTTGTTGCCGTTGATGGAACTTGGGAGCCTGCTGCTCATCTCGTTCATGCTCCTGATCTTGTTGCCGAGTTCCATCAACGATATCCTGCAAAACCTGGACCAGTGACGAGCATCGTTCATGCTCCTGATCTTGTTGCCGAGTTCCATAGGTTTTGCAGTGACGAGCATCGTTCATGCTCCTCCATCAACGATATCCTGCAAAACCTGGACCAGTGACGAGCATCATTCATGCTCTTGATCTTGTTGCCGAGTTCCATTAATAATATCCTGCAAAACCTAGACCAATGATGCGTTCATGCTCCTCCATCAACGATATCCTGCAAAACCTGGACCAGTGATGAGCATCGTTCATGCTCCTGAATCTTGTTGCCGAGTTATTAACGATATCCTGCAAAACCTGGACCAGTGACGCGTGAGGCTCGTATCGAAGGGGGTAATAGTGTAAGCGTTCATGCTCCTCCATCAACGATATCCTGCAAAACCTGGACCAGTGACGAGCATCGTTCATGCTCTTGATCTTGTTGCCGAGTTCCATTAACGATATCCTGCAAAACCTGGACCAGTGACGAGCATCGTTCATGCTCCTGATCTTGTTGCCGAGTTCCATTAATAATATCGCAAAACCTGGACCATGACGCGTTCATGCTCTCCATCAACGATATCCCGCAAAACCTGGACCAGTGACGAGCATTGTTCATGCTCCTGATCTTGTTGCCGAGTTCCATTAACGATATCCTGCAAACCTGGACCAGTGACGAGCGCCTGAGGCTCCATCATGAAGGGGGTAAATAATGTAAGAATCATGGTCATTTTTTTCCTTTCACAGGACTTGAACCCGAGACCTTTTGACTAACACACACATGTGTTAACCAACTGGTCCGTATGAAGGAATGTTAGAAGTTTATTCATGGGGCAAAATTACAACCAACAATTCCAAGATTTTCCCCTACATACTATGCCGTTTGTACTACTTCTCTAGCTAGCTAAAAAAAATACTATGTAACCTTAGACCATGTTCCACTACCTCACTACGTCAGCAGCCACGTCGGCAGCCACATCAGCAGCCACGTCAGCAGCCACGCCAGCAGCCACGTCAGCAGCCACGACAGGCACGCAGGACAGACAGGCAGGACAATGCCAATCACCAGAAAGCTTACACGCACCTGGTTCCTCATCCGTGGGAGTCCACTAGCCACCTAGGTGGGCTCCATCTCCACTTCACCTGACGTTGAGTTTTACTCCAAGCAGTGGAAGCCACTGTCTTTCGAGAAAGTCCCGCTCCTCCAGATCACCTCGTTCCCAAGCAACCTCATGGTGAGAAAGCCACTGCCGACACCACCAACTGGTCCATATGATCCTGAATGCTGAACTACAACCATCAACAGCAAGATGTATATTCATATGCATGTTCCAGACCATTGTGGACCACACATTCCAACCAGTTGTGGATCACACATTCCAGACCAGTTGTGGACCACAACATCCTCAGGACCTCAGATATATAATAGGGTTCCAGTTCCAAGTTTTCAGAATCATTCAACACCAGTCTTCGGCCTTGTGTTTCATTTTGTATTCATTTCTTTTTTGAATACAATCTCTCCTTTTAAGGTTCCACCCTTGTTCTAAAGGTTTCGCCCTTTGCACAAGGTCGTGACAGCTACTAGCATTTCATTAAATTGTTAATGTTAAAATAAGGAAGTTATATAATATATATATATATATAATATATATATTATATATAATATATATAATATATATCACATAAAGACAGCATTAACATGTATATAGAAAATACCTTATTATGAGCGTTACTAATCTTTATAATGTGTAGTGTATTAATTTTCATAAATTTTCAAAGCGTGAAAATTTGCTTCATTAACATCAATTATGAATATATATATATATATATAAAAAATACTATTGGAGAGATAAGAAATGCACCTGGCCTTACTTCACTTGCTCCTAGCTTGATACCAATCTCTTATTAAAACCCAACCTACAACCATTCGTCGAGTGTGTCCAAAATTTCATTATACCATTAACCACATTGTTGTAAAACTAGGTGTAGCATGTCGACATGTTGGGACATAAAAGTAACATTCATAAAAAGAATTTTATGCTTTGAATGGTGAGTACCTTTCAGGAAGTATACAGCTTGCTATAATATATAGAGAAGTGAAATACTTAAGGAACATTTTGCAAAAGTTGAGTCTTAAAAAGATAGAATCATTGAATTTGGCCATGCTACAAATAAGTCAAAGCTATGGACATCACAAGTTTATATCAATAATATCTTCATAAGAAAAAGGGGTGACTTGAAAGTGGCACAAGCTTGTTATATGTATAACCCTAGTATGCAATTGTTAGTTTTCCAACTTACACAATATGTGAGTTCTTATCAACTTGAATTTAATGAATATAAGCCACTTCTCTCATTAACTTAGAAGCACAAATCTTTTAGAAGATATGTTAGTAATAAGATGAATTGCTAGCACTAGTGAATCACACATAAAACAAGTACGTATCAAGAATATTTACAATCTGTCCACAAGGTTTTGAAGAAACTTGTGTTGCATGAAACATGTGTGATAACTATTGATATTCATGACTTAAGAGTTGAGTTTGCAACTTACTTGCACATAATTCAAATTAATAAAAAATTTAGACTTTAACTCTGTAATTGGAAAACAAGCACAGCAAAATATATAGAAATGCTTTATTAATAATACATAGTAGTTCTACTATTTAGTTTGTTAGTGAGATGATTAATTAAACATGGGGTTTGTACATTTTTTTACTTTCACATTAAATATGTATAGTTATTTATATAGTTATATTTGGCTTCTTTTCATCACTATAGAAATGTATGAGATTATATAAATAAATATTAAATTTATGTATGTTATATAAGAATAGTATGTGTGTGAGAGAGAAGAGAAAGAGAGATTTTTAAATTTATGCATATATTTAAAAGTCTACATATATAAAAAAAACACATTTCATACATGTAAAATTACATAAGAGAGAGGTGCACACATGTATACACACACAATGTAGGCATATACATGAATATGCTTATCTAGGCCCCATACATAATAAAATAAACACTTAATAATGAAAGAAATACCAAAACATTTTATAAATATATAAATAAGTAAAAACTTCTAAATTACTTGAATAAGAATATAACATTCAATTAACAATTAAAGTTCTTTAATGTTACATTGTTATTTACATTTCACAAATTATTAATGTTAAAATAAACAAGAAAGTTATATGTTATATTATATAAACACAACAATATAAAGTTTACTTCATTAAGGATTAAGTTATCAATCTTTATAATGTTGTACTGCATATGATATTTAAGGATTTTTAAAGTCTAAAAATTTGCTTCATTAACATTAATAATGAATATATATGTATCATATTAATATATATAGCTGTTTTTGATATACATTACTTCATTTACTCTTGTTTCTAAATTGATGTCAATCTTTTGTTAAATGTACACTACCTAGGCTTCGATATTGCAATTCCTAAGTATTGCAACAACGAAACTTAAAATTTCAAATAAGAATCCAAACTGTTTACATTATTCTTCCAATACATAATATGTCTTATATGGCATATTAATATAATAATGCTTAAAATGGTGGTGACCTTGATATTAAAATTAATTTGTATTAATTTTTTAATGTTGCTTTGGGTAAACTACATTAGCTTTAACGGCTTGCATGTCAATATAATTCATTATTGTCAATCCACACTACCACTTAACGAAAAATTTAAACACATTATAATTATTATGGCCATGAGCATTATGTTAGGTGTATATTTGCATTATCACTCATTTAAGTATTCAACATAATATTTATAAGAAAATAACTATTTTAAATTCTTTTGTTAATGTCATCCAATACTCCTAATATCAATGATTTGAAGTTCTTGACAAATCATGATATTTATTTATAAATAATCATAATTATTGTTTCAAAGTCTTGTCACACAAGACACTTATCAATTTAATAAAGAATATTATTGTCAAATAAACACATGTACCCACATATTTTAATTCCAAAGGAATACAATTAAACAGTTGGCAACTATGATTTACTGTTTTATTTATTTTATATTGTTTCTTTTTTTGTAAGATCATTCCCACTACTTATGTCATTTCCATAGGGCATATCACGATCACTAGCAAGACTATGTACACTTGGAGTAGTTATCCATGTGAGGCGGGAGTGGTAACCATCCGTCCGTAGTGAAATCATTTGCCCATCATTGAAACCTTCAGCACCGGCCGAGAATACAGATTTATTATTTTAACACACCACACACATTGTATCATGTGAGCAAACACAGAAGAGACCGATTGTTTAAAGAAATCTCTATCCTCGTTGTGGTTGAAATTCTCTTTCCATTTCCCCCCTCTCTCTCTCTCTCTTCCTTTCCCCCCTCTCTCTCTCTCTCTCACACACACACACACACACACACACACGGGGTGCGTGCAGGTTGGCCAACTTAGGACTTGGAGTCTGGTTCCTGTCCTTGGTCAGAGTCCATTCTGTCCTTTGGCCGGCCAAAAGATGTGGAGTCTGGGATTATCACCCATTTATACTCATGTATCAAGTACCATTAAATGTAAAGAATGGAATGTAAAAGAATGCATGTGTATGCATATCCATATGTGGATTCTCAACACACCCTCACAATGTGTATTAAAGTATATACTGTGTTCAAGCATAACTAAATAAATTTATTTATAATTCGAATTTTAAAAATATAGCATAAATGATTCAGTTGGAAATATGGCAAATCGATATTAAAAACATAAATATAATACCAAAAACATCATAGAACTAACGGTGAACACGTGTCCACAAGAAAATGCTACACATGCTAAGCCACCTGTCATCATGTGCCATGCAGCACAAAACTATTTCAGATATCACAAGTTGATAACCTATTGGAGTAGTGTACTGTTCAATATGTCAGAGAGCACACAGCAATAAACTTTAACATTATGGATGCACATGGTCTGGACCATTTTACTAAGTGAACCCCCTCGGTGTTTTTCTTCATCGATGATTGTAAAAGTTGTAGGTTAAAACACGTAACTTTAATTTTAACTAACATGAAGGCTAAAAAATATCAAGGATATTTTTTAATTTGATTGCCTTACTTAATTAGGCACTCTTAATACATAAGAAGATCTACGTTTTGTAGTGAATTTTACAGTCATTCAAATTAATTTTGCGCTCTAGGCCCTAAACGACGCCTTTTCTTTCCCCCGGGGAATGGAGGATTAGCAAAAACCGGGCTTCGTACAACGGGCTTTTCGCATATTCCCGAATATCCAGGAATATTCTGTCAAATAAAAGGGAATATTCTAGAATATTCTGCCAAGTAGATTATCTTTAACTTTCATATAAAATGCCGACCAACAAGTGAAAAACGCTAATTATTTGCCGACTAGACTTTACTATACCGACTAAACTTAAAAGTCGCAGGTTCGCATTGCGCTTGCAACCAACCAATAACCGATGCACTTCTGCTGGAGTAAGGGTCCGCCTCTGTAAGAAGTAAGTAATCGTTGGGTCCAATCCAAGAACATGAGTGTACACAAAATACATGTGTTGGCAGGGGCTCCAGTTCTTGGCTTTCTGAAAAGTTGCACAAGTGCATGACGGAACAGAGAAATTGTTACCTTAGCAGATTGCATGCCTGCAGAGACAATGAAGGCCTCAGTCTTCCCTCTTTGAACCACCTCCACGTTGTTGATCCGACCTTGAAGAATCTTTGCCTGGTTGTAATGTTTCTCATGTTCCTTGGACATTCTTGTTGGTGTTCGCACACTCCGTCCATGGTATGTTGGTACTCTATGTGCTCCCTCTCCTCTTGGTGGTGATGGTGTTCGATCCATTCGGCTACTACTGTCGTCTACCATTTCTTCAAATCCCTCCAACTTGAATCCTGCTTTCAGAAGAGCTTCAACCTCATTTGCATTCAAGTTTGTTCCTTTTTGAACTGGCCAAACCTCTGGAACTTCTGGAATACTCTCAGGAGGAATCCCTGCATATGGTCGTCTGAAGCAACAAGAATCGCGTGGGCAGAACCATAACATCTGATGAGTGAACTCAATGTTCCCAAATGCATTTGTATATTGCCGTCTACCGTGAAATCCTGGTGCCGGTACACGATGTGGATATCCTATGGGTCTGCCACACTTGCTGTTACCGTCCTGAGTGAGACCTAGACATTTCACCTGACTTGCCTCCCCAATGCGTCTGATGGCCCACTGAGTCATCAACGTCTCTCTTTCAGTGACATTGACATCTTGAAACTTGAGTTTTTTCCTGCGTGCATTTGGGATGACTTGTTCTGCATATTGTGTGTCATGTCTATGTGTACGAAGTGCATCAATCCCATGGTCCCCAGTTGACGGTTGACGAACGGTTCGAACACGAACATTTGTTGTAGAGGCAAACTCTGGACTTGCAAGATGCTCTTCATCACTAACAAGATTTGCAAAAGTTGTTGGAGACACTGATTTTCCCGCTGAAAGTTTCTGCTGTGCACGTTTCAGAAGAGTTTCCATGGAAGGACCTGTGCCTGAATATCTCCCTTCAAATGATGCCTTGACCTTTGCACTTTGGAAAACAGCATCTGTTAAATCTAACATTGTTGCCTCCAACAAAGGAACACGCTTCGTCAGCCTTGCTCTTCGTGCTCTTGCATGAACAACTTCGGAGTTGTTAGTGGTAGGCACATTCGCAACACCATCTTCTGTCAAGTCAATTATCTCTGTCATGGAAATATGATCTTCATGTCTTGCCCACCATGACAGCCATGTTTGCAAAGCGCTAACGTTACTGGACCTGCCTTCCCAAAATGACTCCAACATTACTCGTCGTTCCAACTTATCTTGGTTGGTTAGTGCTGCAGGCCATGAGCGTGCAAGGTTCATGTGCTCCTCCCTGTGTTCCTCAAGTATCCACTTCTTTGTAACTTGACGCACTGACTGCATGTAATGGAACAAACAACTCCTTTCTCTTCCTCTCATCTTTGACCCATTGTTGAAAACTTGACGCAATGCTAACCAAATTGCAACCTGACTCATCTGACATGAACCCCGCAAAGTTCACATTATGAAGTCCTTGCTTGCTGCACACTTGAAGCATAGTGTTCAAAAATTTGATCACCGCCACACTATCCTCCCTGATCATGTCACCATAAGCAAGTGTCACCATCGACCTTAAACTACACAAACATAAGTGCATTATATTAGTAAGTATTTTAAAACATAGATATGTTAATACTTACAATGGATCATAGAGATGTATTCCCAGTGTACACCAATCATCAATACGATATGTGTGGTCTAGCACCACCCACTGCTGTTCGAGATCACCTCCAGATTGACACCTTCTAATGTAGTCTATTCCGGATCCTGGGCCGGCAACCGTCATTTTGAAGATTAAAGGCTGCTCTTCAGCTCCGTTGAGGTCCATTCCGGGTATGTGGATAACATGTATGAATGGGATTGATAGCTTCTTCTTTAACTGCAGAAGTCCTTCGTAACCTTCTTTGAAACGAGTGTCTCTTGTTCTAGCCTGAGATATCCATTCTCTTGTTCTACAGTGGAAAGGTTAAGCATCTCCAAAAGGAAATAATAATTTTTTTGCTTACCGGCGGTGATTTGTGAGTGGTAGTAGATCTGACAGAACCTTGTCGTATGATACATCTCCAGAATCTGTTACCAGTTTTTCCAAAATTATATTGCGTGCTGCTTGAAACTCTATGACACGTTGATTAGTTCTTGGGGTTGCAGCGACTGCTTTGTTGATTGTCTCCTTAGCTCTGTCTTTAGAGACCATGGATTCGGGTGGTCTACGTGGGTGTTGATGTTCTCCAAGATGGATGAAAAGCCTCGTGCATGTGATATCATCTGGAATTATGTAATATGCAACAACGGAGCATGTCTGCACTAGAAGGGGCTCATTGTTGCAATGCACACACTTCATTCCAAGCACTCTACCATCTGAAGATAACTGGACTTTATCAATGGTGCCCTTAAATTGGCAGTCATTTGCTTTCTTACTGAAGCTGATGAACGGACATGTTTCCTTTACGCATTTCATGTGGCCAATACATGAACTGCGACTAACACGAGCTGGAACATTCCAATGTGTTGTGCAGCGTTGAGTCCAGTAATCACACCCATCCTTCCTATTCATCCCTTTGTACTTGTCCTTCATTGTTTCGTGTGCTGGCAACTCGTAAATCACATTTCCGTTGCAATCTTCTGGGACCTCAGCAACTTGCTGAATCGATGACGAGACCACCAGTTGCTTCCCAATCCTACATCTCTGACTATTGCGAAGTATTGTTACCATAGAATTGTCCCGATCTGTTGTCTCCAACCGGAATAGCGGTCCTTTGGAAGGAAGAAGTGTGTAATACACAAAACTGCTAGCTCTTGCCCCTTCTGGTTCTACCTCAACATTCGCAGCATCTCCACCAACAACAGACATCAAATGCAGCACTTTAAAAGATTGCCAAGGTGGAATGTCAAATGCAGACCTGAGATCTGTTTCAAAGACAAATGCAATACCATCTTCATCTGCAGGGAAGTCCTTGTCAACACCATTGTAGCTGATTCTTGCCATGTAGCAAAAATGGAACAAACAAAAGTTAAAATTCAAAGACAATGAACATATTACACACGATGGTTAATGTGTTTGTTAGTCGTGAGGCAATCATTTCATTGACAAATATTAAAAATAATATTAATTGCGTGCGTCTGGGTAGAAGAGTGAAATTAATTTACTGCGTCTGGGTAGGTTTTTTTAAATTAAAAAGTTTTACTATGTACAAGTGGCGATCATGCATGCAATATGTTTACAGAAATTAGGTTGGTTTTTAATTGATTTAGGGCGGCTAGGGTTTTGCAATTAGGGCGGCTAGGGCAGCGAGGGCGGCTAGGTTTTCGTGGAGCAGCTTTGGGGGCATAGCGTGGAGCAAGTGTGGCTCCAGGGATTAATCACAATAGGCTTCCATTGAGGGGGTGAGTATTTTCTGATTTCTTCATGATCTGCTCATGATCTTTCATGATCTGTTCATCTTTTTACATCTCTTCACAGTTGCAAGAAATCCGAGTCGGCCTGCCGACTCGGACTGACTTCGTTGTCCGTCCCAGTCGGCAGGCCGACTGGGGTGGACTGTTCCAGATCCAGTCAACATTTTGACCGGGTTGACTGTTCCAGCCCCAGTCAGCATTTTGACTAGGGTTGACTGTTCTAGTCCCACCTAGCATTTTGACTGGGCCTTGTTCGTTCCCAGTCCCAGTCGGCATGCCGACTGGGCCTCCCTTTGTGCCAGTCCCAGTCGGCATGCCGACTGGGACTCCCTTTGATGCCAGGCCCAGTCGGCATGCCGACTGGGACTCCCTTTGATGCCAGTCCCAGTCGGCATGCCGACTGGGACTTACAGCAACTGCTCTCTCAGTCGGCACGCCGACTGTGAGGGCTAGTATGTTTTTTTAATTTTTATTAAACATCTTTGAACATTTATTACAGTTTTTTGTTAAACCTTATTGCTTTTGTAGATGCGCTCTTCACAACGTTTACAAGAAAAGAAGATGAAGGAGCCTACTGAGAGAGAAGCAGAAGCTAGAGCTGCAATTCAGAGAGGGCGTCGGGGTCGTGGGAGAGGAAGTAGGAAGCTGGCTGTGGTTCAGGAACAAGGACCTTCAAGTGATGCTCCAGTTGAACAGGCAAGCCAGCAGGACTGGTCAGGAGAGCAAGAGGATGTAGTTCAACCCCAACAAGAACAATCAGACTTTGTTGAAGAAGTTGAGGATGATGTCTTACCACAGGAGACACAGGAGCAGACAGAAGGCACACAAGCCTCATGCGCAGTGACTTTGTCGAGTGACGAAGAGGATGAACCCAAGAGCAAGAAGAGACGACGCAAAGCTGCTGGAGATTCAGAGGCTGCTAAGAAGAAGAAGAAGGGGAAAGCAGAAGTGCCAGATAATGAGGAAGTTTACAACATTGCAGCCAGCATGCATTCGGAGAGTGCAGTGCGTCTTCTCGCGAAGATCACAATCCGAGAATATGGAGAGGCACCGGATGTCCCTATTTGCCGAATTCTGGGAAATGAGCAGGTGCGGAGAGTCAATCCAGCGGATCTGGAATCTTTGACTAGGAGTTTCAAGAAGGCAGTTGGTTATTTGCGCAACACCACTCAGTTCATCCTTCAAGTTGGGGACCCCATGACAGATGCAGATCTGGCAGCATTGAGAAGCGATGAAGCGATGTATGCTCAGCATTTGGCTTTTGAGGAGGAGCTTCAGTCCGACATGTTCCGGCAATGGGCACCAATGCTTTCGATGAAGAAGTTCATCTGTTGGGATGGTAATCACAGGCTAAAGGTGCTTCAGAAGCTGTACACAGAAGACACGGAAGATAAGATCAGTGGGCAGTGAGAGTGCGTTCAGGCTTCATCCGTGCTGGGGTCATGGATAATCTTCAGCTTGTGACAATGTTTCAGCAAATTAATAGGTAAACATAGTGACCTCTAGATCATAGGATTAACTAACTTCGAGCTTTTCAAATATGCAGTTCCTCCGCAACGGCAGTGCAAACCACACTGCCACATCTTCTGCTATCTGTGAAGACATGTTGCACCAGTGAGGAGGGCACAGCGAAGATCTTGGCCAGGCTCAGTGACAAGGAACGAGATGACATAAGAAAGTGGAAGGAAAGCGCGACTGGACAACAAGCTTGGCATCCACTTCCGAATTTGATCTGTGCAAAGATCTTTTTTGAGGTACCATGTCTCACACTTATATTACTTAGTTGATTACGTCTGTGAATTACAGAGTGAGATTGAGGATGATCTTGAGAAGGCTGCAAGGGCATCCAAAGGCAACAAATACCAGGAGCAACAACAGGTCTACATTAAGCATGACAAGCGCATGATGAAGATCTTAGCCATCATCGATCCTGCATTGGGTGAAGAGTGGTTCGACAAGGTGACCCAAATCACATGGAAACAATGCAGATGGATGGGGTTGGAAAAGCTGTACGCGCTTTCAAGGGCGAGAATTCCAAACGAGACGAGAATCATGTACTTCAATAAACTGGTACGTCTCGATCTGAAGAGAGAGCAAGAGACACTTGGATTGCCGGGTGTTCAGGATAAGGAGTGGATAAGGTGGTTTACTATCGATTTGTATTGGCGGGCAATCAGAGAGGAGGCAGTACAGATTCTCACGGGACTCATCGAGGATGGCGAGTGGAGCAGGCCGGTTACAGATTTCACGACTTGGTGCGATGAAGTGCGGGTAAAATGCAAGAACGTGATGTTCCAGCCATTCCATGAGTGTGTGAAGTTCACTTACTCCATAGAGCCGAAAGAGTTCCTCGAACACGAAGAGACAGCAAGAAGGATGATTTGGAGGTAAGGATGATCTTCTTGACATTGTTACATTCTGACACTACTATATGTTCATTACAGGTATGTCGCAGCGAGAAAGGTGCCTCACACACAGACTATGGTATTCTGGTCAGATTACATGGAAGCACCACACATGTGGTCGAAGACAAGATCTGGCCTGACAGAGTTCGAGCGTGTACACGTACCGTTCTGGCTTGATTATCCACCTGGGCAACCACCAACATGGGAGAAGGATCTCTACAATGAACACTCAAAAGATCTCCCATGCATCTCATGGGATCCGGCAGAGGTCGACTTCATTAAGAAGACAAAGGCCAAGGCAAAGCGGCGTCAGCCTGTGCAGCAGTCAAAGAAGACCTCAGATACAGTAGCTGGCACCTCCACTACTCGCGATCCAGCTGCCTTCTTCAATTTATCTGAAGTGCTACCATCGCAGGGAACCATGGACATCAAGGATGACTTGGTCACATTCGTCCCTTCACTTGCTACAACTCGAGGTGATAATTTCTTGGCGATTGATGACATCGAGGAGATGCAACAGGCCGTGCTCACGGATGAGAAGGAAGAGGAGGTTCCTGACGCTAGACTGGTTCCTTATAGAAAAGTTCAGACACAGGTGGCCAGGTACCATACAGCTGACAGCCAGACTCGCTACCAGCATATTGCGGGAGAATATGGTTTCAACTTGGTGATCTTCGACCTTCCAAATGGGACCTTGCCAGGAAATACAACGAGTGATACGCCATACCTCTACCTTGATCCAGTGAAGTTCGATGAAGCACTCCAGTTTGCAGGTATGCATATGGCTGCAAATGGTTGGTTGGTTGTGTTTGCTGCAGCAAACACCTGGGATCAAGTTGTCCGAGCTGCAAGTGTGGTGGACCTTCAACTTGCTGCAACGTACTACATCTACAGAGGGCGTGGTTGGGGCTACCGCAACAAGATGAAGGTACTTTTTTCTTTATTCATGAAGTTCATTAATGATTTTGATGTTTTAACAGGAGAGCATCCTGCTCCTTCTTGTCTTCCAAGATGCATCTAGAGGATTGCGCGATAATCCACTGCGTTTGTCATCAACAATTCTTGTTGATAATCCTGAGCGGTTCCAAGAACCATGGTAGGCATTTCATTTCAACAATTTAAGTATTTACCATTATCTTCACATGCAGGATGGACTACCAACCGAAGAGCACTCGATTGATGCAGCTCGTGATAGAACGACTCACCCGGCCAGGTGATCTTATCTGGGATATAGGCAGTGGTACGGGGTCCTCAATGCTTGCAGCTATCGAGCTGGGGAGAAACATTGTTGGGACTGAGAAGAACCCTGAGCTCGGGAAATTGCTATGAACAGGATTAAAGAGAACATCCAGCCAGAGGAAATCCCAACCCAACCAATAGCGACGTCAAGTAGGACTGGTGGTTCACGAATTGCAGCATTGCTCAATCGTAAGAAGAAGTGACAAGTGTTGAATTGTACTCTTTGGTGTTGAAATAAAACTTTAATAATACAGTATAAACATGGCTATGATTAAATATTTTTTGTTGTTAATTGCCGACTGAGCCAAAATCCTAAATTCTAAAATATTTAGGAATATTCTAAGAATATTCTGGTAGATTCTTTAGAATATTCCGGGTCCAAGCCCGGAAGCCCTCTTTTTCCGGGGAATGGTAGCTGATCGCTCCGCCACCGCCCCAATTCTCTAATCTCATCTCAGCCCACATGCTGCCATCACTTTCCTGACGTGGGTTCCGATTCATCCCGCACTGTTTGAAATTACCCTAGTTCCTTCTACTAGGTTTTCCTCTCGCAGATGGTGAGAGTCTTGCGGCACGATCACCCTCCTGAAGAAAGCAGCTTCACGGCAGAGCAGCTGGAGGCGAAGTATGGCTGCGGCAAGTTTCTGCCCGAACAAAACGTCTATCTCTGCGGTATGCGCTTAGAACCTTCTAGCTCCGACTGACTGATTATCTCTCTCTCTCCCTCCCCCCCTCATCAATTCTAGCAGTCCAATCGAGCAACCAACGTCGAATGGATGTGCCGGCGGGGAATGGGGGCGGCTCAGGCGCAGAGTTGATCTCCTCCAGCGCTTGACGCAGGCGCCGGGAGTGCTGAGGTGCTAAGAGCGACGGAGACATTGTATAAAGCGATTACGGAGGTGCAGGTTGCGATGCGAGGATCTGACAAAGAATGGGCAGATAGAGCTGCCGCTGCTGAACCGGTGCAGCCTCTCCTGCTGGTAACTCCCCCGAGTCCTCCTCCGGTGGAGGAGCAACAACAAGTCGCAGGGAGTGTGAAGGAAGGTCCCGAGGGTGGAACCTAGTGTACCAAGATCCTCTGCGTGTTGTGGATGTGTGGATGGAATGAGTGGGCGCTTGACACACATCATGCCGCCTGGACGATGGCGCTGCAGAGTTCGGGTTGGGGGAAGTCGAGATCGATCCAGGAGCTGGCTACCAAAGGCTTCCACGTCGCGTACGTTTCGTTTATGAGCCCCGGCGCGACGGGCGTCCCCGGGCGAAGTGCAGTTGCCGACGTGCTGACTTCCGATACCAACGACCCCCGCTGCATTGCGGCATGGGTGGCCGCCATCCTCTTGCAGATAAAGGACGCAAGCCCGGGGAAGTGGAGGGAGACGCAGGCGTCATTCCCCAAGGAGGGACAAAACCCGGAGAAGTGGAAGGAGGCGCAGGAGTCATTCCACAAGGAGGTGTCCCAGAGGTATCTCAAAGTGGATTCCTGTAGTTTTTGGGCTGACATTTGTGTTTACCAGTTACAAGGAACTCAAGGAGGACGTGACTGGAACAGTGCCTCACCAGTCTCCTGCTTCCCGGAGAGCAGTGGAATTCCTGATCAACTGCGGCAATGGATTGACGGCAAGCTGAGCGGAGTCTTCACACTGGAAAGGAAGGTGGAAAGGAAGGTCGTGGAAAGGAAGGTCGTCTTCTGTCTGGATGAAGCCGCCTCCTTGTTCAAGGAGCGGCCAGGTTCGTTCTTGGCTTTTAGGAGGTTCTTCTCGGCGATACCCCACCATAGGAAGCTCTTCGGTCTGGTGGCTGACACAGCAGGGAAGCTAGGTCTTATTTTCCCACACAGAATGTTCGATCCGAGCGCGCGGGTGTGGATCCAGCGGCTAAGTTTTTTCAGCCCGTGTGGATGGTGGGAAGCGCGCACAGGGAGCCGGACAAGCTAAAGCGCCTGATGTCGGAGCAGAAGGATGTGGCTGCTGTTTCGGAAGACTTTATAAGGGAGCTCTTCAAGATGGGGCGCCCGCTCTGGCGTGCTCTGCTTGGAAACAATGCGTCCCTGAAGGGTGCAGTGAAGTTCGCCCCAGCCAGAAGCTGTTGAACGGGGTGTCTCTGGTGAGTCTGGAAAAGACGGAGGTCCCACCAGAAAAGAGCATGATCATGCAGGCAATGGCAACGGCCATCTCGGGTGGTGGCCGGGTTGGAGGTGGCTGCGTGGGGCGGACCTCGCCCAACACATGGTGGGCTGGCCATATGCGCAGCGTGAGTCACGTAAGTGGGGATCGGGAGCGTATCTTCACTGCTGACGTGATAGAGCCGATCCTGGGCGAGGCGGCGGTCACATCTTGGCCAATGTGGAGGTGCTGCTTCTTCTTTCTCCAAAGCATGGGTGGGGTATTGAAGCAAGCCTTTGTTGTGGAGGGGCCACGAGGAGAGATTGTGGGAGGCTGCTGCTGGTGCTGGCCATGCATCATTGTTGCAGGCTCGAGCAGTCTGGGGAGCACGAGATGTATAGCCACCCGGTGCCCCTGGGCAGCTTCCTGTCGGTGCTCTGTAGCCGCAAGGTGACGGCCAAAGGCTTCATTTTTTTCAACCGTTCATGTTCCTCAACAGGAAGGAAATAAGCAGGAAGCTTCTCCTCTTCTGTTTTCTTTGCGGGTTTGCCATCATCCCGCAAAGACCAAGCGGGTTCGACGTTCTATTGCCCTGGCTCGTTCCAGGACCGGTGGCAAGTACCAACTGGATCCAGGTCGGATGCGAGCTGTGCCTGTTCAGATTCCGAAACAGGCAAGCCGATGCTGTGAAAGCTGAAAAGCTTTTTAGGCATGTCTTTCCTCCTGGTAAGCTTGTGTTCTTGCCTCAGTGCCAACTTCAGTTTGTTTTTTCCAGGACCCGAAGGTCAAAGAAAAAGAAGAAACAAGCAAGTCCACGGAGCGGAGACCAGCAAGTATGTTTGTTGGGCGGAGACCAGCAAGTATGTTTGTTGTCATTGTGTTAAATCAAAACTTAAATGTTTTATTTTGGACTTCAGGCCCGAGCAGGCAAGTACTTTCAAGCATGACGGGTAGCTTGTTTCTCTCCCGTGTATCTCAGCTTGCATTCATTCTTTTCTTTGCAGCCCTCCCCCGGAAAGAGCTGCAGCGAAGGTTGCGCGTTTTAAAAAATAAAGAACTTGCTGATGAGGATGAAGTTGAAGAGTTCCAAGAGCTCTGGAAGCCCGGCCTCATGGAACATTTTTGACGAGGGCAGGTCAGTTTGATTTGAGTTTACACTCGATCGGACTGTTGTTTTTTTTAGGCCCTCAAGAAGCAGCGGACCACTGTGGCAAAGCAGGAGGAAATCAAGCTTGGAGACGAGTGCGGCTTGTACCTTCACGTCAAGGGGAAAGCAGCTGTTGAGCATGAGTATAGCACGATTCAAAACTGCTGTTGGTTCTACTGTGTTGTTTTCAGGTGGATATAACTGAGGATTCAAAGGTGCTCGTTCTTCGGGGTGTACGATTCCCATTCCTGGAGGTATGTCATTCATTTTACGGTGTCATTTGCCTTAAAGTCTCTTCTGTTTGTCCTGAGATCAGGGACAGGGACGGGTCTCCGCTGAGCTGGAGAAGATGTGCGACGCATTCTTCAAGGTGGAAGATGAGCTTCGAAGTCGATGAGAAGAGAGGGAAGATTGTGCGGCATAATTTCAGCAACTACTTCAAGCTGCGAAGTTGGGAAAAAAGTTTATGAACCGGATCTACTTGATATCATATTGTAAATTATACATCTTGATATTATCATTATTATTATGTTCTTAAAAGCTTGTGGATTATCTGTACTCAGCTTTTAAGTGCATTGAGGGCTAGGTTAGAACATTGAAATGGTTTTTTTCTTTTTTAAATTTTATTAACAGAAAAATAAAACTAACCAGAATTAATTTGTCACCTAAATTATAAGGCTGTTCAATATCGGGTTAAAAATTTGAGCAAAAATCTTCTGCCGCGTAAGTTGATATTCCTGTTTAATAAGTTTTCAACCATTACTGAGTAGTTGCATTACATATTAATAAATTTATTACAAAACAAAGAGGTAAAATTAGTGCGTGCGTGCGTGCGTGTGTAAGAGAGAGAGTGCAGTATGTGTCACTAATTAACATATTATATCAGGAGATGGAGGGAACTGCTCAGGAGAAGATGGATGAGGCTGGTCAGAAGAAAGAGGTGAATTTTTAATTTTTTTTAATATCAATTTTAAATGTATTAATTTTGTTTCTATGTTATTTAAAATTCAAAATTAGGAGGTTAAAGGGTCAGCTCAGGAGAAGATGGCCATGCTAAGGATTCTGCAAGCAATGCTTCTCAGGCTACGAAAGAGAAGACTCAGCAGTCCAAAGAACAAACTGGTCCAGCAGGTAAGTATATGTTATGTATATAAATTTAAATGAAATATGTTATTAAAGTTCAGTATTTAAAGTGACTTTTATGGAGGAACCAGCAGAGGAATTTGTCTCAGGAACTCTCTCTCTCTCACTCACTCACCACGCACGCACATGCATATGTGTATCTAACGTAGGTTCTTTTGGTGAACGTAGATGGGTGAAAAGATGAAGGAGAGTGCTGAGAAGACAAGGGAGGCACTCGCTGGAGCCGGGGAGAGGGGAAGGAGAGACATGCATGTACATACTAAAATTGATATCGATTTTAACAAAAATAAAAATAAAATTAAAAAAATTACTTAATAAATGCTTATTTCAATGCTTATAAAATTAGGTGAGTGACTACATCTCAATTTGTTTATGTGTAGGTGTGTTATAAACATAAGGTTTTTTTTAACATTCGAACTTAAAAAAATCATATAAGTTAATTCACTCTATGTATGTTTGTTTAATAAGATATACATGTATATGTCATTCTTTTTTTCTTTTTAATTTTATGTTTTTAATTAATATGATTATGTGTATATTTAATAAGTTAAAGCTCAATTTATAATACGTTTCTAAATTATCAATATAACACCATATTGATTTATTTATTAATTCTTTTTTTTTAAATTAATAAGAGGAAGTGAATTCTAAAGCTTATTACTATTATAAATACAAATTCAAAAATGAAAAAGGAAAAATAATTAAATATTAAGAAGATATTATGAATAATTATTAATCTTTATAATATGCAATAGATTGAAATTGAAACCAAGACTAATTTTTATATGTTCAATTTATTTATCTTTATTAAATTCTTTGCACAACACCAAACACAATATATTTTACTTATAATATTCTTATAAATCAAAGTTTAAGTTGATTTATAATTAATTACATCATAAAGAGCTTCTTTACTATCATTTACATGCATATTACAAATAATAATAATAATAATAAACAATTAAATATATTTAATATAAATGATTAAGAATGATAAAATATACTAAAATAAGTAAAAAGCTTATAAAATGCCACATAAACATATGCATGTGCACATATACATGTGTGTCATAGTTTTTTATATGACTCCTCTTTACTTTGGACGTTGACTGTTGTTACCTACTGTACTATGTTGACAAGCCCTAGATGTAGTGAGAAACAGCCCCGCTTAGTGCACTTAGGTGTTTAGGGTAGTCCGGCCGGCTGTCCTTAGATATCTCGAGAAACTCTAAGCGAAGGTAGCACTTACCTTCTAGAAAACTCTTACCCTCGTTTTCCGTGTCCCGGTTGGATTAATGGCTAGTTCCGGTGAGTTCGGCATGTCGGATATGCTTAGAAATACCCCCAGGTTTGACAGGTTAGGGTTTAGGGGTCGATGGATAACTCACCAAGTATGTTCCCTCTGGGAATGAGATTTCAGTGCTAGCCCACTTATGTAAACAGGAAAACAGGGGGGGGGCCTCTGTCACATAAATAAGGTAGTATATAGGAGTGAGGGTTCCTGGGTTCATGACTGAGCTCGTTACTCTTCTCCCGGTGCAAGCTCTAGCTTGTGTCGTCAAGGCACAACCCTCTGTTGTGCCGCCCTAACTTCCAGATGCCAGGGGTACGTCCCACCTTCGGGGTAGCTTACCCTTAACGTTGGCGAATCCATGCCTGGGAGGTCTTGTCGGAATGCACGTTCCAAGAGGCAGAGGTTGAGGCTTGTCTCCAGCCTCCTCCTCCACGTCAAGCTAGGTGTAGCACTCACGGCCAAGCAAGGCACATCCGTGTCCTTGTCCAACTGTGGCGTGGGATCTTGTTTGACAGGTTCACATTACTGGTTCCTGAGGGTTCATTGAGGGGTTCTAGAGTTGGCATTTAGGAGCCACGTTTGTGGCACTTGGTGCAACTCTTGAATCTAAGGGCTATGGCATGATAGCCCACATCGGGGAAGGCAGTGTCACATGGAGATGTGACACTGGGCTAAACGTCACATGGTACAACGCCTGAGGCACGCCCTTTGGGGTTATGTCATGGGCTTGTCGCCAAGGGGTTGGATACTTAGCAAACAGACATGCTTGTGCTTGCACTAGGGTGCTAAGCCTTGGGCATCCGCTCAAGGGAGGTTAGGTCTCATAACTAGGTGTGCTTTGGCACACTTGGCTAGGGGAGTGTTCTCCTTGGAATTCAAGGGTTGAACAACCTAAACATGTTAGCAGGAGCCCTTTCGTGAGGCACTCGCAAGGTCATGTGCTTAGGGTTATCCCAAACCTAGCCTTAGGGAGTTTGCTTAGCAGAACACTCGTGTCCGCCTACGGCGCACACTCGTGTCCTCACTAAGTACTAGCCCTAGGTCTAGGGTATAACTTGGCCACTCAAACCCTTAGGGGTTAGTCGTGGTTCAGGGTACCCCTTGTCGCCCTAAAGGGGTTGTACTCCCGGATGAGGGTGATTCCTCAAGGGGTAAGTGACGATGCCTTAGCTCTGTCAGGGGTATGTGTGGAACACATCTCCTTGATGGGGGTTAGGGCATGAGCCTGTCTAGGTCTTCTAGGGCAAGACCCTAAGTCAACTAGGGTTATCCCTCAAGGGTTTTGGGGGTAGACACTCTAGGGAGACTTAGGCTAAACCCTAAGTCAACTAGGGTTATCCCTCAAGGGTTCTGGGGGCAGACATTCTAGGGAGACTTAGGCTAAACCCTAAGTCTCCTGTCCACTTGGGCATTAGAGTCTAACCCTAGGGGTCGTTGGGGTTGTTCTGGGAAACTTAGCGTTGCTCACACAGGGTGATGACGCCAAATGGCCACCTGGCAGCCACGTGTTGCCACGTGTTGGCCCTTTGGGTTAAAACTCTGACAATTGGTATCGGAGCCTATTCTCTGCGGTCAGTAGGACTACCTAAAGTGTAGTGTATTTTAGGGTTTAGTTAGTTCTAAATTCTTGAAGTACTCTATCACTTTCGGCTAATGTCTGAATTCTGCGTGGAGAGTTGGTCCTGAGATCTATAACTCTTCAAAGAACACCTACTTAATAAGTGGGTGTGGGTTATGGATCCAATGTCAAGGTAGCACTGGAAGGCAACTTCCAAGTTGTATGCCAGGTTACGTTTCTCTAGGTTACTTACCTTAGGTTGTCCAGGTTACTTTACCATTACTTCCACAAGACAAGGCATGTTAGTTTGTTCTGGCTTACAAACTAAGTCTTGTGATGGGCCTTGTGATATCCTAAGTTACACATTATTGAAAATTTTTCTTTTTCTTTAAGGTGTTTGAATTTGGGATAACACATGATTTGAAACAACAGTGTCCATTGAGTTTTGGCTTGGTCAAGATTCAATATCGTTCCAATAGTGTTCAAACGGGGAAAGACTTATGTTCAAAGTGCATCTTTGACTTCGGGAGAAGGGGCATATTCAAACATAAGATGAACACTACATTTTGACAAAGTGTAAAATAAGCTCTATTATAGTGCATGTTTCCGAGAGTGTAACTCTAGAAGCAGACTATGGTGATGAACTTATAATACAAGAAATGTCAAATATTAACATATGATAAATATGTTAAGCAAGGGTTTGAAGATCCAATGTAATCAAAGTATTGTCGATGTTCGCAATATTTTGATGACGCTAGCTGCAAGTAACATTAGGTGAAATAGTTTACTAAGTTCAAGTCCTGATTTGAACAAAGTATACAACTTGAAACCTTAGTTAGTTGTAAGCGCGCACTCTGTATTCAAGTTAGCTAGCTCAACTAACTTGATTATGAATTGTCTCATATGGGATCATGAAGAGACTTGGGATAATAGCTTGAGGATTTTGTTCTTATCAATAACTTTTGGGATAGATGGCATGATCTATCAGAAAGAGTAATGTTGGAAACATACGTTTACATTTTAGTTTACTGAGTAATGAAGAACTTGCATAGTGAAGGCGTTCGGCGCACACTTGTGCATTTTCATTGTTAACTCTTTAATCTTGAAACTGTAACGTTGTTTGCAATGTGGGAGAAGTTCTTGAACAAGGGTGATTCCTTGGTTAAGAAGAGCATGATTTGGGATTCTTCACTTTGTTTATCGACTAAGTAAGGAAACTTGCTAAGTTTGATAACTTATGTTGAGAATTACCAATGAGCTAGTAATAGTCGGATTTCCATTGGAGGTTTAAGTGCATGTACCTCCTCAGAGAGTCGGTGTTCGATGAGAATTAAAGTTGATATTGATTTTCAATATCAATTTCATTTTAGAGTCGAATACGATTATTCAAAAGACGGTTTCTTGACTCTGCATCATGGTCGCAAATGTGGGCACTTAAAGAACAAATAAAGTATGTATCTTCAATCTTTCGGAATATTGAAAAATAGAACTATTCTTGACTCAAGGTTTGATTGTATTCCTTGGGTTAGTTGTTAGTTCTATCTCAAGGTTTGATGGTGTTCCTTGAGTTGGTTCAATATTCTTGTAAGTATGATATTGTGTAGCGGGATTAGCTCAAGAAGATGGTGTCCCTTCTTGATGATTGTAGTTCAAGGTTCGTCCAATATCCGGTTCGAGAATATGAGGTTTCCTATCACCTCATCTGTTGAGATATTTATATTCTAAACTTTGGCAGAATTTGTGACAATCTTTTCAAGATTGTTATAAATGACTTGTCAAAGTATATATGATATCTCTTCAATATTGAGTTTGGAGCGCTCAATATCAAACTTGGTTATGATCACATGAGGTGGCCGTAATCATATAATATAAAGACTCAAGTGGATTTGAGTCTGACACTTTGGTAAGGCACTACCTTAGTGTTATAACTTGAAACGTGTTTTCAAGTTAGTTGAGAAATGAACATTTCTCAATACATTGCTTGAGGGGCAATGTGATACTTTCTGGATTGCTAGGTGTCTAGAGTGAATAATGTATCTTAGTTCAATGTACTGAACTAGATATTTTATTCATGTTTGGGGAGATCTATTGAATTATAAGGTATGACTAAAACATGAAGTTGATATAACACTTCAGTGTTATGATAACATTTATGTGGAGGTTGATATCTTACTAAATCAATTAGATGAACCAGACACTAGTTCATGATTCCTCTTAGTCTCTGAACAAAGTTCCTCGAAATACTGTCATAACATTATATTCCATCTCAAAATTGAAGTTCGGTTCATGTAAACTAAGACCATGTCTATATTATAGTTGTAGCATTTCGATAAATTGATATGATTGTAAGTTTATATCGCTAGTATAACAACTAGTTGTAAGCTTAGGATTAACGTTAATTAACGATCTTTAATATCATCGAAATTGCAATTGTTTATAGAATAAGGATTAGTTTAAAAAGATGTTTATCAAAACACTAATTGCTTCAATTAGTGAAAATGCTATACTTCGGTATAGTGTTGAGAAACATTTACGAAATCAAGTTTAAGAGTTGGAAATAAATATAATGTTATGGAGGCGTGCAGTATTCTGATTCAGAGAGACTCTTATCGTGGAAACTAAGTTCTAAAATTGGTATTTTGAACTTAGTAGATAAGAGTTAGGAAGTATTGAACGGCATCTAGTATGTGTGCTCTTTGGGGAATGAGTACAATGAGAGTGACAATTAAGAGACGTGTTATCTAAATTTCGATTGAGGCACTAGAGATGGGTTGAATTTCCTGGTTTCCACATTGGTTTGTAAGAAAGGTATGTTAGCTTATCTGGTCCCTGAACTGGTCGGTGTTATGAAAGAGTACAAAGTTGGTTGAAAGACAAATGGTAAGGCTATCACACTTGGTGCGGATTTGACTGAATTTGATTCCTATCGGGAATAAATTTATGTTAATAACACACCAAGTGAATGGCAGTTGGTAGATTGGCAAGACCTTGTTGTATACATGTGTACAGCCATGCGCCTCTGTGATCGCCTCTGGCCAGATTGACATGTTTACAAAGAACAGGGTTTTACGACTTGTACTCTATATCGGAAAAGAGCTTGATTCCGATAAAAGTCTCATACTTAGTCTGGCGTAGCTATATACTAATGAGAGATAGGTATAGTAGCAGACCCTTATGAAAAGGGGTAATGAGAAACACCGAGGGATGCAGAGATGTAAGCTATAATATCGTAACATGTGGAGATGTGGGACCATTGGAAAATCAAAGAAATGCGAAGGTGTTTGGTCAAGCATTTGAGAAGTGCTTGTTGTGTGTTAGACGACAGAGGTCGTCAACAGCATTTAATATTAAGGAATAAAGCAAGTCTTTATTTCTTGTTAACCAAGGGGCCGGCAACAACACTAACTAGAGGCCTCCAATATAAATTCTAGTTAAGTAAAGAAATTAACCAGTGTTGTGTGCGTCGGGTGACAGACTTTGCAGACGTGCAAAAGGTCTCCAAGTGACTTCATGTCGCAGGTGGTGCCTCCGGCAGCTGGGTTTACAACTCAGTGAACGACGGTTCTGAAGTACTTGGTTTCGCGTAATGCAAGGGGGGTAATAAAATTATGTGAACTTTTGGCTGACTCCGCATAGAGTGATATGTTAGTTTTGGTTATTTTTTCTAACATTATCTAGTCTTGGAGTTGGACGTCAACGAGGACGTTGACATTTTCAAAGGCGGGGAGTGTGTCATAGTTTTTACTATGACTCCTCTTTACTTTGGACGTTGACTGTTGTTACCTACTGTACTATGTTGAAGCCCTAGATGTAGTGAGAAACAGCCCGCTTAGTGCACTTAGGTGTTTAGGTAGTCCGGCCGGTGTCTTAGTATTGAGAAACTCTAAGCGAAGTAGCACTTACCTTCTAGAAAACTCTTACCTGGTTTTCCGTGTCCCGGTTGGATTAATGGCTAGTTTGGGCATGTCGGATATGCTTAGAAATACCCCAGGTTTGACAGGTTAGGGTTTAGGGGTCGATGGATAACTCACCAAGTATGTTCCCTCTGGGAATGAGATTTCAGTGCTAGCCCACTTATGTAAACAGGAAAACAGGGGGGGGGCCTCTGTCACATAAATAAGGTAGTATATAGGAGTGAGGGTTCCTGGGTTCATGACTGAGCTCGTTACTCTTCTCCCGGTGCAAGCTCTAGCTTGTGTCGTCAAGGCACAACCCTCTGTTGTGCCGCCCTAACTTCCAGATGCCAGGGGTACGTCCCACCTTCGGGGTAGCTTACCCTTAACGTTGGCGAATCCATGCCTGGGAGGTCTTGTCGGAATGCACGTTCCAAGAGGCAGAGGTTGAGGCTTGTCTCCAGCCTCCTCCTCCACGTCAAGCTAGGTGTAGCACTCACGGCCAAGCAAGGCACATCCGTGTCCTTGTCCAACTGTGGCGTGGGATCTTGTTTGACAGGTTCACTTTACTGGTTCCTGAGGGTTCATTGAGGGGTTCTAGAGTTGGCATTTAGGAGCCACGTTTGTGGCACTTGGTGCAACTCTTGAATCTAAGGGCTATGGCATGATAGCCCACATCGGGGAAGGCAGTGTCACATGGAGATGTGACACTGGGCTAAACGTCACATGGTACAACGCCTGAGGCACGCCCTTTGGGGTTATGTCATGGGCTTGTCGCCAAGGGGTTGGATACTTAGCAACAGACATGCTTGTGCTTGCACTAGGGTGCTAAGCCTTGGGCATCCGCTCAAGGGAGGTTAGGTCTCATAACTAGGTGTGCTTTGGCACACTTGGCTAGGGGAGTGTTCTCCTTGGAATTCAAGGGTTGAACAACCTAAACATGTTAGCAGGAGCCCTTTCGTGAGGCACTCGCAAGGTCATGTGCTTAGGGTTATCCCAAACCTAGCCTTAGGGAGTTTGCTTAGCAAGACACTCGTGTTCGCCTACGGCGCACACTCGTGTCCTCATTAAGTACTAGCTCTAGGTCTAGGGTATAACTTGGCCACTCAAACCTTTAGGGGTTAGTCGTGGTTCAGGGTACCCCTTGTCGCCCTAAAGGGGTTGTACTCCCGGATGAGGGTGATTTCTCAAGGGGTAAGTGACGATGCCTTAGCTCTGTCTAGGGGTATGTGTGGAACACTGATGGGGGTTAGGGCATGAGCCTGTCTAGGTCTTCTAGGGCAAGACCCTAGTCAACTAGGGTTATCCCTCAAGGGTTTTGGGGGCAGACACTCTAGGGAGACTTAGGCTAAACCCTAAATCAACTAGGGTTATCCCTCAAGGGTTTTGGGGGTAGACACTCTAGGGAGACTTAGGCTAAACCCTAAGTCTCCTGTCCACTTGGGCATTAGAGTCTAACCCTAGGGTCGTTGGGGTTGTTCTGGGAAACTTAGCGTTGCTCACACAGGGTGATGACGCCAAATGGCCACCTGGCAGCCATGTGTGCCACGTGTTGGCCCTTTGGGTTAAAACTCTGACAATGTATGTGTATGTGTTCATATTTGTATTATTAATAATATTTAATAGAGTAGTTTTTACATAATATTGGTATACTATGTATAATATATTACTTTTTATAATAATTATAATTTTTTATTTTGTAGTTAAGCTTCGTTAACAATTGAGTGTAAAGATAATAAGATATTACAAATTGCAACATGCATAATGTTTTTATCAATTAAAATATTAAATTAATGAAGTAAGAATGTGACAATTATTTATAGTTTTATATAATATGACCTCAATAATAAATTTATATTAAACATTTAAATAAGAAAACTTAATATGAAACTAATGATGATAAAACACATAAGAGTAAATTCATGAAGAACATTATATCTTTATTGTTATTAAGCATCACAAAATGGATGTACAATTTATTTCAACATGCATGAATGATTCATATTAACACTCAACATAGTAAAAATGTAATTAATGACAAAATCTTATTAAAATAAATATATACATACATACATATATATACAAATTATATATGTATTTACATTATGTAAGTGTAGAAGAATCAATTTACTGTATTAGTATATATTAATTATCATTTATAAAAGAAATCATAAGATCTTCACTTTTTTATATATGGTATTTTAGAAATATTATAGAAATTTATGTAAGTATGCATGTATTTACTATATAAGCGTTCTAAAGTTTATATAATATATTAAACATAAACAAATGAAAATAATAAAAGAAATTCTAAATGAATATTTGTCTTAGGTGCCAAGGATATTCTTAAAATTATTTTGAGATTAAGAATAAATAAATAAAGAAATAAAATGAATACTTCTACATCTTGTTTATGTTAGTGATGTTGTATGAGGGTATGTTACACATGTATTTACCCAAGCTATAAATGTAATATACCCTCTCTATTAAAGAAAGTCATTACACAAATCAAATAAGGAATGTCATATTGTACATATAATTATATTTTCAGTTTTATTACACATCCCATGGGAAAATTCTTAATATCCATGTCATAATCTTATAATTTCCAATAATAATAAAGGTATATTCTTAAAGATTTTTGAATTATATCATTAGTGATGTAAATTGAAATAAATTCTTTTATTATAAAAATTCGTATATTTTTGTCATTCAATTAACAATTAAACGATCTTTAATTTTGCATCACTACTAGCATTTTTACAAATTGTTAATGTTAAAATAAGGAAGTTATATATTATATATATATATATATATAATATCACATAAAGACAGCATTGACATGTATATAAAAATTTACTTTATTATGGATGCGGTTACTAATCTTTATAATGTTGCAGTGTATATAATCTTCATAAATTTTCAAAGCGTGAAAATTTGCTTCATTAACATCAATTATGAATATATATATATATATATATATATATATACAAAATAACTATTAGGAGAGATAATGAAATGCACCTGGCCTTACTTCACTTGCTCCTAGCTTGATACCAATATCTTATTAAAACCCAACCATATAACCACTCGTTGAGTGTCCCAAAATTTCATTATACCATTAAGCACATTGTTGTAAATAACTAGGTGTAACATGTTCGACATGTTGGGACACAAAAGTAACATTCATAAAAATAATTTTATGCTTTGAATGGTGAGTACCTTTCAGGAACTATACAGCTTGTTATAATATAAGAAGTAGGAACATTTTGTAAAAGTTAAGTCTTAGAAAGATAAAATCATTAAATTTGGCCATGCTACAAATAAGTCAAAGCTATGCACATCACAAGTTTATATCAATAATATCTTCATAAGAAAAAAGGGGTGACTCGAAAGTGGCACAAGCTTGTTATATGTATAACCCTAGTATGCAATTGTTAGTTTTCCAACTTGCACAATATGTGAGTGCTTATCAACTTGAATTTAATGAATATAAGCCACTTCTCTCATCAACTTAGAAGCACAAATCTTTTAGAAGATATGTTAGTAGATAGGATGAGATTGCTAACACTAATGACATCACACATAAAACAAGTATGTATCAAGAATATTTAGAATCTGTTCACAAGGTTTTGAAGAAACTTGTGTTGCATGAGACATATGTGACAACTATTGATATTTTGACTTAAGAGTTGAGTTTGCAACTTACTTGCACATAATTCAAATTAATAAAAAATCTAGACTTTAACTCTACAGTTGGAAAGACAAGCACAACAAAATATATAAAAATGCTTTATTAGTAAATACATAGTAATTCTACTATTTAGTTTGTTGGTCAATGTGAATGATTAATTAAACATGGGGTTTGTACTTTTTACTTTCACATTAAATATGTAATTATTTATATAGTTATATTTGGCTTCTTTTCATCACTATAGAAATGTATGAGATTATATAAATAAATATTAAATATTATGTATGTTATATAAGAATAGTATGTGTGTGTGAAAGAGAGAGAAAGAGAGATTTTTAAATTTATGCATATATTTAAAAGTCTAGATATAAAAAAAAAGACATATCATACATGTAAAATTACATAAGAGAGAGGTGCACACATGTATACACACACAATGTAGGCATATACATGAATATGCTTATCTAGGCATTCCCATACATAATAAAATAAACACTTAATAATGAAAGAAATACCAAAACATTTTATAAATATATAAATAAGTAAAAACTTCTAAATTACTTGAATAAGAATATAACATTCAATTAACAATTAAAGTTCTTTAATGTTGCATTGTTATTTACATTTCACAAATTATTAATGTTAAAATAAAACAAGAAAGTTATATATATGTATATTATATAAACACAACAATATAAAGTTTACTTCATTAAGGATGAAGTTATCAATCTTTATAATGTTGTACTGCATATGGTATTTAAGGATTTTTAAAGTCTAAAAATTTGCTTCATTAACATTAATAATGAATATATATGTATCATATTAATATATATAGCTATTTTGATATATAATGAACACACTGACATTACTTCATTTATTCTTGTTTTTAAATTGATGTCAATCTTTTGTTAAATGTACACTACCTAGGCTCCGATATTGCAACTCCTAAGTATTGCAACAACGAAACTTAAATTTCAAATAAAAATCAAAACTGTCTACATTATTCTTCCAATACACAATGTGTCTTATATGGCATATGTATATACATAATATGCTTAAAATGGTGGTGACCTTGATATTAAATTAATTTTGTATTAATTTTTTAATGTTGCTTTGGGTAAACTACATTAGCTTTAACGGCTTGCATGTCAATATAATTCATTATTGTCAATCCACACTACCACTTAACGAAAAATTTAAACACATTATAATTATTATGGCCATGAGCATTATGTTAGGTGTATATTTGCATTATCACTCATTTAAGTATTCAACATAATATTTATAAGAAAATAACTATTTTAAATTCTTTTGTTAATGTCATCCAATACTCCTAATATCAATGATTTGAAGTTCTTGACAAATCATGATATTTATTTATAAATAATCATAATTATTGTTTCAAAGTCTTGTTCACACAAGACACTTATCAATTTAATAAAGAATATTATTGTCAAATAAACACATGTACCCACAATATTTTAATTCCAAAGGACATACAATTAAATTTCTTTTTTGTGAAACAGTTGGCAACTATGATTTACTGTTTTATTTATTTTATATTGTTTCTTTTTTTTGTAAGATCATTCCCACTACTTATGTCATTTTCCATAGGGCATATCACGATCACTAGCAAGACTATGTACACTTGGAGTAGTTATCCATGTGAGGCGGGAGTGGTAACCATCCGTCCGTAGTGAAATCATTTGCCCATCATTGAAACCTTCAGCACCGGCCGAGAATACAGATTTATTATTTTAACACACACACACACATTGTATCATGTGAGCAAACACAGAAGAGACCGATTGTTTAAAGAAATCTCTATCCTCGTTGTGGTTGAAATTAGTTTCCATCTTCTCCCTCTCTCTCTCTACACACACACACACACACACACACACACACACGGGCGTGCGCGCAGGTTGGCCAACTTAGGACTTGGAGTCTGGTTCCTGTCCTTGGTCAGAGTCCATGTTCTGTCCTTTGGCCGGCAAAAGATGTGGATCTGGGATTATCACCCATTTATACTCATGTATCAAGTACATCCATATGTATTTGTATGCAGGCAATCAGGATTCTCAACACACCCTCACAATGTGTATTTAAAGTATATACTGTGTTCAAGCATAACTAAATAAATTTATTTGTAAAATTCGAATTTTAAAAATATAGCATAAATGATTCAGTTGGAAATATGGCAAAATCGATATTAAAAACATAAATATAATACCAAAAACATCATAGAACTAACGGTGAACACGTGTCCACAAGAAAATGCTACACATGCTAAGCCACCTGTCATCATGTGCCATGCAGCACAAAACTATTTCAGATATCACAAGTTGATAACCTATTGGAGTAGTGTACTGTTCAATATGTCAGAGAGCACACAGCATAAACTTTTAACATTATGGATGCACATGGTCTGGACCATTTATACTAAGTGAACCCCCTCGGTGTTTTTCTTCATTGATGTACAGTAAACATGTATAAATTAAACGTGTTAGGACTAGAAATAATATTTAATTTAGAGAGGGTTTTAAATAAGGGAGGGTAAAAAATAATAATTAATAATAATATATACAGTGGGGACTATAATTTTTATTTAATTTAAAGAGGGTTTTAATTTATACAGGTTTAATTTAACAGGTTCTACTGTATTGTAAAAGTTGTAGGTTAAAACACGTAACTTTAATTTTAACTAACATGAAGGCTAAAAAATATCAAGGATATTTTTAATTTTGATTGCCTTACTTAATTAGGCACTCCTTAATACATAAGAAGATCTACGTTTTGTAGTGAAATTTTACAGTCATTCAAATTAATTTGCGCTCTAGGCCCTAAACGACGCCCTTTTCTTTCCCCCGGGGAATGGTAGCTGATCGCTCCGCCACCGCCCCAATTCTCTAATCTCATCTCAGCCCACATGCTGCCATCACTTTCCTGACGTGGGTTCCGATTCATCCCGCACTGTTTGAAATTACCCTAGTTCCTTCTACTAGGTTTTCCTCTCGCAGATGGTGAGAGTCTTGCGGCACGATCACCCTCCTGAAGAAAGCAGCTTCACGCCAGAGAAGCTGGAGGCGAAGTATGGCTGCGGCAAGTTTCTGCCCGAACAAAACGTCTATCTCTGCGGTATGCGCTTAGAACCTTCTAGCTCCGACTTGATTACTCTCTCTCTCTCTCGCATTCACAGCACTCCCGGCGCGCCTGCGTCAAGCGCTGGAGGAGATCAACTCTGCGCCTGAGCCGCCCCCATTCCCCGCCGGCACATCCATTCGACGTTGGTTGATCGATTGGACTGTAGAATTGCTGAGGAGGGAGGGCAGTGCTGAGGTGCTAAGAGCGACGGAGACATTGTATAAAGCGATTACGGAGGTGCAGGCTGCGATGCGAGGATCTGACAAAGAATGGGCAGATCGTGTGAGGAGAGCTGCCGCTGCAGCTGAACCAAGGTGCAGCCTCTCCTGCTGGTAACTCCCCCGAGTCCTCCTCCGGTGCAACAAGTCGTAGGGAGTGTGAAGGAAGCCCTGTCCCGAGGGTGGAACCTAATGTACGAAGATCCTCTGGGTGTGTTGTGGACTATCTCGGGGTGTTGTGGATGGCTAATGAATGAGTGGGCGCTGACACACATCATGCCGCCTGGACGATGGCGCTGCAGAGTTCGGGTTGGGGGAAGTCGAGATCGATCCAGGAGCTGGCTACCAAAGGCTTCCACGTCGCGTACGTTTCGTTTATGAGCCCCGGCGCGACGGGCGTCCCCGGGCGAAGTGCAGTTGCCGACGTGCTGACTTCCGATACCAACGACCCCCGCTGCATTGCGGCATGGGTGGCCGCCATCCTCTTGCAGATAAAGGACGCAAGCCCGGAGGAGTGGAGGGAGACGCAGGCGTCATTCCCCAACGAGGGACAAAACCCGGAGAGTGGAAGGAGGCGCAGGAGTCATTCGCAAGGAGGTGTCCCAGAGGTATCTCAAGTGGAATTCCTGTAGTTTTTGGGCTGACATTGTGTTACCAGTTACAAGGAACTCAAGGAGGACGTGACTCGAAGAGTTCCTCACCAGTCTCCTGCTCCCGGAGAGCAGTGGAATCCTGATCAACTGCGGCAATGGATTGACGGCAAGCTGAGCGGAGTCTTCACACCGGGAAGGAAGGTCGTCTTCTGTCTGGATGAAGCCGCCTCCTTGTTCAAGGAGCAGCCAGGTTCGTTCTTGGCTTTTAGGAGGTTCTTCTCGGCGATACCCCACCATAGGAAGCTCTTCGGTCTGGTGGCTGACACAGCAGGGAAGCTAGGTCTTATTTTCCCACACAGAATGTTCGATCCGAGCGCGCGGGGTGTGGATCCGAGCGCGCGGGTGTGGATCCAGCGGCTAAGTTTTTTCAGCCCGTGTGGATGGTGGGAAGCGCGCACAGGGAGCCGGACAAGCTGAAGCGCCTGATGTCGGAGCAGAAGGATGTGGCTGCTGTTTCGGAAGACTTTATAAGGGAGCTCTTCAAGATGGGGCGCCCGCTCTGGCGTGCTCTGCTTGGAAACAATGCGTCCCTGAAGGGTGCAGTGAAGTTCGCCAGCCAGAAGCTGTTGAACGGGGTGTCTCTGGTGAGTCTGGAAAAGACGAGGTCCCACCAGAAAAGAGCATGATCATGCAGGCAATGGCAACGGCCATCATCGGGGTGGTGGCCGGGTTGGAGGTGGCTGCGTGGGCGGACCTCGCCCAACACATGGTGGCTGGCCATATGCGCAGCGTGAGTCACGTAAGTGGGGATCGGGAGCGTATCTTCACTGCTGACGTGATAGAGCCGATCCTGGGCGAGGCGGCGGGGTCAGATCTTGGCCAATGTGGAGGTGCTGGTTCTTCTTCTTCAAAGCATGGGTGGGGTATTGAAGCAAGCCTTTGTTGTGGAGGGGCCACGAGGAGAGATTGTGGGGAGGCTGCTGCTGGTGCTGGCCATGCATCATTGTTGCAGGCTCGAGCAGTCTGGGAAGCACGAGATGTATAGCCACCCGGTGCCCCTGGGCAGCTTCCTGTCGGTGCTCTGTAGCCGCAAGGTGACGGCCAAAGGCTTCATTTTTTTCAACCGTTTCATGTTCCTCAACAGGAAGGAAATAAGCAGGAAGCTTCTCCTCTTCTGTTTTCTTTGCGGGTTTGCCATCATCCCGCAAAGAAACCAAGCGGGGTTCGACGTTCTATTGCCCTGGCTCGTTCCAGGACCGGATGGCAAGTACCAACTGGATCCAGGTCGGATGCGAGCTGTGCCTGTTCAGATCCGAAACAGGCAAGCCGATGCTGTGAAAGCTGAAAAGCTTTTAGCATGTCTTTCCTCCTGGTAAGCTTGTGTTCTTGCCTCAGGGCCAACTTCAGTTTGTTTTTTCCAGGACCCGAAGGTCAAAGAAAAAGAAGAAACAAGCAAGTCCACGGAGGCGGAGACCAGCAAGTATGTTTGTTGTCATTGTGTTAAATCAAAACTTAAATGTTTTATTTTGGACTTCAGGCCCGAGCAGGCAAGTACTTTCAAGCATGACGGGTAAGCTTGTTTCTCTCCCGTGTATCTCAGCTGCATTCATTCTTTTCTTTGCAGCCCTCCCCGGGAAAGAGCTGCAGCGAAGGTTGCTGATGAGGATGAAGATGAAGAGCTCCGGGAGCTCGGCGAACTTGCTGATGAGAATGAAGCTGAAGAGCTCCGGGAGCCCGGCCTAATGGAACATTTTGACGAGGGCAGGTCAGTTTGATTTGAGTTTACACTCGATTGCGACTGTTGTTTTTTTAGGCCTCTCAAGAAGCAGCGGACCACTGTGGCAAAGAGGAGGAAATCAAGCTTGGAGGAACGAGTGCGGCTTGTACCTTCACGTCAAGGGAAAGCAGCTGTTGAGCATGAGGTATAGCACGATTCAAAACTGCTGTTGGTTCTACTGTGTTGTTTTCAGGTGGATATAACTGAGGATTCAAAGGTGCTCGTTCTTCGGGGTGTACGATTCCCATTCCTGGAGGTATGTCATTCATTTTACGTGTCATTTGCCTTAAAGTCTCTTCTGTTTGTCCTGAGATCAGGGACAGGGACGGGTGTCCGCTGAGCTGGAGAAGATGTGCGACGCATTCTTCAAGGTGGAAGATGAGCTCGAAGTCGATGAGAAGAGAGGGAAGATTGTGCAGCATAATTTCAGCAACTACTTCAAGCTGCGAAAGGTTGGGAAAAAAGTTTATGAACCGGATCTACTTATATAATATTGTAAATTATACATGTTGATATTATCGTTATTATTATATTATGTTCTTAAAAGCTTGTGGATTATCTGTACTCAGCTTTCAAGTGCATTGATAGAATTTCTAGCTTTGCCACGTATTTAATAATGGCTAATAGAAACCTAGTTTTAACAAGAAAAATGTGGCTGGAACTGGGAGATGGATCAGACTGAGCCTCCATGACTTTGTTCTGTTTTCCTCTTTCTTTTATTTCTTGGAAATAACGTATTAAAGTGTAACTAACTCTACACAACGACGACTGAAGGATACCTTGGGCCAAAGGCAATATGAAGAGATTAAAAAAAAAAACAAATTTACATTTAAATTTCTGGTACTCTTGCAATTGAAACATGCTGTTCTCCATCGTCTTCAAGCATCCCGTTTAGCTTTATGCTTTATGGAGTATATCTTGTTTCCATAATTCTTTGTAACTAGAGTCTCTACGAGCCAATAAATTTTGTTTGGGCATAAGCATCGTCTCTGTCTACCATCCAATGTTTTTCTTGTAGGGTAGAATAGTTACTTTTGGGCATGTTTAAAAAACAATGGTTTTTTTCTTTATTAACAGAAAAAAAAAACTAACCAGAATTAATTTGTCACCTAAATTATAAGGCTGTTCAATATCGGGTTAAAATTTGAGCAAAAATCTTCTGCCGGTTGTGGGCAAGGTAAGTTGTATATTCCATTACTGAGTAGTTGCATTACATATTAATAAATTTATTACAAAACAAAGAGGTAAAATTAGTGCGTGCGTGCGTGCGTGTGTAAGAGAGGGAGAGTGCAGTATGTGTCAACATATTATATCAGGAGATGGAGGGAACTGCTGAGGAGAAGATGGATGAGGCTGGTCAGAAGAAAGAGGTGAATTTTTAATTTTTTATTAATATCAATTTTAATATTAAATGTATTAATTTTGTTTCTATGTTATTTAAAATTCAAAATTAGGAGGTTAAAGGGTCAGCTCAGGAGAAGATGGGCCATGCTAAGGATTCTGCAAGCAATGCTTCTCAGGCTACGAAAGAGAAGACTCAGCAGTCCAAAGAACAAACTGGTGGTTTTTTCCAGCAGGTAAAGTATATGTTATGTATATAAATTTAAATGTAAATATGTTATTAAAGTTCAGTAAATATGTTATTAAAGTTCCCCCTCTCCCTGGAGCCGGGGAGAGGGGAAGGAGATATGCATGTACATACTAAAATTGATATCGATTTTAACAAAAATAAAAATTTAAAAAAAAAAAATTACTTAATAAATGCTTATTTCAATGCTTATAAAATTAGGTGAGTGACTACATCTTAATTTGTTTATGTGTAGGTGTGTTATAAACATAAGGTTTTATTTTAACATATGTTTAATAAGACATACATGTATATGTCATTTCTTTTTTTCTTTTTAATTTTTAATTTCAAAAAGATTCATCATATGCGGTAAGGTAAGTGCACTTGTCCTTTTTGTAGAGTTGGAGACCTTGCTGAAGAACGCATCAATATCTTCATGAGTGTGACCAACCATAAGAAAACTGAGCGTGATTGTTTCAAACACACCTTTGGCAACAAGCATTGACAAGTATGCTAGCACATATCTAGAAAATAAAAGTAAGTATGAGCTTGAGAAACCCTTAAGTAAAATGATTTACCTATTTTTGTTCTCGCCTGCACAATTATCCATCTGTAAAAGCAAATGACGAGGAAGCTTATTTGATGTTGAGGACACATACACTATTTGAGCTAGATCCCTCCACTGAACCTGAACTCTCAACAGGGCCATCGTTTTTTGTGCAGGTTGCTGACAATGCCTCTCATATTCCCAAGTAGCCTCAAGTGCAGACGTGTTCATGAGAGCATTATGTAAAGGTTGAAGGTGTTGTTTCTTCACTTGTCTGTGAGTGGGCTTCAAGGTTTCTGAAACACATGGCCAACGACCCAATAGTGAAATTGGAGTCGCTAGACCAATGTGGAAGTGAAAAGTGTCCATATGATTCACAACCGTGTCCATGTGTTAGCACACCTGTCAATGAAATCGGAAGTTTCATGACATTTCCAAGGCACTTTGGTGTTGCAACGAGCTTTGGAATGCTGGTCTTTGAATGATCCATCTTGTCATGGATCAAGCACAGGTACTCTGATGGGCGTGACACAGAAAGCATGCGGTGTGCATAGTACTGAGACCGGCAAGTTTGTTGCGCAATCATGTGGGCCTCCATCTTCTTTTGAATGGCAGTGATCTCCACCAAGGTTTTTGCACAAGCCTCTGCAGCCTTCAATGATGTACAAGTGTCACACTTGGAAAAGCTAGAGTGTTTTGCAATCTCCACATCCTTAAAATGAGTATTCCATATGTTGTTGAAGGTACCAGTGCAGATTGCTTGCAGCCCCATCAAGCTGAGGCACTTGTTCACATGTTCACACAGCTTCAATTGAGTGTAGATCGAAGGCAAAACCTTGAGATTTTCCCTGACCCCTGCATTTGTGGTTCGGCATTTGTGAGGCATCCTGTCTGCATTTGCTTCCACAAAAGCCTTGAGTATCTCTATGGCTGCCATAATGTGAGAGCGGGTTTTGACCAAGCCAGTGTTCCCATGTACTGAGGTTCGCGCTCCATCTAACCACTCATCCCTCCGACGGTAGAACGTGGTCTTTGGGATCCCATATATACTGTACCAAGCTTTGAAGCAGATGGCCACCTTATTAAATACCATGGATGTACTCTGATAACCTGTGTCCGAAGCCATTCCATCAATACACCCAGTTAGTGCAGCATATACAAACTCATGCCTTTGCTTTTGGGTGAGCGTACGAAAGACATGTCTACATTGGGTAATTTCATTCCGGTCTGCCATCTGACAACACTTCTTCTTGCAGCAGTCAATCGTGGAAATGCTCGTAACACTTTCGGAAGATGTAGGATCCATCTTCATCCTCTTGCTGAAACATGTAGGGGAAGATCTGCAACCCATGAATCGCCTTTTTCTTAAATAGGACCAATGCAAGGAACCTCTTCAAATATGAGTTGTTCTTCCGGGTTGTTATTATTGAAATCCAACCCAGAATATGTTGAACCATCTTGCCGTCTTAATTCAGATGTTCGCCACCTCACGAGGGATCCAGGATGCAAAGTGCCATTAGGTGAAACCTCTGTCACAACTACACCCACGAAGTCGGACCCTAGTTTCTCTTCTGACACTGCTTCCATTGGATTTATAGCTGTGATGATGCCTCTCCCAACCTCAATCTCATGAAGAAAGAGAATCACCTCATCCATCACAGCAGGCAAGCCATCATCTGGAAAACTCGTGCTACTGTTTGTTTGTGACTCTGTATATTCTGTGTCAGCCTTGACTTCATCCAAATTCCACAATACAGGAGAACCCTCCTCAAATTCCATTCCAGGAACCTCAACATGCTTGAAAATGGTGTTCACCCATACGTACACACAAGATCCTTGGGCAATATTGTGACATGATGCATTATCATCTCGAACTTCCACAGTTCCAGTGCCAACTATCTCGTTGTTCCGAAGAAGACATACTTTATCTCCAGTATTATACATATTGTCCTGCACATAAAAATTGTGTTATTTATGATATCTGTTTATGCAATATTTGTAAGAAATCATAACTGCAGTTGCTTAATAATATGCATGTGCAATAATACATAATTATATATAAAATAATATCTCATGCTTTATTAATATAACTGATGGGCGGGATTAATCCCGCCGCAGACTCTACCCCTTCAGAGTGAGTCGGCGGGATTAATCCCGCCGCCGACTCTACCCCATCGGAGAGAGTCGGCGGGATTAATCCCCGCCGACTCTACCCCGTCGGAGAGAGGCGGCGGGATTAATCCCGCCGCGGCTCCCTCAGACGAGGAAGTACCGGCGGGATTAATCCCGCCCGACTCCCTCCGACG